>OZ023207.1:41212705-41345228 GCA_963995525.1 Escarpia spicata
GTCAGCACATGGCCGTTGACCGCTGCATATATTTAAACATAATTAATAATTAGTTAACTTGTTCAGGATGGGCACCCCGCACTGAGGCTAACATTTCTGTTGGGTGGGAGGGTCGTGCTCAGAGGCGAGTTACGACGCCAATTAGGAATATGTGATGGGGGTGTGGGCGGGTGTGTGTGTGTGTGTGTGTTTGTTTGTTTGTGTGTGTGTGTGTGTGTGTGTGTGTGTGTGTGTGTGTGTGTGTGTGTGTGTGTGTGTGTGTGTGTGTGTGTGTGTGTGTGTGTGTGTGTGTGTGTGTGTGTGTGTGTGTGTGTGTGTGTGTGTGTGTGTGTGTGTGTGTGTGTGTGTGTGTGTGTGTGTGTGCGTGTGCGTGCTGGTATGTGTGAGCGGGCAAACACGTTGGGAGAGATGACAAAGAATGTGAAAAACTGGAGAAAGAGTGCCATCTCCTCCACCTCCACCACAAACTACACCACCTCCACCATCACCATAACCGCCATTAACTACATCACATCCACCGTTACCTCCATCACCATGACCACCATCAACACAACGACCACCACTACTACCACCTCATCTAACACCACCATTACCTCCACCACCACCACCACCACCACACCCACTACCTGTATCACGACCACCATCACTACCAACACCACCTACACCACCATCTCCACCCACCATAAACACCACAACCACCACCATACCTCCCATCACCAATGTCACATCCACCAGAACCAACACCAACACTGCCAACACCATCTACACCACCAGCTCTACCACTACTACCACTATCACATCCACCACCACCACCACCACCATCACATCCACCACCACCACCATCACCATCACGCCCACTACCACCACCACCACTATACACCACCAACAACATCAAATTCGTTTCATTGTTTTGTTGTTCTTTGTCGAACCGAATTGCTAATATAATATAAGGTGATGTGATGTGACGAGACGTGACGTGACGTGACGTGACGTGATGTACTGTAATATAATGTAATATAATAATACCACCACAAAGATCACATCGACGATCACAACCATCACAACCACCACAACCACCTCAACCACCACAACTACCACTACCACCACAATCACCACCATAATCACTACCAACACCACATTATACCACCAGCTCAACCATCTACAACACCACCCCCACCACCACCATCATCAAATCCACCACCACCACAACCATCACTACTAACACTTCCGACACCACCATCCCATCCCATATGTCATTCACATTGAATGGGAATTCTTTGCTGTTCCGATTGTCGGCCCCGAGTTCAGCCCATCCCACTAACGGAAACTTGTAACTCTACATTTCATTTTGTGTCAAAATTTCTTCGCAGTGCAATATTTTGAACTATCATTTAGGCCAGATAGATCGTCGCGGAAAACATTTTCGACAATCTATGAGGTCAATTTTTAAAATGTGGACTCTCTCTCTCTCTCTGTATATATATATATATATATATATATATATATATATATATATATATCAGGAGTGTTTCCCTGAACACATCGGGAGTGTTACCCGTGGACACACCGGGAGTGCTTCCCGTGAACACACCGGGAGTGTTACCCGTGGACACACCGGGAGTGTTACCCGTGGACACACCGGGAGTGTTACCCGTGGACACACCGGGAGTGTTACCCGTGGACACACCGGGAGTGTTTCCCGTGAACACACCGGGAGTGTTTCCCGTGGACACACACACCATCTACACCACCAGCTCTACCACTACTAACACTATCACATCCACCACCACCACCATCACATCCACAACCTTCAACATCACACCCACTACCACCATCACATCCACCACCATCACCACCATCACCATTAACACAACGACCACCACTACTACCACCTCATCTAACACCACCAATACCTCTACCACCACCACCACCGTCACCACCACCACACCCACTACCTGTATTACCACCACCATCACTACCAACACCACCTACACCACCATATCCACCACCGTAAACACCACAACCACCACCAAACCCCCCATCACAAACGTCACATCCACCAGAACCAACACCATCACTGCCAACACCATCTACACCACCAGCTCTACCACTACTACCACTATCACATCCACCACCACCACTACCACCATCACATCCACAACCATCACCATCACATCCACTACCACCACCACCACTATACACCACCAACAACATCAAATTCGTTTCATTGTTTTATTGTTCTTTGTCGACCGAATTGCTAATATAAGGTGATGTGATGTGACGAGACGTGACGTGACGTGACGTGACGTGACGTGACGTGACGTGACGTGATGTACTGTAATATAATGTAATATAATAATACCATCACCAAGATCACATCGACGATCACCACCATCACAACCACCACAACCACCTCAACCACCACAACTACCACAACCACCACTACCACCACAACCACCACCATAATCACTACCAACACCACATTATACCACCAGCTCAACCATCTACAACACCACCCCCACCACCACCATCATCAAATCCACCACCACCACAAACATCACTACTAACACCTCCGACACCACCATCCCATCCCATATGTCATTCACATTGAATGGGAATTCTTTGCTGTTCCGATTGTCGGCCCCGAGTTCAGCCCATCCCACTAACGGAAACTTGTAACTCTACATTTCATTTTGTGTCAAAATTTCTTCGCAGTGCAATATTTTGAACTGTCATTTAGGCCAGATAGATCGTTGCGGAAAACATTTTCGACAATCTATGAGGTCAATTTTTAAAATTGTATGTGAATACCGCGTTATCGCGGTGAACCGGCCAATTTTCGGTGCAGTTGAAAAACATTATTAATAATTAATAATAATAATAATAATTAAATTTTGTATCCGCCGTAGGGGCGCTCGTGGCTCCTGTACACTATTTGACCATTGGTGACTTTAAAGTAGTAATTTCAAGAATTGTAAAAGCACTATTCTAAAATATAATAAGAGCAACGTTCTAGAATTAATCAGTTAGTAGGCCTACTCTATGGAGGATTGACATTCAGTTTTCATAGGTCGTGTTTCGGTGCCGGTTACAAGGGGCTCTGGAGAATTTAAAGTAACAACAACAACAAAACTGCAAATTATTCTCTCTCTCTCTCTCTCTCTCTCTCTCTCTCTCTCTCTCTCTCTCTCTCTCTCTCTCTCTCTCTCTCTCTCTCTCTCTCTCTCTCTCTCTCTCTCTCTCTCTCTCTCTCTCTCTCTCTCTCTCTCTCTCTCTCTCTCTCTTTGTATATATATATATACCAGGAGTGTTTCCCGTGAACACACCGGGAGTGTTACCCGTGGACACACACACACCATCTACACCACCAGCTCTACCACTACTACCACTATCACATCCACTACCACCACCATCACATCCACAACCTTCAACATCACATCCACTACCACCATCACATCCACCACCACCATTAACACAACGACCACCACTACTACCACCTCATCTAACACCACCAATACCTCTACCACCACCACCACCGTCACCACCACCACACCCACTACCTGTATTACCACCACCATCACTACCAACACCACCTACACCACCATCTCCACCACCGTAAACACCACAACCACCACCAAACCCCCCATCACAAACGTCACATCCACCAGAACCAACACCATCACTGCCAACACCATCTACACCACCAGCTCTACCACTACTACCACTATCACATCCACCACCACCACCATCACATCCACAACCTTCAACATCACACCCACTACCACCACCACATCCACCACCATCCCCATCACATCCACTACCACCACCATCACTATACACCACCAACAACATCAAATTCGTTTCATTGTTTTGTTGTTCTTTGTCGACCGAATTGCTAATATAATATAAGGTGATGTGATGTGACGAGACGTGACGTGACGTGACGTGATGTACTGTAATATAATGTAATATAATAATACCATCACCAAGATCACATCGACAATCACCACCATCACAACCACCACAACCACCTCAACCACCACAACTACCACAACCACCACTACCACCACAGCCACCACCATAAACACTACCAACACCACATTATACCACCAGCTCAACCATCTACAACACCACCCCCGCCACCACCATCATCAAATCCACCACCATCATCAAATCCACCACCACCACAACCACAACCATCACTACTAATACCTCCGACACCATCATCCCATCCCATATGTCATTCACATTGAATGGGAATTCTTTGCTGTTCCGATTGTCGGCCCCGAGTTCAGCCCATCCCACTAACGGAAACTTGTAACTCTACAATTCATTTTGTGTCAACATTTCTTCGCAGTGCAATATTTTGAACTATCATTTAGGCCAGATAGATCGTCGCGGAAAACATTTTCGACAATCTATGTGGTCTTTGTTTAAAATTGTATGTGAATACCGCGTTATCGCGGTGAATCGGCCAATGTTCGGTGCAGTTGAAAAACATTATTACTAATTAATAATAATAATAATAATAAAAAAAATTATAGCGCCGATATCCGCCGTAGAGGCGCTCGTGGCGCTTGCTTGACCATTGTTCTAGAATTAACCACTTAGTAGACCTACTCTATTGAGGATTGACATTCATATTTCATAGGTCGTGTTGCGGCGCCGGTTACAAGCGGCTCTGGAGAATTTAAAGCGACAACAACAACAGAAGCTGCAAATTTGCGCGAATACACGAGTCTGAAAATAAATAGCGGAAAAGAAAGGGGAAGTTACCGATTATATACATGATATTGAACACTGTGCAGCAGTGCAACATGTCTACACAGACCACAATGTTCGTCGCCCTGTACACGGGGCACAAAAGGAGGTGTACACGGCCCTGTACATGGTGCACAGAAGTAAGTGTACAGAGCCCCCGTACACGAGGCACGAAACGAAGAGGTTGACCATTTCTTCTGTGATTGCCAATGTGTTTGCACATGTACAAACCATTAGAATGTAGCATACACATAAACAAACAACACAAACAAACACATAACACACACGGAGTGACGCTAACGCATGCACACGCACGTGTACACATTCACGTACATGCAAACGTACACACATGAGATAGACATTATTTTTGATAAGAAGAATTATAAATGTAAATGAGGTGGCTCCTATAAGACCGACACTCTGTCTCAACAAGAGTCACCGGCCTTATCTGGAAAAAAATATTTACTTATTATTCGTAAATGATCTATATGCGTGCGTATGATGTATTATGTGTGTCTATGTTTTCAATGCGTACAACCAAAAAAGTTATATAATGGACATGGGTTCAAATAATTTTGTCTCTTCTTCTTTTTCCGCTGTATTTGTGGTCTTTTTAGATGTTGACGCCGTTTCTGTTCAAAGTCCTGCAGACCAGTCGAGACTGTGACGTCAGAAGGGGCGGTTGGTTGCAGGCTCTACCCAGGTGTTGTGGGGGATGGAGCATTACTTCCGCGATCTTTTCTCCTCGTGAACGCCTACCAGTCTTCAGCCTACCAAGTGACCGGATCAACGTAGTTGTGTGCGTTGGATGTGAAATTTGACACCACACATTCAAGAGGATAGGTTAACAAATTGTTTGAGTCAGTCCTACAAATCGCACTAAGATGCAGACAGACAGAGAAGACAGACAGTGGCTGACTATAATTGTTGTTGTTGTCCTCTTGTTACCTGTGTGTTCGGGGTGACGTTGGTCTCGATAGGAGACAGACAGTGGGCTGACTATAATTGTTGTTGTTGTCCTCTTGTTCCCTGTGTGTTCGGGGTGTCGTTGGTCTCGATAGGAGACAGACAGTGGGCTGACTATAATTGTTGTTGTTGTCCTCTTGTTTCTCTGTGTGTTCGGGGTAACGTCGGTCTCGATAGGAGACAGACAGTGGGCTGACTATAACTGTTGTTGTAATCCTCTTGTTTTCCTGTGTGTTCGGGGTAACGTTGGTCTCGATAGGAGACAGACGGTGGGTTGACTATAATTCTTGTTGTTGTCCTCTTATTTCCTGTGTGTTCGGGATAACGTCGGTCTCGATAGGAGACAGACAGTGGGCTGACTATAACTGTTGTTGTAATCCTCTTGTTTTCCTGTGTGTTCGGGGTAACGTTGGTCTCGATAGGAGACAGACGGTGGGCTGATAATAATTGTAGTTGTTGTCCTCTTGTTTCACTGTGTGTTCAGGGTGACGTGGTCTCGATAGGAGACAGACAGTGGGTTGACTATAATTCTTGTTGTTGTCCTCTTGTTTGCTGTGTGTTCGGGGTGACGTTGGTCTCGATAAGAGACAGACATTGGGTTCACTATATAATTGTTGTTGTTGTCCTCTTGTTTCCCTGTGTTCGGGGTGACGTTGGTCTCGAGAGGAGACAGACATTGGGTTGACTATAATTGTTGTTGTTGTCCTCTTGTTTCCGTGTGTGTTCGGGGTGACGTTGGTCTCTTTAGGAGACAGATAGTGGGTTGACTATAATTGTTGTTGTTGTTGTCCTCTTGTTTCCCTGTGTGTCCGGGGTGACGTTGGTCTCGATAGGAGACAGACAGTGGGCTGACTATAATTGTTGTTGTTGTCCTCTTGTTTCCCTGTGTGTTCGGGGTGACGTGGTCTCGATAGAAGACAGACAGTGGGCTGACTATAACTGTTGTTGTTGTCCTCTTGTTTCTCTGTGTGTTCGGGGTAACGTTGGTCTCGATAGAAGACAGACGGTGGGCTGACTATAATTTTTTTTTTGTCCTCTTGTTTCCCTGTGTGTTCAGGGTCACGTTGGTCTCGATAGGAGACATACAGATTATACAATGAAAAACTCTACATAGTACGGGGAGTAAGGACCACAAGTTTTTAGTTTTAGTACAATGTAGTTTCTCCACACGTGTTAAAACTAATCAGGGGTGAGAAGGTGTTAGACATAGCGTTGTACTCACAGAATGAATTAGTTGACAGTGTTTAGATATGTGAGCCACTGGGGAGTAGTCATCACAACCAGATATATTTTACCATCAAAGTAAAATCAGAACTGAATAGAAAAAAGCAGTACAGGAGAAATTTCCACAAAGTAAGACACCAGAACAAGAGGAAATATTTAGCAAAGATAGACTGGAATAACACATTGAAGAATAAGAAAGTAACATAATGATGGGATATCTTAACGAGTGAAATTCAGTGCATCGGCGAAAAAAGTGTTCCCTTGAAAAAAAAGGACAACGATCCATATATAAATACTAATCGAAATAAGCCATTAGAAAAATTAAGTTCAAACAAACGGAAGTTATATAGACGTACTGGAAATGATGAAGGCAACAACATTCATAAAGAAGCACTTAATCAAGCTAAAACTTAAATTAGAAATTTAAAGAGAAGCTGTGACCCAACATTGCTTGTAATATAAAACATGACGGCAAGAGTGTTTGTGCATATGTTCGGAGCAAACATAAAGTTCAGAATAAGTTATCTCCTCTAGAAGATAGTGCTGGAGATATAATATGAGATGTATTCTTAATGGCAGAAGACCTGAATTAGTATTTTAATTCGGTGTTTACCAGAAAAAATATTAGTTCACTGCCAGTACCAGAGGCTATGTTTAACGGGACATATAGTTGTAATCCCTGAAATTTTAGACAATAAGGGCAATGAAGGATAATAAATCTCCAGATATGGATGGGATTCCACCCAAATTACAATTGTAAATTGTCAAGATATGTGAGCCGCTGGTGAATAGTGATCACAAACAGATACATTTTACCATCAAAGTAAAATCCGAAAGGAATAGTAAAAAGCAGTACAGGAGAAATGTCCACAAAGGAAGACATCAGAACATGAGGAAATATTTAGCAAAGATAGACTGAAATAACGTACTGATGAATAAGAAAGTAACAGAATGCTAGACTATCTGAAAGCGAGAAACTGAGTGCATTGTCCATAAATTTGTTCTCTTGAAAAAACAAGGGAAACGGTCCAGAAAGTTATATTAATCGAAAGAAACCATTAGAAAAAAATAGACCAATAATTTTATTAAGTACAAACAAATGATGTGGAAGTCAGTTAGAAGCAGTTAACCAAACTACAGCTGGAATTATAAATTCAAAGTGAAGCTATACAAAATTAGCTTCTAATATAAAAATAAATGACAGAAAGAGTTGTTTTCTTGTTAAACATAATTTGATAAACCTATCTCAACATGGGTTTCTAAAAGCGAGATCATGCTTAACAAATATGTTTTTTTAAAGTAATCACTAAGTAGATATTATCTACTTAAATTTTTAGAAAGCTTTCGTCAAAGTGCCACATCAAAAATGCTTAAACTAAAGGACCATGGCATAGGGGATGGTGTAATTAACTGGATAAGAAAATGGTGATTAACAGGCGACAACGGGTAAGTTAATGGGGAGGCTTGAAATTGGTAATCGGTTTTGAGTGGGGTGCCACAGGGATCAGTTCTGGAACCTATATTATTCTTAATATATATCAACGATTTGGACGATGATATAATAAATAAGGTGTTTAAATTTGCGGATGATAAAAGTTAGAAGGATTACACGTTATGGAGATAGACAACATTTACAAGATGATCTTGACAGGTTGATAAAATGGTCTGAAAAATGGAAGATGTTGTTCCATTTGGGGAAATGTAAATGCCTCCACATAGGACGTGGGAACGAATATGTACAATATACAATGGGGCTACTCTACTAAGTACTTATGAAAAAGTAAAAATACTTAGGGTTAACAATTAGTGCTGCTGTGAATATTTCAGAGCAGTTCGGAATGGCAGCTTCAAAGGGAAATAAAATCCTCGGATTAATTTGGCAAACTATATCTTATAAGAACAAATAACTAATAAGACCGCTGTACAAAACAATAATTAGTCCTAATTTAGAATATAGTATACAAGCGTGGAGGCCATATTGTAAGAAAGACATATATATGCTACAAAGAGTACAGAGGAGAGCTACTAAATGAAATGAAAACTGAAAAATCTTAGTTAAGAAATACGATTAAAGACTGTGTTTGGCCACACTAAAGACCAGGAGACTGAGGGGAGATCAGAAAGAAGTTTTAAAATATTGAATGGTTATGAAAATATTCATAGAAATACTTGTTTATCAGTTAAGAAGATAGAATGATTAGGGAACATGAAGTTACATTAGTAAAGGAGCAATATAAATTAAATATAAGAATATTCTCACTTTGGCAAAGGACTGCACATTGCAGGAACATGCTATCTGCTGATTGTGTGTGTGCTAGTAGCGTGAATGTTTAAAAATAAATTTGACACGTGCCTAGGAAGGGCGATATACACGTAGATAAAAAGGTTTGGACTATCAATAAGCCAAACGGCTTCCTTGACCACCTGCCATCTACAGTTACTTATCTTGTTAAATAGTGTTGCCAACACGGCCCTACTAAGACAGTGACTGCATTTTTCAGGGCTCCGTTTAAATAGTCAAAGTCCTCCATGAGCGGTAAATGATTAGCCTTTGAAGACCAAAAGCAACAAAAGGCTAATGCACCAATTTATCAAGCAACTGCTATTGTTCTCATCCGCAAATTTGAAATAAACATGAAATACTATTACATACAGTATGTGTTGTAACGCCCATTAAAGAAACTAGCATAACCAGCACACATGAACACTTGAACAC
Source organism: Escarpia spicata (assembly GCA_963995525.1). Taxonomy (NCBI): domain Eukaryota; kingdom Metazoa; phylum Annelida; class Polychaeta; order Sabellida; family Siboglinidae; genus Escarpia; species Escarpia spicata. Next base: position 41,222,373 of record OZ023207.1, read on the forward strand.
ACGAACATATGCTCACACACACACACACACACACACACACACACACACACACACACACACACACACACACACACACACACACACACACACACACACACACACACACACACACACACACACACACACACGTAAACACATATGCGCACATATGCACACACATATACACATAAACACACACATATATAAACACATTCAAGAATAAAATCGTACACGTGTATATGCATATTCGAATACACACGCAGACGTGCATTCATACATGCTTACATACATGCATGCATGCATTCATGCATGCACATGTTGCGCGCATTTGTTGGATCTGCGCTATTATCGACCCCAAAAAAAACATATTTCGCACTTATTTGTAGATCTCACATACACTTGCAGATTGGGCAATCCGAGCGAGTTCCTTTGATTTACGCAATTTGCATCAGTACAACTCTGGGTTACATATCTAGTGTCGGCGTCGGCCAGTGTCATATAATTTACAAAAAAACAGTTAAATCTGCCTTACACGAGACGCAACCAATGGATGTGTGTCATACGTAATTGTAACGTCAAATATAAAATGTTAGATCTTTCAATATCCCAAGATTGCGCTGCATTCCTCCGATTGCACAGTCTCTCTTTACACAGTCCTCCCATTGCACAATCTCTCTTTACACAATCCTCCCATTGCACAGTCTCTCTTTACGCAGTTTTCCCATTGCACAATTTCTCATTACACAGTCCTCCCGTTGCATAGTCTCTCTTTACACAGTCCTCCCGTTGCACAGTCTCTCTTTACACAGTCCTCCCTTTGCACAGTCTCTCTTTACACAGTCATCCCATTGCACAGTTTCTCTTTACACAGTCCTCCCATTGCACAATTTCTCTTTACACAGTCCTCCCTTTGCACAGTCTCTCTTTACACAGTCCTCCCGTTGCACAGTCTCTCTTTACACAGTCCTCCCGTTGCACAGTCTCTCTTTAAACAGTTCTCCCTTTGCACAGTCTCTCTTTACACAGTCATCCCATTGCAAAGTCTCTCTTTACACAGTCATCCCATTGCACAGTCTCTCTTTACACAGTCATCCCATTGCACGGTCTCTCTTTAGACTGTCATCCCGTCGCACAGTCTCTCTTTGCACAGTCTCTCTTTACACAATCCTCCCTTTGCACAGTCTCTCTTTACACAGTCTTCCCATTGCACAGTCTCTCTTTACACAGTCTTCCCATTACACAGTCTCTCTTTACACAGTCCTCCCTTTGCACAGTCTCTCTTTACACAGTCATCCCATTGCACAGTTTCTCTTTACACAGTCCTCCCATTGCACAATTTCTCTTTACACAGTCCTCCCTTTGCACAGTCTCTCTTTACACAGTCCTCCCGTTGCACAGTCTCTCTTTACACAGTCCTCCCGTTGCACAGTCTCTCTTTAAACAGTTCTCCCTTTGCACAGTCTCTCTTTACACAGTCATCCCATTGCAAAGTCTCTCTTTACACAGTCATCCCATTGCACAGTCTCTCTTTACACAGTCATCCCATTGCACGGTCTCTCTTTAGACTGTCATCCCGTCGCACAGTCTCTCTTTGCACAGTCTCTCTTTACACAATCCTCCCTTTGCACAGTCTCTCTTTACACAGTCTTCCCATTGCACAGTCTCTCTTTACACAGTCTTCCCATTACACAGTCTCTCTTTACACAGTCCTCCCATTGCACAGTCTCTCTTTACACAGACCTTCCATTGCATAGTCTCTCTTTACACAGTCCTCCCATTGCACAGTCTCTCTTTACACAGTCCTCTCTTTTCACAGTCTCTCTTTACACAGTCCTCCTATTGCACAGTCTCCCTTTACACAATCCTCCCATTGCAGAGTCTCTCTTTACACAGTCCTCCCATTGCACAGTTTCTATTTACACATACCTTCCATTGCAGAGTCTCTCTTTACACAGTCCTCCCATTGCACAGTCTCTCTTTACACAGTCCTCCCATTGCACAGTCTCTCTTTACACAGACCTTCCATTGCAGAGTCTCTCTTTACACAATCCTCCCATTGGACAGTCTCTCTTTACACAGTCCTCTCATTGCACAGTCTCTCTTTACACAGTCCTCCCATTGCACAGTCTCTCTTTACACAGTCCTCCCATTGCACAGTCTCCCTTTACACAGTCCTCCCTTTGCACAGTCTCTCTTTACCCAGTCATCCCATTGCACAGTCTCTCTTTACACAGTCCTCCCATTGCACAGTATCTCTTTACACACTCCTCCCGTCGCACAGACTCTCTTTGCACAGTCTCTCTTTAAACAGTCCTCCATTTGCACAGTCTCTCTTTACACAGTCCTCTCTTTTCACAGTCTCTCTTTACACAGTCCTCCTATTGCACAGTCTCTCTTTACACAATCCTCCCATTGCAGAGTCTCTCTTTACACAGTCCTCCCATTGCACAGTCTCTATTTACACATACCTTCCATTGCAGAGTCTCTCTTTACACAGTCCTCCCATTGCACAGTCTCTCTTTACACAGTCCTCCCATTGCACAGTCTCTCTTTACTCAGTCCTCCCATTGCACAGTATCTCTTTACACACTCCTCCCGTCGCACAGACTCTCTTTGCACAGTCTCTCTTTAAACAGTCCTCCATTTGCACAGTCTCCCTTTACACAGTCCTCCCATTGCACCGTCTCTCTTTACTCAGTCCTCCCATTGCACAGTCTCTCTTTACAGTCCTCCCATTGCACAGTCTCTCTTTACACAATCCTCCCATTGCCAGTCTCTCTTTACACAGTCCTCCCATTGCACAGTCTCTCTTTACACAGTCCTCCCATTGCACAGTCTCTCTTTACACAGTCCTCCCATTGCACAGTATCTCTTTACACAGTCCTCCCATTGCAAAGTCTCTATTTACACAGTCCTCCCATTGCACAGTCTCTCTTTACACAGTTCTCTCTTTTCACAGTCTCTCTTTACACAGTCCTCCTAATGCACAGTCTCTCTTTACACAATCCTCCCATTGCAGAGTCTCTCTTTACACAGTCCTCCCATTGCACAGTCTCTATTTACACATACCTTCCATTGCAGAGTCTCTCTTTACACAGTCCTCCCATTGCACAGTCTCTCTTTACACATTCCTCCCATTGCACAGTCTCTCTTTACACAGACCTTCCATTGCAGAGTCTCTCTTTACACAGTCCTCCCATTGGACAGTCTCTCTTTACACAGTCCTCTCATTGCACAGTCTCTCTTTACACAGTCCTCCCATTGCACAGTCTCTCTTTACACAGTCCTCCCATTGCACAGTCTCCCTTTACACAGTCCTCCCTTTGCACAGTCTCTCTTTACCCAGTCATCCCATTGCACGGTCTCTCTTTACACAGTCTTCCCATCGCACAGTCTCTCTTTGCACAGTCCTCCCATTGCAGACTTTCTCTTTACACAGTACTCCCATTGCACAGTCTCTCTTTACACAGTCCTCCTTTTGCACAGTCTCTCTTTACACAGTCCTCCAATTGCACAATCTCTCTTTATACAGTACTCCAATTGCACAGTCACTCTTTACACAGTCCTCCCATTGCACAGTCTCTATTTACACAGACCTTCCATTGCAGAGTATCTCTTTACACAGTCCTCCAATTGCACAGTCTCTCTTTACACAGTCCTCCAATTGCACAGTCTCTCTTTACACAGACCTTCCATTGCAGAGTCTCTCTTTACACAGTCCTCCCATTGCACAGTCCTCTCATTGCACAGTCTCTCTTTACACAGTCCTCTCATTGCACAGTCTCTCTTTACACAGTCCTCCCTTTGCACAGTCTCTCTTTACACAGTCATCCCATTGCACGGTCTCTCTTTACACAGTCATCCCGTCGCACAGTCTCTCTTTGCACAGTCCTCCCATTGCAGACTTTCTCTTTACACAGTCCTCCTATTTCACAGTCTCTCTTTACACAGTCCTCCTTTTCACAGTCTCTCTTTACACAGTCCTCCAATTGCACAGTCACTCTTTAAACAGTCCTCCAATTGCACAGTCTCTCTTTACACAGTCATCCCATTGCACAGTCTCTCTTTACACAGTCCTCCCGTCGCACATACTCTCTTTGCACAGTCGCTCTTTACACAGTCCTCCATTTGCACAGTATCTCTTTACACAATCCTCCCTTTGCACAGTCTCTCTTTACACAGTCCTCCCATTGCACAGTCTCTACTTACACAATCCTCCCATTGCCAGTCTCTCTTTACACAGTCCTCCCATTGCACAGTCTCTCTTTACACAGTCCTCCCATTGCACAGTCTCTCTTTACACAGTCCTCGCATTGCACAGTATCTCTTTACACAGTGCTCCTGTTGCACAGTCTCTCTTTACACAGTCCTCCTATTGCACAGTCTCTTTTTACACAGTCCTCTCATTGCACAGTCTCTCTTTACACAGTCCTCCCATTGCACAGTCTCTCATTACACAGTCCACCCATTGCACAGTCTCTCTTTACACAGTCCTCCTTTTGCACAGTCTCTCTTTACACAGTCCTCCAATTGCACAGTCTCTCTTTACACAGTCCTCCAATTGCACAGTCTCTTATTACATAGTCATCCCATTGCACAGTCTCTCTTTACACATTCCTCCCGTCGCACAGACTCTCTTTGCACAGCCTCTCTTTAAACAGTCCTCCATTTGCACAGTCTCTCTTTACACAGTCCTCCCATTGCACAGTCTCTCTTTACAGTCCTCCCATTGCACAGTCTCTCCTTACACAATCCTCCCATTGCCAGTCTCTCTTTACACAGTCCTACCATTGCACAGTCTCTCTTTACACAGTCCTCCCATTGCACAGTCTCTCTTTACACAGTCCTCCCATTGCACAGTCTCTCTTTACAGAGTCCTCACATAGTACAGTCTCTCTTTACACAGTCCTCCTATTGCACAGTCTCTTTTTACACAGTCCTCCCATTGCACAGTCTCTCCTTACACAGTCCTCCCATTGCACAGACTCTCTTTACACAGTCCTCCTTTTGCACAGTCTCTCTTTACACAGTCCTCCAATTGCACAGTCTCTCTTTACACAGTCCTCCAATTGCACAGTCTCTCTTTACACAGTCATCCCATTGCACAGTCTCTCTTTACACAGTCCTCCCGTCGCACAGACTCTCTTTGCACAGTCTCTCTTTAAACAGTCCTCCATTTGCACAGTCTCTCTTTACACAGTCCTCCCATTGCACCGTCTCTCTTTACACAGTCCTCCCATTGCACAGTCTCTCTTTACAGTCCTCCCATTGCACAGTCTCTCTTTACACAATCCTCCCATTTCACAGTCTCTCTTTACACAGTCCTCCTTTTCACAGTCTCTCTTTACACAGTCCTCCAATTCCACAGTCACTCTTTAAACAGTCCTTCCATTGCACAGTCTCTACTTACACAGTCCTCCCATTGCACAGTCTCTCTTTACACAGTCCTCCCATTGCACAGTCTCTCTTTACACAGACCTTCCATTGCAGAGTCTCTCTTTACACACTCCTCCCATTGGACAGTCTCTCTTTACACAGTCCTCTCATTGCACAGTCTCTCTTTACACAGTCCTCCCATTGCACAGTCTCTCTTTACACAGTCCTCCCATAGCACAGTCTCCCTTTACACAGTCCTCCCTTTGCACAGTCTCTCTTTACACAGTCCTCCAATTGCACAGTCTCTCTTTACACAGTCCTCCTATTGCACAGTCTCTCTTTACACAATCCTCCCATTGCAGAGTCTCTCTTTACACAGTCCTCCCATTGCACAGTCTCTATTTACACATACCTTCCATTGCAGAGTCTCTCTTTACACAGTCCTCCAATTGCACAATCTCTCTTTATACAGTACTCCAATTGCACAGTCACTCTTTACACAGTCCTCCCATTGCACAGTCTCTATTTACACAGACCTTCCATTGCAGAGTATCTCTTTACACAGTCCTCCAATTGCACAGTCTCTCTTTACACAGTCCTCCAATTGCACAGTCTCTCTTTACACAGACCTTCCATTGCAGAGTCTCTCTTTACACAGTCCTCACATTGCACAGTCCTCTCATTGCACAGTCTCTCTTTACACAGTCCTCTCATTGCACAGTCTCCCTTTACACAGTCTCTCTTTACACAGTCATCCCATTGCACGGTCTCTCTTTACACAGTCATCCCGTCGCACAGTCTCTCTTTGCACAGTCCTCCCATTGCAGACTTTCTCTTCACACAGTCCTCCCATTTCACAGTCTCTCTTTACACAGTCCTCCTTTTCACAGTCTCTCTTTACACAGTCCTCCAATTGCACAGTCACTCTTTAAACAGTCCTCCAATTGCAGTCTCTCTTTACACAGTCATCCCATTGCACAGTCTCTCTTTACACAGTCCTCCCGTCGCACATACTCTCTTTGCACAGTCGCTCTTTACACAGTCCTCCATTTGCACAGTATCTCTTTACACAATCCTCCCTTTGCACAGTCTCTCTTTACACAGTCCTCCCATTGCACAGTCTCTACTTACACAATCCTCCCATTGCCAGTCTCTCTTTACACAGTCCTCCCATTGCACAGTCTCTCTTTACACAGTCCTCCCATTGTACAGTCTCTCTTTACACAGTCCTCGCATTGCACAGTATCTCTTTACACAGTGCTCCTGTTGCACAGTCTCTCTTTACATAGTCCTCCTATTGCACAGTCTCTTTTTACACAGTCCTCTCATTGCACAGTCTCTCTTTACACAGTCCTCCCATTGCACAGTCTCTCATTACACAGTCCACCCATTGCACAGTCTCTCTTTATACAGTCCTCCTTTTGCACAGTCTCTCTTTACACAGTCCTCCAATTGCACAGTCTCTCTTTACACAGTCCTCCAATTGCACAGTCTCTTATTACATAGTCATCCCATTGCACAGTCTCTCTTTACACATTCCTCCCGTCGCACAGACTCTCTTTGCACAGCCTCTCTTTAAACAGTCCTCCATTTGCACAGTCTCTCTTTACAGTCCTCCCATTGCACAGTCTCTCCTTACACAATCCTCCCATTGCCAGTCTCTCTTTACACAGTCCTACCATTGCACAGTCTCTCTTTACACAGTCCTCCCATTGCACAGTCTCTCTTTACACAGTCCTCCCATTGCACAGTCTCTCTTTACACAGTCCTCACATAGTACAGTCTCTCTTTACACAGTCCTCCTACTGCACAGTCTCTTTTTACACAGTCCTCCCATTGCACAGTCTCTCCTTACACAGTCCTCCCATTGCACAGACTCTCTTTACACAGTCCTCCTTTTGCACAGTTTCTCTTTACACAGTCCTCCAATTGCACAGTCTCTCTTTACACAGTTCTCCAATTGCACAGTCTCTCTTTACACACTCATCCCATTGCACAGTCTCTCTTTACACAGTCCTCCCGTCGCACAGACTCTCTTTGCACAGTCTCTCTTTAAACAGTCCTCCATTTGCACAGTCTCTCTTTACACAGTCCTCCCATTGCACCGTCTCTCTTTACACAGTCCTCCCATTGCACAGTCTCTCTTTACAGTCCTCCCATTGCACAGTCTCTCTTTACACAATCCTCCCATTTCACAGTCTCTCTTTACACAGTCCTCCTTTTCACAGTCTCTCTTTACACAGTCCTCCAATTGCACAGACACTCTTTAAACAGTCCTCCAATTGCACAGTCTCTCTTTCCACAGTCATCCCATTGCACAGTCTCTCTTTACACAGTCCTCCCGTCGCACATACTCTCTTTGCACAGTCGCTCTTTACACAGTCCTCCATTTGCACAGTATCTCTTTACACAATCCTCCCTTTGCACAGTCTCTCTTTACACAGTCCTCCCATTGCACAGTCTCTACTTACACAATCCTCCCATTGCCAGTCTCTCTTTACACAGTCCTCCCATTGCACAGTCTCTCTTTACACAGTCCTCCCATTGCACAGTCTCTCTTTACACAGTCCTCCATTTGCACAGTATCTCTTTACACAATCCTCCCATTGCACAGTCTCTCTTTACACAGTCCTCCCATTGCACAGTCTCTCTTTACACAGTCCTCGCATTGCACAGTATCTCTTTACACAGTGCTCCTGTTGCACAGTCTCTCTTTACACAGTCCTCCTATTGCACAGTCTCTTTTTACACAGTCCTCTCATTGCACAGTCTCTCTTTACACAGTCCTCCCATTGCACAGTCTCTCATTACACAGTCCACCCATTGCACAGTCTCTCTTTACACAGTCCTCCTTTTGCACAGTCTCTCTTTACACAGTCCTCCAATTGCACAGTCTCTCTTTACACAGTCCTCCTATTGCACAGTCTCTCTTTACACAATCCTCCCATTGTAGAGTCTCTCTTTACACAGTCCTCCCATTGCACAGTCTCTATTTACACATACCTTCCATTGCAGAGTCTCTCTTTACACAGTCCTCCCATTGCACAGTCTCTCTTTACACAGTCCTCCCATTGCACAGTCTCTCTTTACACAGACCTTCCATTGCAGAGTCTCTCTTTACACAGTCCTCCCATTGGACAGTCTCTCTTTACACAGTCCTATCATTGCACAGTCTCTCTTTACACAGTCCTCCCATTGCACAGTCTCTCTTTACACAGTCCTCCCATTGCACAGTCTCCCTTTACACAGTCCTCCCTTTGCACAGTCTCTCTTTACCCAGTCATCCCATTGCACGGTCTCTCTTTACACAGTCTTCCCATCGCACAGTCTCTCTTTGCACAGTCCTCCCATTGCAGACTTTCTCTTTACACAGTACTCCCATTGCACAGTCTCTCTTTACACAGTCCTCCTTTTGCACAGTCTCTCTTTACACAGTCCTCCAATTGCACAATCTCTCTTTATACAGTACTCCAATTGCACAGTCACTCTTTACACAGTCCTCCCATTGCACAGTCTCTATTTACACAGACCTTCCATTGCAGAGTATCTCTTTACACAGTCCTCCAATTGCACAGTCTCTCTTTACACAGTCCTCCAATTGCACAGTCTCTCTTTACACAGACCTTCCATTGCACAGTCCTCTCATTGCACAGTCTCTCTTTACACAGTCCTCTCATTGCACAGTCTCTCTTTACACAGTCCTCCCTTTGCACAGTCTCTCTTTACACAGTCATCCCATTGCACGGTCTCTCTTTACACAGTCATCCCGTCGCACAGTCTCTCTTTGCACAGTCCTCCCATTGCAGACTTTCTCTTTACACAGTCCTCCCATTTCACAGTCTCTCTTTACACAGTCCTCCATTTGCACAGTATCTCTTTACACAATCCTCCCTTTGCACAGTCTCTCTTTACACAGTCCTCCCATTGCACAGTCTCTACTTACCCAATCCTCCCATTGCCAGTCTCTCTTTACACAGTCCTCCCATTGCACAGTCTCTCTTTACACAGTCCTCCCATTGCACAGTCTCTCTTTACACAGTCCTCGCATTGCACAGTATCTCTTTACACAGTGCTCCTGTTGCACAGTCTCTCTTTACACAGTCCTCCTATTGCACAGTCTCTTTTTACACAGTCCTCTCATTGCACAGTCTCTCTTTACACAGTCCTCCCATTGCACAGTCTCTCATTACACAGTCCACCCATTGCACAGTCTCTCTTTACACAGTCCTCCTTTTGCACAGTCTCTCTTTACACAGTCCTCCAATTGCACAGTCTCTCTTTACACAGTCCTCCAATTGCACAGTCTCTTATTACATAGTCATCCCATTGCACAGTCTCTCTTTACACATTCCTCCCGTCGCACAGACTCTCTTTGCACAGCCTCTCTTTAAACAGTCCTCCATTTGCACAGTCTCTCTTTACACAGTCCTCCCATTGCACAGTCTCTCTTTACAGTCCTCCCATTGCACAGTCTCTCCTTACACAATCCTCCCATTGCCAGTCTCTCTTTACACAGTCCTCCCATTGCACAATCTCTCTTTACACAGTCCTCCCATTGCACAGTCTCTCTTTACACAGTCCTCCCATTGCACAGTCTCTCTTTACACAGTCCTCACATAGTACAGTCTCTCTTTACACAGTCCTACTATTGCACAGTCTCTTTTTACACAGTCCTCCCATTGCACAGTCTCTCCTTACACAGTCCTCCCATTGCACAGTCTCTCCTTACACAGTCCTCCCATTGCACAGACTCTCTTTACACAGTCCTCCTTTTACACAGTCCTCCAATTGCACAGTCTCTCTTTACCCAGTCCTCCAATTGCACAGTCTATCTTTACACAGTCATCCCATTACACAGTCTCTCTTTACACAGTCCTCCCGTCGCACAGACTCTCTTTGCACAGTCTCTCTTTAAACAGTCCTCCATTTGCACAGTCTCTCTTTACACAGTCCTCCCATTGCACAGTCTCTCTTTACACAGTCCTCCCATTGCACAGTCTCTCTTTACACAGTCCTCCCATTGCACAGTATCTCTTTACACAGTCCTCCCATTGCAAAGTCTCTATTTACACAGTCCTCCCATTGCACAGTCTCTCTTTACACAGTCCTCTCTCTTCACAGTCTCTCTTTACACAGTCCTCCCATTGCAAAGTATCTCTTTACACAGTCCTCCCATTGCAATGTCTCTATTTACACAGTCCTCCCATTGCACAGTCTCTCATTACACAGTCCACCCATTGCACAGTCTCTCTTTACACAGTCCTCCTTTTGCACAGTCTCTCTTTACACAGTCCTCCAATTGCACAATCTCTCTTTATACAGTACTCCAATTGCACAGTCACTCTTTACACAGTCCTCCCATTGCACAGTCTCTATTTACACAGACCTTCCATTGCAGAGTATCTCTTTACACAGTCCTCCAATTGCACAGTCTCTCTTTACACAGTCCTCCAATTGCACAGTCTCTCTTTACACAGACCTTCCATTGCAGAGTCTCTCTTTACACAGTCCTCCCATTGCACAGTCCTCTCATTGCACAGTCTCTCTTTACACAGTCCTCTCATTGCACAGTCTCTATTTACACAGTCCTCCCTTTGCACAGTCTCTCTTTACACAGTCATCCCATTGCACGGTCTCTCTTTACACAGTCATCCCGTCACACAGTCTCTCTTTGCACAGTCCTCCCATTGCAGACTTTCTCTTTACACAGTCCTCCCATTTCACAGTCTCTCTTTACACAGTCCTCCATTTGCACAGTATCTCTTTACACAATCCTCCCTTTGCACAGTCTCTCTTTACACAGTCCTCCCATTGCACAGTCTCTACTTACACAATCCTCCCATTGCCAGTCTCTCTTTACACAGTCCTCCCATTGCACAGTCTCTCTTTACACAGTCCTCCCATTGCACAGTCTCTCTTTACACAGTCCTCGCATTGCACAGTATCTCTTTACACAGTGCTCCTGTTGCACAGTCTCTCTTTACACAGTCCTCCTATTGCACAGTCTCTTTTTACACAGTCCTCTCATTGCACAGTCTCTCTTTACACAGTCCTCCCATTGCACAGTCTCTCATTACACAGTCCACCCATTGCACAGTCTCTCTTTACACAGTCCTCCTTTTGCACAGTCTCTCTTTACACAGTCCTCCAATTGCACAGTCTCTCTTTACACAGTCCTCCAATTGCACAGTCTCTTATTACATAGTCATCCCATTGCACAGTCTCTCTTTACACATTCCTCCCGTCGCACAGACTCTCTTTGCACAGCCTCTCTTTAAACAGTCCTCCATTTGCACAGTCTCTCTTTACACAGTCCTCCCATTGCACAGTCTCTCTTTACAGTCCTCCCATTGCACAGTCTCTCCTTACACAATCCTCCCATTGCCAGTCTCTCTTTACACAGTCCTACCATTGCACAGTCTCTCTTTACACAGTCCTCCCATTGCACAGTCTCTCTTTACACAGTCCTCCCATTGCACAGTCTCTCTTTACACAGTCCTCACATAGTACAGTCTCTCTTTACACAGTCCTCCTATTGCACAGTCTCTTTTTACACAGTCCTCCCATTGCACAGTCTCTCCTTACACAGTCCTCCCATTGCACAGACTCTCTTTACACAGTCCTCCTTTTGCACAGTCTCTCTTTACACAGTCCTCCAATTGCACAGTCTCTCTTTACACAGTCCTCCAATTGCACAGTCTCTCTTTACACAGTCATCCCATTGCACTGTCTCTCTTTACACAGTCCTCCCGTCGCACAGACTCTCTTTGCACAGTCTCTCTTTAAACAGTCCTCCATTTGCACAGTCTCTCTTTACACAGTCCTCCCATTGCACCGTCTCTCTTTACACAGTCCTCCCATTGCACAGTCTCTCTTTACAGTCCTCCCATTGCACAGTCTCTCTTTACACAATCCTCCCATTTCACAGTCTCTCTTTACACAGTCCTCCTTTTCACAGTCTCTCTTTACACAGTCCTCCAATTGCACAGTCACTCTTTAAACAGTCCTCCAATTGCACAGTCTCTCTTTACACAGTCATCCCATTGCACAGTCTCTCTTTACACAGTCCTCCCGTCGCACATACTCTCTTTGCACAGTCGCTCTTTACACAGTCCTCCATTTGCACAGTATCTCTTTACACAATCCTCCCTTTGCACAGTCTCTCTTTACACAGTCCTCCCATTGCACAGTCTCTACTTACACAATCCTCCCATTGCCAGTCTCTCTTTACACAGTCCTCCCATTGCACAGTCTCTCTTTACACAGTCCTCCCATTGCACAGTCTCTCTTTACACAGTCCTCGCATTGCACAGTATCTCTTTACACAGTGCTCCTGTTGCACAGTCTCTCTTTACACAGTCCTCCTATTGCACAGTCTCTTTTTACACAGTCCTCTCATTGCACAGTCTCTCTTTACACAGTCCTCCCATTGCACAGTCTCTCATTACACAGTCCACCCATTGCACAGTCTCTCTTTACACAGTCCTCCTTTTGCACAGTCTCTCTTTACACAGTCCTCCAATTGCACAGTCTCTCTTTACACAGTCCTCCAATTGCACAGTCTCTTATTACATAGTCATCCCATTGCACAGTCTCTCTTTACACATTCCTCCCGTCGCACAGACTCTCTTTGCACAGCCTCTCTTTAAACAGTCCTCCATTTGCACAGTCTCTCTTTACACAGTCCTCCCATTGCACAGTCTCTCCTTACACAATCCTCCCATTGCCAGTCTCTCTTTAAACAGTCCTCCCATTGCACAGTCTCTCTTTACACAGTCCTCCCATTGCACAGTCTCTCTTTACACAGTCCTCCCATTGCACAGTCTCTCTTTACACAGTCCTCACATAGTACAGTCTCTCTTTACACAGTCCTCCTATTGCACAGTCTCTTTTTACACAGTCCTCCCATTGCACAGTCTCTCCTTACACAGTCCTCCCATTGCACAGTCTCTCCTTACACAGTCCTCCCATTGCACAGACTCTCTTTACACAGTCCTCCTTTTACACAGTCCTCCAATTGCACAGTCTCTCTTTACCCAGTCCTCCAATTGCACAGTCTCTCTTTACACAGTCATCCCATTACACAGTCTCTCTTTACACAGTCCTCCCGTCGCACAGACTCTCTTTGCACAGTCTCTCTTTAAACAGTCCTCCATTTGCACAGTCTCTCTTTACACAGTCCTCCCATTGCACAGTCTCTCTTTACACAGTCCTCCCATTGCACAGTCTCTCTTTACACAGTCCTCCCATTGCACAGTATCTCTTTACACAGTCCTCCCATTGCAAAGTCTCTATTTACACAGTCCTCCCATTGCACAGTCTCTCTTTACACAGTCCTCTCTCTTCACAGTCTCTCTTTACACAGTCCTCCCATTGCACAGTATCTCTTTACACAGTCCTCCCATTGCAATGTCTCTATTTACACAGTCCTCCCATTGCACAGTCTCTCTTTACACAGTCCTCTCTTTTCACAGTCTCTCTTTACACAGTCCTCCTATTGCACAGTCTCTCTTTACACAATCCTCCCATTGCAGAGTCTCTCTTTACACAGTCCTCCCATTGAACAGTCTCTATTTACACATACCTTCCATTGCAGAGTCTCTCTTTACACAGTCCTCCCATTGCACAGTCTCTCTTTACACAGTCTCTCTTTACACAGACCTTCCATTGCAGAGTCTCTCTTTACACAGTCCTCCCATTGGACAGTCTCTCTTTACACAGTCCTCTCATTGCACAGTCTCTCTTTACACAGTCCTCCCATTGCACAGTCTCTCTTTACACAGTCCTCCCATTGCACAGTCTCCCTTTACACAGTCCTCCCTTTGCACAGTCTCTCTTTACCCAGTCATCCCATTGCACAGTCTCTCTTTACACAGTCCTCCCATTGCACAGTATCTCTTTACACAGTCCTCCCGTCGCACAGACTCTCTTTGCACAGTCTCTCTTTAAACAGCCCTCCATTTGCACAGTCTCTCTTTACACAGTCCTCCCATTGCACCGTCTCTCTTTACACATTCCTCCCATTGCACAGTCTCTCTTTACACAGTCCTCCCATTGCACAGTCTCTCTTTACACAGTCCTCCCATTGCACAGTATCTCTTTACACAGTCCTCCCATTGCAAAGTCTCTATTTACACAGTCCTCCCATTGCACAGTCTCTCTTTACACAGTCCTCTCTTTTCACAGTCTCTCTTTACACAGTCCTCCTATTGCACAGTCTCTCTTTACACAATCCTCCCATTGCAGAATCTCTCTTTACACAGTCCTCCCATTGCACAGTCTCTATTTACACATACCTTCCATTGCAGAGTCTCTCTTTACACAGTCCTCCCATTGCACAGTCTCTCTTTACACAGTCCTCCCATTGCACAGTCTCTCTTTACACAGACCTTCCATTGCAGAGTCTCTCTTTACACAGTCCTCCCATTGGACAGTCTCTCTTTACACAGTCCTCTCATTGCACAGTCTCTCTTTACACAGTCCTCCCATTGCACAGTCTCTCTTTACACAGTCCTCCCATTGCACAGTCTCCCTTTACACAGTCCTCCCTTTGCACAGTCTCTCTTTACCCAGTCATCCCATTGCACGGTCTCTCTTTACACAGTCTTCCCGTCGCACAGTCTCTCTTTGCACAGTCCTCCCATTGCAGACTTTCTCTTTACACAATCCTCCCATTGCACAGTCTCTCTTTACACAGTCCTCCTTTTGCACAGTCTCTCTTTACACAGTCCTCCAATTGCACAGTCTCTCTTTATACAGTACTCCAATTGCACAGTCACTCTTTACACAGTCCTCCCATTGCACAGTCTCTCTTTACACAGTCCTCCCATTGCACAGTCTCTATTTACACAGACCTTCCATTGCAGAGTCTCTCTTTACACAGTCCTCCAATTGCACAGTCTCTCTTTACACAGTCCTCCAATTGCACAGTCTCTCTTTACACAGACCTTCCATTGCAGAGTCTCTCTTTACACAGTCCTCCCATTGCACAGTCCTCTCATTGCACAGTCTCTCTTTACACAGTCCTCCCTTTGCACAGTCTCTCTTTACACAGTCATCCCATTGCACGGTCTCTCTTTACACAGTCATCCCGTCGCACAGTCTCTCTTTGCACAGTCCTCCCATTGCAGACTTTCTCTTTACACAGTCCTCCCATTTCACAGTCTCTCTTTACACAGTCCTCCTTTTCACAGTCTCTCTTTACACAGTCCTCCAATTGCACAGTCACTCTTTAAACAGTCATCCAATTGCACAGTCTCTCTTTACACAGTCATCCCATTGCACAGTCTCTCTTTACACAGTCCTCCCGTCGCACATACTCTCTTTGCACAGTCGCTCTTTACACAGGCCTCCATTTGCACAGTATCTCTTTACACAATCCTCCCTTTGCACAGTCTCTCTTTACACAGTCCTCCCATTGCACAGTCTCTCCTTACACAATCCTCCCATTGCCAGTCTCTCTTTACACAGTCCTCCCATTGCACAGTCTCTCTTTACACAGTCCTCCCATTGCACAGTCTCTCTTTACACAGTCCTCGCATTGCACAGTATCTCTTTACACAGTGCTCCTGTTGCACAGTCTCTCTTTACACAGTCCTCCTATTGCACAGTCTCTTTTTACATAGTCCTCTCATTGCACAGTCTCTCTTTACACAGTCCTCCCATTGCACAGTCCACCCATTGCACAGTCTCTCTTTACACAGTCCTCCTTTTGCACAGTCTCTCTTTACACAGTCCTCCAACTGCACAGTCTCTCTTTACACAGTCCTCCAATTGCACAGTCTCTTATTACATAGTCATCCCATTGCACAGTCTCTCTTTACACATTCCTCCCGTCGCACAGACTCTCTTTGCACAGCCTCTCTTTAAACAGTCCTCCATTTGCACAGTCTCTCTTTACACAGTCCTCCCATTGCACAGTCTCTCTTTACAGTCCTCCCACTGCACAGTCTCTCCATACACAATCCTCCCATTGCCAGTCTCTCTTTACACAGTCCTCCCATTGCACAGTCTCTCTTTACACAGTCCTCCCATTGCACAGTCTCTTTTTACACAGTCCTCCCATTGCACAGTATCTCTTTCACAGTCCACCCATTGCACAGTCTCTCTTTACACAGTCCTCACATTGCACAGTCTCTTTTTACACAGTCTCTTTTTACATAGTCAACCCATTGCACAGTCTCTCTTTACACAGTCCTCACATTGCACAGTCTCTTTTTACACAGTCATCCCATTGCACAGTCTCTCTTTACACAGTCCTCTCGTTGTACAGTATCTCTTTACACAGTCCTCCCATTGCACAGTCTCTATTTACACAGTCCTCCCGTTGCACAGTCTCTCTTTACACAGTCCTCCCTTTTCACAGTCTCTCTTTACACAGTCCTCCTATTGCACAGTCACTCTTTACACAATCCTCCCATTGCACTGTCTCTCTTTACACAGTCATCCAAATGCACAGTATCTCTTTACACAGTCCTCCCATTGCACAGTCTCTATTTACACAGTCCTCCCGTTGCACAGTCTCTCTTTACACAGTCCTCCCTTTTCACAGTCTCTCTTTACACAGTCCTCCTATTGCACAGTCTCTCTTTACACAATCCTCCCATTGCACTGTCTCTCTTTACACAGTCATCCAAATGCACAGTCTCTCTTTACACAGTCCTCCCGTCGCACAGTCTCTCTTTACACAATCCTCCCATTGCAAAGTATCTCTTTACACAGTCCTCCCATTGCACAGTCTCTCTTTACACAGTCCTCCCATTGCACAGTCTCTCTTTACACATTCCTCCCATTGCACAGTCTCTCTTCACACAGTCCTCCCTTTGCACAGTCTGTCTTTACACAGTCCTCCCATTGCACAGTTTCTCTTTACACAGTCCTCCCATTGCACAGTCTCTCTTTACACAGTCCTCCCTTTTCAAGTCTCTCTTTACACAGTCCTCCTATTGCACAGTCTCTCTTTACACAGTCCTCCCATTGCTATCGAGGTTCAAGCCGTCGAAAAGGGAAACGTTAATATACATACGATTATATAGTTAGACATACAGGGCTGTATATTATAAATTATTTGTTTGCTATTGCTATGGACAAACGTGTGATTTACCAAATTTGCAGTTTGTTACCCATATTGCGTTTATGAACGTGTGTGTGCGCGTGCGTGTTTGTGTGGGCGGTGCGTCTGTGTGAATGTGTTTGTGCGTGTAAGCGCATGCATGCGTGAATGTGTGATGGGTGAATGCGTGTACGTACGCATGTATTTATAATATATGTATATATATATATATATATATATATGGAGGTTTACATAACACATTGATTACATCATTACATAATTATATATATAATATATATATAAATATATATATATATAATTATAATAATTACATGCGCACGTACACGCACTCATTCATCACATATCCACGCATGCAGGCGCCTACACACACACATTCGCACACATCACACACGCACCATGCACCACGCACCACGCACCAAGCACACGCACACGCACCACGCACCACGCACCACGCGCCACGCGCCACGCGCCACGCGCCACGCGCCACGCACCACGCACACAGACACACATACACACTCACAAACACACATTCAGAAACATACATATAATGTACTATGATGTAATGATTGTGTTATGTAAACCTTCACTGTCACACTGGATGTCAACAAAATTCCGTTGTCATTCAAGAGGTGCATTACAATGTGGTAGGTATTCGGACGGTGGAGTCCGTGCTTCGGAAGCACTACATATGGAGAGACGGATGTTCGCCATGTTTTTACTTTGAGTATGCATATCGGGAATGTTATAAATCCAGTATCGTTATATAATGATCTATTTTGTCCCCGATCATTCTCCTTGACTTATTTGGTCCAATGCGATCGTATTTTCTAGGGATCAAGCGAACGTAGATGTCATAACACGTCTACCGTTTTACTAACAATCATATGTTTGTACAGTTGTCATGTAATCAAATGAAAAAATCATATTTATGACATTGTTAACGTTTCATTGCGAATATTTCTGAAATTAACCAAATTTATTTATTAATAATTTTCAAGCATTCTGTTATTATATATATTATACTAAGATTATACCTATAATTTTAACAATCAATTTAGATGAATAGTAGTGGATGGAGAGACAAAAAGGATGGAAGGACAAATGGGTGGTAGTGGATGGAGGGAAGATGAATAATAGTAGACGGAGGGACAGATGGATGGTAGTGGATAGAGACACAGATGGATGGTAGTATATAGAGGGAAAGATGGATGGTAGTGGATGGAGGTATAGATGGGTGGACAGATGGATGAGAGTGGATGGATGGACAAATGGGTGGTAGTGGATGGAGGAACAAAATGTACGTTAGTGGATGGAGGGACAAGTGGATGGTAGTGGATGGAGAGACAAATGGGTGGTAGTGGATAGTAGTGGATGGAGGGACAGATGGATGGTAGTGGGTGGAGGGACAAATGGGTGGTAGGGGATGGAGGGACAGATGGATTGTAGTGGATGGAGGGACAGGTGGATGGTAGTGGATGGAGGAACAAATGGATGGTAATGGATGGAGGGACTGATGGATGATACTGGATAGAGGACACGTGGGTGGTAATGGATGGAGGGACAGATGGATGATTCTGGATGGAAGGACAGATTGATGGTAGTGGATGGAGGGATAAATGATGGTAGTGGGTGAAGAAACAATGGATGGAGGGACAGATGGATGAAAGTGGACGAAGGGATAGATGGGTGGTAATGGGTGGAGGGACAGATGGATGATAGTGGATGGAGGCGCAGATGGGTGGTAATGGATGGAGGGACAAATGCTGGTAGTGGTTGTAGAAACAAATGGATGGTAGTGGATGGAGGCGCAGATGGGTGGTAGTGGATGGAGGGACAAATGATGGTAGTGGATGTAGAAACAAATGGATGGTAGTGGATGGAGGGTGTAAGTATAGTAGGGGATGGAGGGACAGATGGATGGATGGACAGATGGATGGTAGTGGATGAAAGGTCAAAGGATGGTAGGGGATGGACGGACAGATGGATGGTAGGGGATGGAGGGACAGATGGATGATAGTGGATGGAGGGTCAAAGGATGGTAGTGGATGGAGGGACAGATGGATGGTAGTGGATGGAGGGTCAAAGGATGGTAGTGGATGGAGGGACAGATGTATGGTAGTGGATGGAGGGTTAAAGGATGGTAGGGGATGGAGGGACAGATGGATGGTAGGATATGGAGGGTCAAAGGATGGTAGGGGATGGAGGGTCAAAGGATGGTAGGGGATGGAGGGACTGATGGATGGTAATGGGTGGAGGGAGAAATGGTTGGTAGTGAATGGAGGGACAAAGTATGGTAGTGGATGGAGGGATAAATGGATGGCAGTGGGTGGAGGGATAAATGGATGGCAGTGGGTGGAGGGATAAATGGATGGCAGTGGGTGGAGGGATAAATGGATGGCAGTGGATGGAGGGATAAATGGATGGTAGTGGGTGGAGGGATAAATGGATGGCAGTGGGTGGAGGGATAAATGGATGGTAGTGGATGGAGAGACAGCACTGCATGGTGGGACAGATGGGAGGAAAGACGTGTAAAGGGTAATGTTGTTCCAATTGCCACTGTATACTTAGTAATGCATGGTGTGGGCTGCAATTAATACTTCCGTTGAACATCCCCAATAAGAAAAATAAAGCGACTTTAATATTTTCTCTTTATTAATCAATTCCAGCCCACCAATTATTGCAATATATACCTATAGTTTGTTGTATGGCTGTGTGGTAATACATTGCAGCTGGTAAAACATCAATCAATAGTAACTTTGGTTTTAAACAGTGCTATAGACAGAACTCAGAATCAATTTATTTGACCTATAAATATGTTACATATACAACGAATAACGTAAGTAATAAATAAGGTCGGGAGACTCCCATTAAGATATATAATATCGCTAGCACAGGAGCTACAGATGGAGGGACAGATGGGTGGTAGGGGATGGATATATAACCTATATGCAGGCCTGTACAAAACAAAACTGATAAAAACCAGAGGAGTCAAGTTACTGCTTTGGTGGTAGAACTTGCACGTTTTCTTCATTTCTTTGAGATAATTACATGGCCAAACGCTTCAGTGCTGAAATATACCACCAGACCAATATTTAACGACTTAAAAAAGTAATTACTCATTTTGAATCTACGTATAGTGCCTATCCAACATTTCACAGAGTAAATGTATCAAAATAAGTCAGAATACCGTACAACTGAGAGTGAGGCTGGTGGCACCAGATCCTCGTCTATCACCACATCATGAAACGGGGTAGAGTTAATGCTTTTTGTGCGATACTGCATGTCACCTCTGGAAAAACGCACTTTTCACAACATTCCGGCCGAGCACGTCTGCCATGTGATATCACCTGTGTGTTGCATTCAGGGTGGCATGAGGTTGTGGCTGCCGGAACTTTCTGAAGCAGAACTGTAGATGAACGTGGAATGTAATTGCCACAAGATTCCACCAAATAGAGTTGAATGCCCTACATGAAAGCACGGACTTATTTTCCATAACACCCAAATACATCGTCACCCTCATAAAATAATTACCTAAGTCATGTTTTGACCAATCTTACATTTTTGCCTAAATCAACTCTTCATGACGCTGGGCACCTCTGGTAAAACCACCTAAGTCATCCATTGAGAGGGTTCAGTGTTTAACGTCTTGTATTAAATTCACCTATCATACAATATATGGAGAGACATCAAAATGTTAACACATAATAATTTGACAAATGTAGGAAATAAAGTCACGGAAAAAAGAATTTAGAGTTCTTTGTATTTAAAGTATAAGTGGAAATATTAAATAAAATTGTGTGAATATTTATTTTAATAACCAAATTACCTTAAAAGGTCAACAAATTCAGTGCATAAGTTTGATAAAAATCTGGTGAACAAAGACTACGAGGTTCAATGGGTAACTGACCAATAGCAGTGATATGCATCGTTGTTTTATTTTATGCATCAGCTATCGAGAAACCCACCATGTTCACTGCGCAACCACTTAATACTATAGTAAACACGCTATAATAGTAAACACGCTATAATAGTAAACACGCTATTATAGTAAACACGTTATTATAGTAAACACACTATTATAGTAAACACATTTCTTTATTAATACCACAACATCTACAGCCATGTCAAATAGTAGTTACCCTGTTAACCCCCCTTCCCAGTCTCATACCTCACGAGACTCGCAGTCACCGTACATTTCGGGGTAAGGGGTATAACTGACAGGGAATCCTTACAATACTTTACTCAGATGTCATAATGTATAATTACAACATTCCTGATGATATAATTTGTTCACAGAAAAGTATAAGTACCTAACCCCAAACCTGGTCACATCATCAAGATACTGACATACATAAATCTTAACAATCAGTCAATCAGTCAATCAATCAATCAATCAATCAATCAATCAATCAATCAATCTATCTATCTATCTATCAATCAATCTATCAATCTATCAATCTATCAATCTATCAATCTACCAATCTACCAATCAATCAATCAATCTTTATTTCAGATAAAAAAAGTGTAATATGCATTATGTTCATAGTAAAAATAAAAAGTATATTATAGTGTATATATTGCAGTAATCCACTTTCTGTGTAATACAGAGGTGTCATAGACAGCGCTGTGTATAATACTCTCAACAACGTTGTTCGTCGATGCAGATATTCTGCTCATGAGATTGTACATGCATTTTCTAAATCTAGTATTGCAACAGTCAAAACTAGCAAACATTAGGCTAGCACTACACTTCATAGATAGGCTGTATGCATTATTACAGGAAACAATACAATGCTCCATAGCGGCTTTTCTATAATTAGCCTATAAGGAACATTAATACACATTACTACAGTAGGATGTGAACAGTTTGTTTTTCACTTACACCGAACAAAAGTTGAATTTCCTGAGTAGAATATTGCTTCTGCTGTACAGACTCCTTTCTTTGGATTTCATATCCATTTCATCCAACAGATCATTACAGATTATAATGACCAAGGTATTTGTATGCCTTCGTTGTATTCAGAACTGCATCACCAAGCTTAAGAGCTACTTCAAAACCGGTTTGTCTTGTGTCAAAAAACATTATCTGCGACTTTGTTCTGTTAAACAATACATCTAGCAGTCTTTGCAACCCCTTAGCCGATGGAGCCAGTAGTACAATGTCATCAGCATACATGAGGTGATTAACAGTTGTATCGCCACAATAGCATCCGATGGGTAGTTTCATCAGTAGCAAACTCAATTCATTCATGTCTAAATTAAATAAGAAAGAAGATAGCATACCCCCTTGTCTAACTCCATTAGTCACAGAGAAGAAGTTGGAAAATACCGAACCCCATTTAACACACATAGTCTGATTACAGCACCACTGGCATATCACTTTAATTAAATATTTAGGCACTCCAAGCTTAAGTAGCTTCCTAAATAATGTTGTATGATTCAACCTGTCAAATGCCTTGGAGGCATCAAGGAAGGCAACATACATGCATAACCCATGATTTGTGTAATATCGAAGGAGCTCCTTCAACACAAATACACACACTTCTGTCCCATGCTTGGGTTTGAACCCAAACTGGTTACTTGTAGTTCGTAGATCACTTTGCTTCCGATTATACACTATTTGTCCACTATTTTTGTGAATACATTAGACAGACATATCGGTCTATAGTTTTCTCTGTCGTTGACACTTTTTTATCATTAATAATGGGAATAATGACAGATTTTAGCATATTTCCCTGTACGTAACCGTGTGTAAGTATAGCCGACATCAATATAGCCAATAAAACTGGCAGCTGTCGATCCGCCCACTTCATGTGCTCGCTAGTAATGCCGTCTAAACCAGGTGACTTATTGTAAGATAAATCTCTGATAATTCCACTAATAGGATTAACATTCACCCTCATGGAGGACACTTTTTCTGTTGACAATACGTGTCATACACAACACAACGCCTCAAGCCGCACACGCAAGCGGGGTAGACGCAGGGGCGCATTCTATAGATTTTGCCGGCGCAGCCTTCGACCACCAATTCCTGCTATCGTTCTAGCAAATGTGCGATCACTGAGGAACAAAACAGACGAACTTTTTCACCTGTTGACT
Organism: Escarpia spicata; assembly: GCA_963995525.1. NCBI lineage: Eukaryota > Metazoa > Annelida > Polychaeta > Sabellida > Siboglinidae > Escarpia > Escarpia spicata. The sequence goes on from OZ023207.1 coordinate 41,245,900, forward strand.
TACAAACAAGAAATAAGAGACGCCTCTATACTGTGTTTTACAGAAACGTGGTTAGAAGCCACAACCCCTGACGCGGCAGTGACACCCCTTGGTCATACTCTGTTTAGAGCGGACCGATCGAGCGAACTGACGGGTGAGAAACGGGATGGTGGCGTGTGCGGTGGTGTAACGACTATCAGCTTGTCTCTTCTTCGTGTTCTCGTGAACTGGAAACTCTAACTATCAATTGCAAGCCGTTCTATTCCCCGAGAGAGTTCTCTTCGGTCGTGCTGTTGGGTGTTTACATCCTCCCTGATGCCAGTGCTACCAAGGCAGTCAGCCAGTTGGCTGCTCAGGTGGTGGCAGCAGAATCGACCTATCCTGACAGCGTAGTCATAATTCTGGGTGACTTTAATCACACAAATTTGGAAGAAGGTACTGCCCAGGTACAATCAGCACGTAGACTGTGCCACACGCAATAGCAAGGTCCTGGATCACTGCTACACAGTCTTTAAGGATGCGTACGTGCCACCACCAGGGCTCCCCTAGGAGAGTCCGATCACGCAACGGTCGTCCTCATCCCTACGTACCGACAGAAACTGAAAACGTTGAAGCCGTCAAAGAAGACTGTCAAGAAGCGGACGGACGTGTCGACTGCGGTTCTTCGTGGATGCCTGGAGTGCACAGATTGGGACATGTTTAAAGAGGCATGTCCTGACCTAGACATGTACGCTGACACCGTGACATCCTACATCAACTGGTGTGAGGAGCTGTGCACTGAGACAAAGACTGTCACCCTGTATGGCAACGATAAACCTTGGTTCACCAGGGACATCAAGCAGAAACTGGCGGCGAAGAACGCAGCGTTCATCAGCGGCAGCAGGAAAGAATTCAGGCGGTCAAGAAGGCCAAATTCATATACAAACACAAACTTGAGGATCAGTTCGCTTCCAACAACATCATATCTGTCTGGAATGGCCTGCAGCAGATTACGCAGTACAAGGAATACGCAGCGGCCACCAACAGCAGTGACCCCTCATCCCCTGATCAGCTGAACGACTTTTACAGCAGATTTGACAAGCTTAACTATTCACCAGAGCAGCGCCCACTTCCATCAGGTACCTCTCTGTCTCCACCCTTCATAGTCCAGGAAGCTGAAGTGAGGAAACTGTTCAGGAGACAGAGGACGCGGAAGGCTTCGGGTCCAAACACCATCTCTACATCTACCCTGAAGAACTGCGCCGACCAACTCTCTGCGGTGTTCACGGACATCTATAACTCCTCTCTCCAGCAGTGCAGAGTTCCAGTTTGCTTCAAAACTTCCACTATCATACCCATTCCCAAGAAGTCCAACATCACCGGGCTGAACGACTACCGTCCAGTGGCACTGACCTCAGTCGCCATGAAAGTGTTCGAGCGCATAGTACTCAAGTACCTGAAGTCTGCTACCGACGGCCTCCTGGACTCGCACCAGTTTGCATATCAAGCAAACAGATCAGTAGACGATGCGGTAGCTTTAGGTCTGCATCACATTCTGAAGCACCTACAGACGCCAGGAACCTATGCCAGGATCCTGTTCATTGACTTCACCTCAGCTTTTAACACTAGTATATAATTCAAGCTGTTCGATAAACTTTCATTGTTGAATGTACATCCTGCCATGTGCCACTGGGTCCTTAACTTTCTTGTTCACAGGCCTCAATCTGTCAGAATCAACAACTCTATCTCCAGACCTCTTGTGCCCCACAAGGTTGTGTGCTATCCCCCTTCCTGTTTACTATCTTCACAAATGACTGTGTCTCCGTGGACCAATCGGTCCGTGTGATCACATTTTCCGATGACATTCCAATGGAAGGCTGCATTAAGAATGCGGATGAGACGCCATACAGGGAGGAAGTTCAAAGAATGATTGGCTGGTGTGCGGATAACAATCTCGAATTGAACGTTTCAAAGACTAAAGAAATGATTGTTGATTTTCGTAAAAAGAAGACTCCCATCCACCCTCTTTCGATAAATGGAGAGGAGGTCGAGCAGGTTGAATCTTTTAGATTCAGTGGAACAACAATTTCAAACGATCTCAGCTGGTGCATACTGTTTGTATTAATTCAATAAATACTTATAACACTTTCTATGCCATGTACAGTTCTAATCAAAGCACCACCGCAACATAACATGGTGTCAGAAGTGGGAATGGTTGGAATCGGGTAATGCTCGCGCCGAATGGCAGTGTTCAGGTCTTTGGGGTCTAGACACAGCCTGATTTTCCCATTGCGCTTCTGCACGACAACCATGCTAGACACCCAGTCGGTGGCTTCTGTTACGGGTGCTATGATTGCATCGGCCACCAGCTCGTCGAGTTTCTCCCTCAGCTGTTCACGCAGTGGTACCGGTACACGTCTTGGAGCGTGCACTACAGGCCTCACAGACTCGTCAATCTGGATAGTATACGTGTCCTTGAGCCTGCCTACGCCCTTGAAGACCGCAACATAACATGGTGTCAGTGCGTATGTACACGAACCGCTAACGCCCAGTTTGTGACATTATCGCTTGTGGTGAGTGTTCTGAACTGTTTAGTGTTCGCTGGCACTGCTGTACTCTGGCCTACCGTATCTGACAACGTCAACGATGGCAACGTCGAACATTCCTACGCCAAAACCGTTGAACATCAATGATAAATCGGCCGCAATTCTGTGGAAGGCCTGGCGTAAAACGTGGAATCGGTTCGAAATTGCGACCGGCATCGACGAGGCGTCAGATAAGAAAAGAGTGTGTACACTTCTGTCGGTGATTGGCGATGACGCTGTCAAAGTGTATGACGCCTTTCAATACGCGGATGGTGAAAGTGAAGACAACTTGGAAGACGTCCTGCGGAAGTTTGAAGGGCACTGCAACCCACGACAAAATACCATATTTGAGAGGTACAAATTTCAATGCCGAAACCAAGAGGCTGGAGAGTCCGGTGCGCAATACATGACAGAGCTACGCCATGCTGCAGACAGCTGCGATTTCGGTGGCATAACGACCAGCCAAATCATTCGGGACAGATTCGTACACGGTTTGCGCGATGCGAAAGTGCGCGAACGCCTACTGCGGGAGAATGCTCTGACTCTCGAACGAGCGTATGAAATGGTGCAAGCTGCTGAAGCAACGGTAGTGCAGACACACGCCATGTCAGGTGATCAGGCAGTGTGCACCGTGCAGGCGCCCAACAGATTCCGCGGACGCGATCAAGGTCATAAAGATAGAGAAGGCAGGGTGGTTTGCAAAAACTGTCCGTACGACCACGGTCCCAGAAGCTGCCCAGCCTACGGCAAGGAGTGCCGGAAGTGTGGAAAAAAGAATCATTTTCAAAGCAAATGCCACAATAAAAGCATAAGACAAGTGCAGACGTCAGCATCAGATGATGAGTATAGTGTTGGAACACTAAGAGTGAACAGTGTGAGGCCAATTAAACTCGTCATTGTAACATACACAGGAGCACGCGAAACCGCTCTCGGCCAATGCAAGCTACTAGTCACTAGGCGAGGCGTCAAACACCGAATTGTGTTCAACATTATCCAGGGAAAGTATACGCCAATTCTCAGCTTAGCAACGTCTGAGGGCATGGGGCTTCTGAAGATACATGACTGCGACTCTCTTGACTCTGTCTACAGTGTTTGCGCGACCACCGCAGGGCTGACAGCGAACGACGTGCTAGCCGAGTATGCAGACGTCTTCAAGGGCGTAGGCAGGCTCAAGGACACGTACACTATCCAGATTGACGAGTCTGTGAGGCCTGTAGTGCATGCTCCAAGACGTGTACCGGTACCACTGCGTGAACAGCTGAGGGAGAAACTCGACGAGCTGGTGGCCGATGCAATCATAGCACCCGTAACAGAAGCCACCGACTGGGTGTCTAGCATGGTTGTCGTGCAGAAGCCCAATGGGAAAATCAGGCTGTGTCTAGACCCCAAAGACCTGAACACTGCCATTCGGCGCGAGCATTACCCGATTCCAACCATCGAGGAGGTGAGTACTCGAATGAAACAGGCACGCTTCTTCACAGTGATGGACGCAAAAAACGGGTTTTGGCAGATTTCGCTAGATGACAAGTCCAGCATGCTAACCTGTTTCAACACGCCATTCGGCAGATACCGGTGGTTGAGGATGCCGTTTGGCATAAACTCAGCCCCGGAAATCTGGCAGCGCTCAATGAATCAACTGGTGGAAGGCCTGGCCGGCATTGAAGTAATTCACGATGACTTCCTTATCGTCGGTTGCGGTGCTACTGATGAGCAAGCGAAGGCTGACCACGACCAGAACCTGCGAGCATTCTTGGACGGGCTAGAGAACGAAACTTACGGTTGAACGCGGGCAAGATGAAGTTGAAGTTGACGGAAGTCCCGTACATCGGACATATTCTGACGCCATCAGGTCTCCGGGTGGACCCTACGAAGGTCGAGGCCATCGTGCGAATGCCGGTTCCGGAAGACGTCAAGGCGGTGCAGCGGCTACATGGTACTGTCAACTACCTGGCGAAGTTCGTGCCACATTTATCAGCGATACTTGAGCCGCTCAGACATCTCGTGAACAAGGAGATTGAATGGAGTTGGCTACATATCCACGTGCAAGCATTCAATGAGATGAAGAGGGCCCTCACAACTACGATTTGACGAAGGCAGTGTGTATTCAGTGCGATGCATCAAACAGCGGACTCGGGGCGAGTTTGCTACAAGATGGACTTCCGGTGGTGTATGCGTCTCGGGCGATGACGGCGACCGAGAGAAACTACGCCCAAATAAAAAAAGAGCTTCTCGCGATCGTGTTCGCCTGCGAGAGATTTGACCAGTACATATACGGGAGAGAGAATGTGTCTGTGCAGAGTGACCACAAGCCTCTGGAAGCGATCTTCAGAAAGCCTCTCGTAACTGCACCGAAACGCCTACAGCGCATGATGCTGCGTCTGCAGCGGTACACCTTGGACGTGACGTATACACGTGGGATCGATATGCATATCGCCGACACACTGAGCAGAGCGTACGTACATTCCCGGCGAGCCGAGTGTCCACGCCGTCAACATCGCAGAGATCGACATGACGAAAGGGTTGTCGGTATCGCCAAGCCGACTGAAAGAGCTGCAAGCAGCCACCGGTGAGGACCGTGTCCTGCAGAAACTGATCCGGGTGACGGTGGACGGGTGGCCTTCGCAGAAATCGGACACTGATCTGGATCTTCGAGCGTACTACAGTGTGCGGCACGAACTGACGTTGTTCAAAGACTCCAGGATAGTGGTTCCCGCTCGATTGCGCAAGGACATCATCTCGTCTATTCACAGATCGCATCAAGGGATACAGGGCTGCATACGTATAGCGAAGGACACCGTCTACTGGCCGTTGATGAACCAGCAAATTGCCGATTACGTCAGTCAATGCAGCGTCTGTAACTCGCACAGGCCAGATCAATGCAGAGCCGCTGCTGCCTCATGATGTTCCTGGGCGGCCGTGGGCTAAGGTTGGCGCCGATTTGTTTGAACTGCATGGCCAACACTATTTAGTCCTGGTTGACTACTATTCAAACTTCTTCGAGCTGATGAGATTTACGCGCGCGAAGTGTGTGATCGACGCGATGAGATCCCAGTTTGCGCGTCATGGGTCACCAGAGCTTCTTATGTCGGACAATGGCCCGCAGTTCTCGTGAGGCGAGTTCCAGGAGTTTGCGAAGAAATGGGACATAGAGCATATAACCAGCAGTCCGAGATATGCCCAGAGTAATGGTCAGGTCGAGAGGGCCGTGGGCATCGTGAAGAACCTCGTCAAAAAGGCAATCGATGATGGCGGCGACATCCAGTTGGCGCTGTTGAGTTTCCGGAACACCGTCCGTGAAGGTTACAGCGCGTCTCCGGCACAATTGTTATTCGGACGCCGCTGCAGAACACTTCTACCGACCCAACGCAGGATGCTGAAACCTAAACTCGCCGTCAATGTGTCTCGCGACAGAGCCGCAAACAAAAAGGCGCAGTGTGCACAATACAACCGATCGGCACATTACCTGGCGCCAATAGCACTGGGCAGTGCAATTCCGATGAAGTTGCCTGGCGACGAGTAATGGACGCTTGGGGAATGCACGAAGCAGCTGTCCCATCGTTCGTATGCTGTGCTGATCAACGGTCACGTGTACAGGCGCAACCGGCGAGCTCTACGGGTCGTCGACGAAAGGCTGCCGGCGTCGCTACTTGATAGTTCACGCGCGGCGCCTTCTACACACCGTGAAGAGTCACGTCCGGAAGAGTCGCCCAGTTGGGAAGACTCGGCACCTCCGGACGATTCGCCAACTCATGAAGACGCGTCGTGTCGTGAAGATGTCGAATTGACGCCTGTCCCGCCAGCACGTGTCACCCCATCTCCGACGCGCAGAGAGACACGTGCTCGCAGGCCACCGGCGTATTTAGCAGACTATCAGCAGTAGCGCCTGTGTTGTATATTTCAGTTTTGTTTCGTTCCTATTGTTAAAAGAGGGAGGATGTCACGATATTGGTATTTATTACTGAGACATTCTCCGACAGCGACACTGGGCATCGGGGTCACGGGGTCGAGTACGTGTCACGATGGCGCGAAGCAAGTGATTCTGTTTGTATTAATTCAATAAATACTTATAACACTTTCTATGCCATGTACAGTTCTAATCAAAGCACCACCGCAACATAACACAGCCAACCATCTCTTTGAACTTCTTCCCTCTGGCAAGCGGTATAGAAGTATTAAGACAAGGACCACTAGACATAAAAAATAGTTTTTATCCGCAGGCTGTGAGTCACTTGAACCGCGAGATGCCATGATACTGTTTTCAGTCGGTTTAAATTTTATGTCGCTAAATTATTTATTTATAATTTTTTTTAGTTATTTATATTATTATTTACTAACTTGACTACATGTAGGTACATACTTTTTAACTGTCAACTTAGTTTTTATATCGTCAGCTAATTTATTTATACATTTATTTATTATTTATTTAACTGCATGTATACTTTGTAACTTTTTAGGTAATGTTCAGACGGTATTAATGTTATGTTATCAAGTTCACTTTATGTCAATAGATGTACGACTGTCTTAAAGTGTGTTGGCAGTTGGCCTTGGTTTAAATTTATACTAGTTTTAGCATAGGTTCATAATGTTTCTGATTGTATAGTTTGCGTGTGCATGATGGGGGGGGGGGGGGGGCAGGGGAGACAAGCGTGCATGTATGTTGACGCCACAACGCCAAGAATTCCTCGTACATTTTAAATGCTACTTGGTAATAAACAGTCTGAATCTGAATACCTTGGTCAAAGACGGCATGCTCCCGACACAGATCAGCAAGAAATTCCTTGCTGAAAATCCCTCTAACTACATTACAAATTTGACTAGTGTTCTTGCCACATTCCACTTATCTTTTGGCTGCCATGCACATCACCCATAGTGTTAGGCAATTTAACATTACTGTTTGTGGAGTTTTTGATTTCCCTCCAGAAATCTTTATCATTTTTTTCACTTATTTTATCAGCAATTTTATCCACAATAATGGAATTCTTGTTGACAATTCCAACAACCAAACGTTACACTGTGGAACTGAAAGCCTCTACCGAAGGAGGACAACATAATATGATATATATTTTTCAAAAAGTGTTTTGTCCAGTAGGTAATAATATATAAACTCATGGACTAGCTGGGAACGTTGAAAGAACGATTTTGGTGAGAATGTCGCAACATTACATAGAGTGTACATGAATGTAGCCCCATGAAAGTGACAATGACAGCTGGCTTAATAAGAGAGCATTACAAGAACATTACTAGATGCTTGATGAGTTTATGCAGGGTTGGGGTTGTGTTAATTTTTGTTTGACGACACTGGAATTGTGTTCACTACTTAATGTTGGTATGGGTGCCACATGCACTGTCTGTGTGCACCAGCCTGGTCACTTTGACATGGGGCTATCATGGGTGATGAGACCAGACCTAGAGAGCTTTTGTTGCTTAAATGTTGACTACAGCGGCCTTGGGTTCCCAATGTGTTACATAACTGTCTCTTCGACAAAGTCATTCATCTTGTTCTTTGTAGGAAAAAACTGTAACTCATGCTTTGCTCTCTTCACAAAGAGTTTCTAGTTGTGTTCACACAGGGTAAGTGGTTTAACTAAGCGAATTAACTTTACGTGTACGACAATAATTTAGCTTGGAACAATTGTAGAAATGATGCGTGGCATTGCGTACAATTGTAGAAAGGATGCGTGGCGTTGTGAACAATTGTAGAAAGGATGCGTGGCATTGTGAAGAATTGTAGAAAAGATGCGTTGCATTGCGAACAATTGTAGAAAGGATGCGTGGCATTGTGAAGAATTGTAGAAAGGATGCGTGGCATTGTGAACAATTGTAGAAAGGATGCGTGGCGTTGTGAACAATTGTAGAAAGGATGCGTGGCATTGCGAACAATTGTAGAAAGGACGAATGGCGTTGTGAACAATTGTAGAAAGGATGTGTGGCATTGTGAAAAATTGTAGAAAGGACGCATGGTGTTGTGAAAAATTGTAGAAAGGACATGTGGCGTTGTGAACAATTATAGAAAGGATGCGTGGCATTGTTAACAATTGTAGAAAGGATGTGTGGCGTTGTGAACAATTGTAGAAAGGATGCGTGGCATTGTGAACAATTGTAGAAAGGATGCGTGGCATTGTGAACAATTGTAGAAAGTATACGTGGCGTTGTGAACAATTGTAGAAAGGACGTGTGGCGTTGTGAACAATTGTAGAAAGGACGCATGGCGTTGTGAACAATTGTAGAAAGGACACGTGGTGTTGTGAACAATTGTAGAAAGGACGCTTGGCATTGTGAACAATTGTAGAAAGGATGTGTGGCATTGTGAACAATTGTAGAAAGGACGCGTGGTGTTGTGAACAATTGTAGAAAGGACGCGTGGCGTTGTGAACAATTGTAGAAATGAAGCGTGGCGTTGCGAACAATTGTAGAAAGGACGTGTGGCGTTGTGAACAATTGTAGAAAGGACGCATGGCATTGTGAATAATTGTAGAAAGGATGTGTGGCATTGTGAACAATTGTAGAAAGGACGTGTGGCGTTGTGAACAATTGTAGAAAGGACGTGTGGCGTTGCGAACAATTGTACGTCATCAACTGATTTAAAGTTAAGTCTCATGAGATTTTCTATAATAATATTTATTTTGTTAAGCGCCACTTCCAATATTGTTCACAGCGCTTTACAACAATATACAAGTGTATGTTCAAAATAATGTGAATCCGGCATTAGATTTTGCCAAATCCATGTGTGCCCTGGACGGCATCTATCAACATGTGCTCCAGTTCATCAGGTTCTTCCACACCGCTGGGCAGGCGAAGACAGAGGGAGCACGTACTGCTGGTGGGTAGACGCCTTACCCCAGACTCCTGGGGGTAGAACTCAAGTGTGAGAGGGTTGTCAAAACCACATGGGGGTACATGTTCTGCCCCGGTCCAGAAGGCCAACACATCCTCCAGTGTGATTTCCACTTGACAGTCTGAAACAGTGACATCTTTTAAGGGATGACATCTTATTAATAGTACCAGAATTGCCCGTCACTTGATTTTTTGAATGATACTGAAATGTGGCTCAACGTTGTCGGAAACATTTGGACTTGTCCACGTAGCTGGCCAGTTGTGCTTGGCTGTATTTACAACAACTATGAATATAACGTCCCGCTGCCTTGGATAAACTGGTCAAAATGTCCGTCACCTGACGGGATGCTTTGGTAGATGACAGTCGTGATAGTAATATTTACCAAATGTTAGAAAACACAGAGCATCGTTACATAAACACCATAACGCGTTTGCGGATACTCATTGTTTGTTCTAAGCAACGAAGGTCGGTGAGAATGTGAAGTCCACATCCATCTATAGGCCTTAGTCATGATAGTGTAGAATTGTCAAATATTCGTATTGTTATGCTACTGGCATGAGGACATAGGCATATTGTGTAAGCATCTACTGGTGCTCAATGTTTCCAACTCTATGATGTACGGGCCGTTTTCCTTAAGTATTTGCCGTACGTAAGTGGTTTCTGCAATTGTTAGATTACGCTTTACATAGTACCTGCACATTACATTTTACGTAATTACTTGAATTACGTATTAAGTTCAGAACCGTTAGGGAACAAACTGATTTATCCCATAAAGGTGCCTTGACATAAATGGGGTATTTTGAAAAGCTATAGGTCGTACGTCCTATTCTAAGGTTCGTAGATTAATCCCTGAAAGCTTGGCGCTCGAGGTTTAAGCCGTCTAAGAAGAAACTATAACATTCACACGTGAGCTCAGTTATAATAAGATTTATTACACTGACAATTGTTCTTACAAGGAGGCAATTTGTTCCAGGTTTTGCATTAATTAAATGAATGTTGTTACGACAATAATAAATGTTTGGTTATACTGCCTGCCGAATTGTGTTTAGAAAGCCAATAACTATGTTTGCAATTTGAAAAGCGACATGTTCAAATTGCAAACAACAGTTTCAAAATATTGATAATATTGCCAAGGTGGGCTGAATTAATCACAACATCCATTGATGCTCAATGATTTCACATTTTCCAATGATCAACACTGCCAATTCAGCAGGCTTCTTGTTACAAATGACTATGCTGGCTATTTCCTAGTAGGGGAACACACTGCCTTTCATTAAGAATAAATATCTTGAAGGTTGGTGAACAACAATTACAGTATGAAGACTACTGATATTTTCTCACAAGTATCCACCACTGTCTGTAGCCAGGTACTCATTTATACAGCTGAAGAAATGCAGAGTGAATGGAATTGCCCAAGTTTTTAAATGAATTATCTCCATTGAAAGTCTATTACTCTAAACACTATGCTAATGTTGTATAATTGTTTTCCAATGGCTTCTACGTGTAATTATATACCCCAGTAATACAAATTGTATTTCACTTCAATGACTGATTTTGTTGTTTTTATGTAACACTAGCTGAATTAACCAGCTTTGCATGGGGAAAGGACATTTTCCAGATAAAGCCACATATATGCTAACACTGAATATCTTTGTCTACAAATTCAATCTTAGGGAGCGCTCCAAACAATCCTGTGCACTGGAATGTGACCTAAACAGTTATGATTAGCATAATTATAAACACTGAAAAAATTGACCTGCTCCAAAATCTCCAACACTTAAAGCTCTCATAATCAAGTGAATTTAAAACTAAGCCTGCCCCAATTCCTACAGCCCACCACCTTGATAAACTTTACCCGCCCCAGATTCCTAAAGCCCACCACCTTAATAAACTGTACCCATCCCAGATTCCTAAAGCCCACCACCTTGATAAACTGTACCCGTCACAGCAAACCGGGAATAAAATCCCAGAGGCATATTTTACACACAAACCAAAAGATGCTGTCTAGGTCGATCAACTTTTGTTATTTTGGCAGAAATGCATACATTAGTCTCATATTTCAATGTACTGTTTATTTTTATCGACAAATAACCCAAAACTAACCAAATACAAGCATTTAGAAACCAACAGATTACGAAACAATACACAATATAAGTCTAAATGACCTTGTTTCTCAAAATGTTCCTTTAAAAAAAAATCATTTTAAATAATAAATCAAAAATAAAATAAAAAACTACTGAAGATATTTCAACAAATGAGGTATCATTTTAAAGCTTATGCTCTGTGAAATCTAGAAAGTTACAAAAGTCCACTGCACAATTTTATAACTTTATACCCACTTTGCTGTGGCAGGCAACAAGTATGACTTGGTGTTTAAGACTATTTTGGTCTCGACCAAACAATAATTTGACTAGGGATAGTGTGGTAGTTTAGTGTTCAGCACATCAGCATTTTGAGTTCAAAACCCTCACCAGGCAGGCATTCTATTTGGTGTAAAAACCTGGCTCTCGACATCGGGGACTGTGTATCCCTTGTGACTTGGAGATCATGGTAATGTCGGTCCGGTCTCAATTTGGGATGTAAAAGAACCACGGAGGGTGACAAGCACCCTGACAGTGACCACCCTCAGTGCCAGCACAGAAAGGTTGGCTTGGCGATAATGTTCTGAAGAAGGCTGACTAGTTGAATGAGACCTCATAAAACCATAACATTGTAACCACAATATGTACTGACTAGTTAGTTAATAGAACATTGCTGAGTGCTGGATGCAACTAGAAACTAGAAATAAAGCAATTTACGAGCACTTACTTGAGCATTTCTCCAAGAAGACCTCCCAGCAGAAAATGGTGTCATCCTCATTATTTCTGGCATTTGAGCCAGCAGGTGAATAGGCAATGTTGTATTGCTTCTTGAACTGTGCAGAGTTGAGCCTGGTTTCTTGGACGACAAGCAAGTCACATGTGGCATTGGGGTTCTGCTTGATGTCATCCCACACTGTGCCAAGACCTTCAGTGAACTGTGTAATCGCTGGTAGAACTCTGTTTACAGAAATGATATATATATATATATACGTACATATATACAGTCGCGCCTCGTTATAACGCGGTAGTCGGGGTCCACGAAATGAATCCGCGTTATAAACGAGGCGCGTTATAAACGTGGCGCGTTCCCATATCTGCTGTCAGGGGCGCTACGATGACGACCGACATCGCTGCTGCACGAAGAACGCCATCGAAGCCAACCAAAGTGTGCACGTCGCGCAGTCTATACGCAGTTTATGAAGCTGATTAAACTGCCAGCCAATGTCAATGTGTATTCTGTTTAAATGTCGTACACTTTTGGACAATGTTGAACTGAATAAAATTCATGAATTGTGTACCGTTTTAAAATAAACAATGGACCAACAAGCCACGGTCAACTGAACGATAATATGGTACCGCTGACGTAAGATCTAAAATAATGACCTGGCACTCAGCAGCCGAATACGCAAATGATTTGAGAAACGCTGTGTTAGAGTTTATTAAGGATTTAAAGCTATAAGTACGCTCACAATTGGCTTAACTTCGTCTTTCAATCAAAATACCAATTTAGAAAGCACATTTACCGTGCCGAACAATATTACGATTCACCAATTCATATGCGGTTGACGAATTAATATTTTGGCGCACCAGTACAGGCAGTAGCTTTGCGTTCATCGCAGCGAAAAGCTAATATTTGTTACGCAATGTTAGCTTACTGATCTTGTCTACTAAGCTGTATTAAAACGTATTTAACCCATTCTTAAGTAAGGCGTATTTGTGAATTTCAATTGCACATTACAAGCCGCCTGGCGCCGAAACCAGGCGAGCTGGCGATCCGCGGAAGCCATGAGCATGACTACCAGATTGGAAACGATTCGTTTGATGTCGGCGCAAAACAAACAATACCTCGCTCCACATTTACTGTTCCTAAAGTTAAAACTGAATAGAATTATCGTCAACGAAACTTTGATAGCATTGGCAGTGCAGAATAAACAACGGCAACGTAGTGACGCGCCTTGCACTTGATTCGTTGCAGTTGTACGTCAACGTTAAATTTATTGTCCGCCAACTAGTCTTTCAATATACACATGTCGTGGACAAAGACGGGGATAACTTCACACAAAACAATTGACAGTTATTACCGTGTTAATATAGTTTGTCATAGCGCCCATGTTCCCCCTGGCGGCAGAAATTCGGGGTCTACGACCGACCGCGTTATAACGAGGCGCGACTGTATATATATTCCTATATACACCTGTATTCCAACAATGAAAATAAATTATCTTGGGAGATTTTAATATAAGTTTAGTAATTATGAAGTACATGCACTAACATGCAATATTTTAAACCTGACGTTTTTACATTCTTACATTCCATTAATAAATAAACCAACACGAGTGACTACCGGGGTAATCAATCCACATTAATTGATACATTTTGTTTACAAATAACCATCAAAACATGTTCCAGGGCATTTTTTACACATATATCTGACTACTTCCCAATATATCTCATTTATAAAATCTTCTGCAAAAATCTTATAGAATATTCTTTGTAGCATATATTCTATAGATATGCCATAGAATGTTTTGTTAAGGGCACGGCACCACCATAAATGAGGGGGTTGTTGCATCAAAGGTTGGTATTGGCTAGCGAGTGTAACACGTACACCTTCACCAGATATACCTTAATCTACATTTCTGTTATTAAACTAATATACCCGGACCTCATTTAACATTTGTATTTTTCACACATACATATTTTAATACATTTTTAGTTTTATTATCTTAGTATCAGATTTTAGTATCTACTCAACTTATATAATGTAATTTAGCTTTGTATTTTTTTATTTAGTATGTTCAGCTTTTCATCACTTTTGCTAATCGTTTGCTTTAGTGTTTCATTTACCTGTAACTTTACAAAACACTGTACGTCGGTTTACTTATATAAACTAGGATTTTGTTTGCTAATTTTACTTTTCAATCCATAATTGATTTATTTCTCTTATATGCGATTTTATGTCTCTGATATTATGCCGATTTTGCAAACACCCGTGAACAGAGCATTAGCGCAGATTTGATGGTGTCTAAATAAAGTTTATTATCACTGATCATACCTATAGTACATCAGCTGGGCCAAGAGGTCTTTCACGAGTTGCTCCTTCTGACTAAGCTCCACTCCGACTACTTTGGTGACTCCTTGCGCAATAAGCCAATCACTCTGTTCACTCATTGTCACTGCAAATTCTTCTTGTGAAGAACAAAGCACCAACTGAAATTGACAACAAATTAACAATGCCTTCAAGAGTTGATCATTGCATAAGCTAGCAAAAATATCCATCATCCAGAGGGATAACTTGGTCAGAATCCTGGTTACACAGATGCATTCACTAAGATTACGTTACTTTGAACAGTGACTTACAACATTATGCGTCTTTTATAAGATTGTTCCAAATTATATAAATCAGTTTGGATGGTCTTGTAACATACAAAAATGTAATTTGATTGTTCATAAGGGTAAGAGGGGAGTGAATTATGAAAAAATTCAATTAATTAATTCAAATTAATAAAACTGTGCAACTCAGTTAACATTTTGCATCCATTTTAGTTAAGCCGTAACTTATTTGGCTTGGTCTGATCAGTTGTAGAAAGTTACGGTTCCTCGATGACGAATCTAGATCGAAAGAGGACTGAGAAGCCATTGTTTTATCGATAGTCCAATAACTATTCATCTATGTGTAACCTAGCTGGCTTCCTTTTCGAGATGTGTCTAAATTTTGTTTTTAAACATATTCATGCAACTAACATTTAATTAACAGTAGGTAACTGTTACCGATTACTTTTCATCCTCTGTGATTTCATAAAATTATCTTAAAATGAAACAATCAAACAATTGAATTGCACAGGTAATTTTTGTAATACAAGGTCACTATAATAAACAATTATGGAGACAACAGGCAATGTAATATGAACTATTTCAGGATCCACTGTGATAAATCTGTTCATTGCAAAGGTTAAATTAATTGTGGAATTGTATCACTAATGAGCTGTGATAATTATAAACAAACCTTTAGATATTGAACTTCTTTAGGAGTAATTACAAAGTTACCAAACATCTATAGTTACTCCTAAACACTGTTTTGTTCAGGAAAACAAAACAAATTGAGTACAAGCATCATCTGGGATTAAGGAGGGCAATATTACCTTCTGAAGGTTCTCTCGTGACTCCCCATCAGGTATCTCGTCCACTGCCGTCAGCTGAACCTCTCCAACAACCATCAGTGAGAAGACACCAGGACTTAGGGCAGACAATCCAGGGCCTCCATTGGCGAGACTCCAGTGCACAAACTGGCCCGCCTGTCTGTACCTGTCTGCCCGCAGCTGGCCCAAGTCGTGGGTGAAGAATAGCATCCCTCCGTATTCTTGGAACAGGCCCATGTTCTGTCTCACTTCTCTCATAAGGAGTCTGTAGATGGGATCACACAGGACACATCATTATAACTACATCAACTACTCTAGTCACACTCCATACAGGAGATATAGGGGTGTATCATGGAAACACTTGATAGATGGGAACACTACGGGCTGAAATATACGAGTACTTTATATTTCCAAAGTTTTGTATCGACAATAGTTACAGTTATGTGGAATGAAATAGCATGACTATTTCATCCGTCATTAAAATGGATTAAAGTTATTTCTTAATTTCATTGAAGTTAATTTTAAATTTAATTGAGGAAAAGAGAGGTTAATTTAGCTTAACTGACCTGATAAATGTGTGGTGTTTATTTAATTAATTCAGAAATTGAACTGTAATTTAACTTTTCACATTTATTGCCCCACCTGGATACTATCACAATAGCTATGACACTATTATAATTGAATAGCAACTGTAATACACCTATGAGTATTGAGCCCAATTGTGCTTTTTAAAACTTTTGACTGATAAGGAGTAAAATTTTGTATATATATCTTCTTCTTCCTCTTCATCTTTGTCCCACTTTTATGTGGGGTCGATGTAGGATGACATTCGCCTCCATGTCGCTCGGTCGTACACTTCCTCCCCCGACAGTCCCTTCTCCCTGAGATCTGCCCTCACACTGTCCAACCACCTCCTCTTCGGCCTTCCTCTCCTCCTCTTCCCTTGCACTTTCATTCCCATCGCTCTCCTTCCTACATAATCCTCCTCTCTTCTCATCACGTGTCCATACCATCTCAACCTACTTTCTTGGACTTTCTTTGATATTTCCCCCACTTTCGTTTTCCCTCTGATTCTTTCATTTCTTATCTTGTCAATCTTTGTGGCTCCGCATATCCATCGTAGCATTCGCATTTCTGCGACATCCAACTTCTTTTCCTGTGTCTTCTTTGCCGCCCAAGTCTCCGCCCCGTACATCAGTGCTGGCCTTACCACTGTCCTGTACACCTTTCCCTTGATCTTCACGTTCATTCTTCTGTCACACAGCACTCCAGATACTCTCTTCCAGTTCTTCCACCCGCTCTGCACTCTATGAGTGACTTCTGCATCCAATTCTCCATCATCCGCCAATGTCGATCCTAGATATTTAAATGTCTTCACTCTCTTCACTGTCTCGCCCTGTAACCGGATCTCTAGGTCATTGTTTTCGTTGCACCTCAGGTATTCTGCCTTCTTTCTACTAATCTTTAGTCCTCGCTCTTCCATTGCACTTCTCCATTCCTCGAGCTTCCTTTCCACCTCCTCTCTTCTGGTACTGCACAGCACGATGTCGTCTGCAAACAGCATACACCAGGGGGGCTGTTCTTTGATGCCCCGGCCCAACACATCCATAATCAAGTCAAACAGGTAATGACTCAGTGAGGACCCCTGGTGCAGCCCCACTCTAACGGTGGTCTTGCCTGTCAGACCTACACTGCTCTTGACTTGCGTCCTTGCGTCTTCATATGTGTCTTTTACAAGACGTACATACTTTTCATGCACACCCTGCTCCCGCATACACCTCCAAACCTCCTGTCGTGGCACTCTATCGTATGCCTTCTCTAAATCAATGAAGACCATGTGCAGTTCCTTCTGCATCTCCCGGTGTTTCTCCATCAACTGCCTTGCTGCAAATATGGCGTCCGTTGTTCCTCTGCCCGGCATAAAACCGAAATGCTCCTCACCTATGCTTGTCTCTTCCCTCAGCCTTCTGTCAATTACCCTTTCCCAAACCTCCACGGTGTGCAACATCAACTTGATGCCTCTGTAACTGCTACATTCCTGGATGTTTCCCTTCTCCTTGAAAATAGGCACGATGACACTGTCTCTCCATTCCTCTGGCATTTTCTCTTGTACGTATATCTTCTGCATCAGATCCCACAGCATGTCGACCCCCTCTTCTCCCAAACTCTTCCAGACCTCCACTGGAATTCCGTCTGGTCCCATCGCCTTCCCAGTTTTCATTTCTTTTCAGTGCCACCTGTACTTCCTCCCTGATAATTCCTGGTGTTAAGCCTTCATTTGGCACTCCATCGTCAAAGACTGCCCTCGGGTTCTCTACGTTTAGCAGATTATCGAAATATCCTTTCCACCGATCCTTGATCTTATCCTGTTCCCATAGAACCACTCCTTGGCCTTTATCTGTTTATCTGTGTGAAATCTTTGGTCGATTTGTCGTGAGCCTTTGCTATTCTATATATCTTTCTTTCTCCCTCCGGTGTTCCCAGCTCCCCGTACACCTCGTCCATTGCCTGTGTCTTTGATCTTGCTACTTCTTTCTTTGCTTCTTTGCCTGCCGATAGCTGTCTCTGTCTTCGTGCTTACCTGATGTTTCCCACTTCTTCTTAGCCTCTTTCTTAGCTCTTATCGCATCCTCCACCTCATCATTCCACCACCATGTCTCCTTGTCCCCAGGGGCTCTCTTTCCTGTTGCCAGCACCTCCTTTCCTGCTCTATATTATATATATACATACTGAAAACTGTCAAAACCAGAATGTGCCACCAGAATACTTTTGTTGGAGTACATGTCACAGAAATAGGATCCTCAGTGTTATGATGGCAGTTTTTGCATTTAGAAAAAGCTGCCTAAATTTAACAACACTAATGTTTAATGATGTATTTTCTTGATGAATACATTATCTCAGCAATGGACCCAAGAAAACTATTATAATGATTGATGCTTCCACAATAGAAACTCAATAGACACCCCTTGAAAAGACGCTGTTGTCATGAATGTATTTTTCTTGACTGTAAATAAAACAAACCAAACAGGATTTACTTGAAATATTCCCTGCGAAGTCCACCGCCATCGACGGCCTCCTGTTCCCCTGAGAATGTTACGTTCGGTGGCCGTGTGAATGTGAACTCTCTGGATCTCACTGCCAACATGGTTGACTTGACAATCTTCTTTCGATGAATGATGATTTTAATCAGGTCACCAGTAATAGAAGCAGCCAATCTCTGGACAATGTCTCGCAGATCCTCCTTGGGGCTAGGGAAGAGAAACACGCACAGACTATAAGGTAAGTTCTTACATAGCGCAGTATCTAGTCCTCATGACTGCTCTAAAACAAACAGAAACAAACACATTAGGAAACAGCTGAGTAGTTGTACCTCATAAGGTCATCAAATTCAAGCTCTGCTCTTGCAAATAGGACATGAGGAAACCAGTGCCTGTGTGGCTCAAGAGGGACAAATATACATCTGATTAAAAAAGGCAAGTTCTTATATAGCACAGTGCCAGTCTTCAGGACTGCTCAAAACATTTTACACTTTCCTCCCTGGCAGATCTGTTCAGTCGAACACCATCTCAACTGCTCTGGGAAACAACCAGCCAAGCTGCAATTAATATACAAAGATTATTTGTACACAAATATCCTCCACTATCTATAGCCAGGTACTCATTCATACAGCCGAGTGAACTGGAGCAACGTAGAGTGAATGAACTTGCCCAACGTTCAACACCGCAGTACAGGATTTGAACCCCGGTTCTTTTGATTGAGAGTCCAAAGCTCTAGCCACTGGTACAGAGGTGACCGTAAAGTGGGGTTTTACTTTATATCAATTTTATTGGTTTTGAGAAAAAGTAACTTTTGTGTTTAATCCTCAAATTTTAAATAAAAACTTGTAAAAAAGTTGGTGTATATCGAGAATCAAAAGTCATAGAGAACAGTAGCAAAGTCTGAAATATTTGTTGCAGATTTGTTACGCAAAACATGATATTAAGTGATTTTGTTATCAAAATGTTATATATCCATACAGCGCACACCGTCACTCTACATAGCTGCATGTGCCACAAGGCAGTGCTGACTGGCTAAAAATGTATATCATATTTTGATAAAAAAGATGGTTAGTGTTTATTGCACTTTGAAAACAAATGCCCTTTTGTGCATGTCTTTTAATGGGGATTTGTTGCTTTTATGAATTAGATAGTACTGTAGTTTAACATTTGTTTAAACAAACACTTCGTCCTTGTTTACACAAAATTGCAAAAATGGCGTATATTGTGTTTTCCATAAATTCCTTCAACTTCTAAAATAGGTTTACATTTTCTTTAAAACAAATATCCATTATTCACACAAAATATACAAAATTGATTAGTACCTTACTGCACGAATCACTCTCTTTACAATAAACACCTATGATTATTACATTAAAACAAAACAAGTATCAGCATGTTGGCTGTCTGTCCGCCTGACTGATTGCCCAACCGGTCAGCCGACCACCCACCCAACCAACTGCCTCACCAACCGACTGCCCAAATAACCAACTGCGACAACTAACTAGCTGCCCAACCAGCGAACTGCCCGATCCTACCGACTGCCTGACCAACTAATTGCCCGACCGACTGACTGACCAACTGCTCGACCGACCAACTGCCCACCCAACTGACTGCCCAACGAACCGACTGCCCGACCAACCGACTGCTCAACCAACCAATTGGCCATTCAACCAATAGCCCAACCAACCAACCAACCGACTGTCTGACCAACCAACTGCCCGACCAACGAACTTCCCGACTACCCGACTGCTCAACCAACCGACTGCCCAACCCACCGACTGCCCAACCAACCGACTAACTGACTGCCCAACCAACCAACTGCCCAACCAACCGATTGCCCAACCAACCAACTACCCGACCAACTGATTGCCCAACCAACTGACTGCCCGACCAACCGACAACCAGACCAACCATGTGCCCAATCAACCAAGTGCCCGACCGACCGACTGCCCGACCAACCGACTGCCCGACCAACCAACCGACTGCCCAACCAACCAAGTGCCCAACTAACCAACTGCATGACCAAGTGATTGCCTAACCAACTGACAGCCCAACCAACCAACCGACTGCCCAATCAACTGCCCATGAACAACAAACTAGTGATTTTTATGGGGACAAGCAGCTTTTCAGTAGGGAGCAGTTAAGGATGTATAACATTATATAATGTTTTTCCACACGTTATGTTATTATATATGATTTGTCTTTATTTAATTTGTATCTATTGAAATGAGATACAATAAATTTGATTTGAAATTAGAAATTTCAAGACGACCCCGGTATAAGTCCCCCAAATCAGTGGGCCACATTTCTTAATATCTATCACCCCCCCCCCCCCCCCCCACCGTACAGTAGATATGCTGCTACAACAGTACAAAAAAGCATTTTATTGCTTTAGCTCCTATAGAACGTATACCGACTACATGTCATGGTACAAGGCTGTCAGGTGATTTGTTAACCCTTTAGAACCCATTACATAATAATGAGTTGCATTCTGATTCCACACAGATGTTTTCCAACAGCACTAACCCAAAAATGCCCAGGCAGGAAAATAGACCAGAGCTTCAAATGTCATTTAACACTTAATTATCCGGTAGATGACGCCACATGAGTTACTAAAGTCCAGCTTATCCAGCGGGGTGGTCAGGGGCAGTTGGGGCTAGAGAGAATGGGAGCTGGCAGGCGGTTGTGGTCTTCAGGGTTAAACAAATAATAATGTTACTTTACAGGCACACCTGCATATCAACTATCAGCTCATGATGGGATAAAAATAGAAATAAAATATTAAAAGATATTGTAAATAAAACAACATATGGGCCCTGCCAGAAGGAAAGTGGGTATTAAGTCGCACAATTGTGAAATTGAGCTTTGTACATTTTCGGATTCGACAGATTGTGAGCTTTAAAATGATAGCTCATTTGTGGAAATATCTTCAGTAGTTTTTTTAATTATTGTGTTTTGGCTCATATTTTCTATTGTTTCTTTAATCTATGGGTTTGTAAATGCAATTATTTATTAGTTTTTATACCCTGCTGTTGCTCAATAGCAGAACCATGAGCTCGTTTGCTATACAAGTTAAACAAGAGTGGATGTATTTGGTAAAGGTCATTTAATAATTGTACCAACAGGAATTCAATCACGTACACCAATCGATGAGATAAAGCAAAACAAATCATATTCTCATCGAGGTACTACACAAGCAATTATTAAATGACAATCAGATTTGCAAAGATGGGGCGGTCATTTCCCCCACCGGCCTCCAGCAGTAGAGGCTCAAACCCCACCCCATCGCCTCACATTGTATAAATACACCTGTACTATTTTAACGTATATGTAAAAATAATCATGTATGCGCCCACTGTCACATACACCCTCCTATGTGCCCACTGTCACACACACCCTCCTATGCCCCCACTGTCACATACACCCTCCTATGCGCCACTGTCACATACACCCTCCTATGCGCCCACTGTCACATACACCCTCCTATACGCCCACTGTCACATACATCCTCCTATGCGCCCACTGTCTCATACACCCTCCTATGTGCCCACTGTCACATACATCCTCCTATGCGCCAACTGTCACATACACCCTCCTATGTGCCCACTGTCTCATACACCCTCCTATGCGCCCACTGTCACATACATCCTCCTATGGGCCCACTGTCACATACACCCTCCTATGTGCCCACTGTCTCATACACCCTCCTATGCGCCCACTGTCACATACACCCTCCTATGTGCCCACTGTCTCATACACCCTCCTATGTGCCCACTGTCACATACATCCTCCTATGGGCCCACTGTCACATACACCCTCCCTCCTATGTGCCCACTGTCTCATACACCCTCCTATGCGCCCACTGTCACATACATCCTCCTATGGGCCCACTGTCACATACATCCTCCTATGGGCCCACTGTCACATACACCATCCTATGCGCCCACTGTCACATACACCCTCCCTCCTATGCGCCACTGTCACATACACGCTCCTATGCACCCACTGTCACATACACCCTCCTATGCGCCCACTGTCACATACATCCTCCTAATGGGCCCACTGTCACATACAACCTCCTATGTGCCCACTGTCACATACACCCTCCTATGCGCCCACTGTCACATACATCCTCCTATGGGCCCACTGTCACATACACCCTCCTATGTGCCCACTGTCACATACACCCTCCTATGCGCCCACTGTCACATACACCCTCCTATGCGCCCACTGTCATATACACCCTCCTATGCGCACACTGTCACACACACCCTCCTATGCGCACACTGTCACATACACCCTCCTATGCGCCCACTGTCATATACACCCTCCTATGCGCCCACTGTCACACACACCCTCCTATGCGCCCACTGTCACACACACCCTCCTATGCGCCCACTGTCACATACACCCTCCTATGCGCCCACTGTCACATACACCCTCTTATGCGCCCACTGTCACATACACCCTCCTATGCGCCCACTGTCACACACACCCTCCTATGCGCCCACTGTCACATACACCCTCCTATGCGCCCACTGTCACATACACCCTCCTATGCGCCCACTGTCATATACACCCTCCTATGCGCACACTGTCACACACACCCTCCTATGCGCCCACTGTCACATACACCCTCCTATGCGCCCACTGTCACATACACCCTCCTATGCAAAGCCACAATACAAGTCCAGTGTAGATTGGAATAGGCCAACTTAATGACATTAAACTGATTGTTTCACATATGTTATAACAACACCACATATACATGAATACATGTTCACAGCCAGCATGCCGGCCCCAATGGTACTGCCAACCAATACCTACACATCCTAGCAGTGTAACCAACCACCACTAACTAGGTCATTTCACTATATTTACAATTGACACCGTATCGGTGGGGGTCACTTCACCTCACCCTAATCCTCACTCCCCCTCCTGGACCACTACACACCTACTTTATTTACCTCACTAAAAACCCTGAGTACACTACTGACTCACAGTAAGAGGAAAAAGCCTAGGCAAGACCTCGTGTACTTATCTGTAACAGGGAAAAGCATCAACAAACCTACCCTGCATGACATTATGCATCAATTGTGGCACAGGGAGGAGGGTGGGAGACACATTTATAAACCAATACTTTATATACAGATTCTCAAATATTAATAGAAACTTCTGCTAAAGCAACACCACAAAATTATTATTTATTATTAGAAGTAAATAAAAATTTTAAAAAGGTAAGTTCTTATATAGCGCAGTATCCAGTCCTCAGGACAGCTCAAAGTGCTTCACACTTTACTCCCTGGCAGACCTGTTCAATCGAACACCATCTCGACTTTTTTGGCATTCAGCTATGCTGCAATTAATTTTATTATTAATTAAATAAACTGAACACTGAAAGATGAGATTATAATGGAGCATGAGCTCTACAGGTATTTCTGGCTTCTGTTCAGAATAGACAAGAGTGACGTAATACCTGGTTCGCTGTGGCTGGTCACACATGCACGCACGCATGCACCCACTTAATGAAATAATATAATAAACAAATAGTATTTTTATAAATAAAAAACAATATGGTGTGTGTGCCTATTGTAGGTAGGTAGCACAGCATCAGTACATACGTGTCAGCCGGTGGGGAGTCGTTTAAACTGGCTTCTACGACTGCTTCTGGAGCCAAGTCTTCCTCTTCACCCTCAGCCTGTACCTCCACATAGGCACTGTAGGTGTCTGTCACACTAGAACTGTTGACAGCAGGCCCTGAGGCTGTGTCTACTGCTGAGACAGCCTAACAACACAAACGCAGATGCCAATCTTCACTATATTTGTTTATAATTAATTGATATATCACATGCATACATACATCACAAAAATATTTCAAACTGACATTCTGGTTTATTTTGAGTGAACGAACAAAATTGTATAGTTTTTATTTTAAATTTGACAATAAAAACTGTGGTATGCTAAAATATAGCTTTTTATTTATTTCGATTATCATCAATGGAAAGATAATACTACTAATGGAACTCCTTCTTTAGCGCCAATGTCCTCACAAAGTCCGAGTTAACAGATGGATGGAATTGCTATGAAGCTAAGGAGGATCTGCAGTATTAAAAAGATAGGTTTTTAGATGACAGTGAAATTGGACTATATTTCTAACATCAACAGGGAGAAAGTTCCACAAAGTTGGATGATGGGCTTGATAAATAATTATCTTAGAAATAATGCGATATCGCACAGGTAGCCAATGCAGTGATTTTAGAAGTGGCACTGAGCGAGAGAAACGAGATCGAATAACTACCCCTGCCAAACAATTCTGGACATGTTGAAGTTTTGTAATATGTCCTTGCTAGTGGTATCATAAAGGGGAATTACAGTAGTTAAGTCTGCTGCTTACATGAAATTCTAAATTGCACAACAATGTACCACTTTGAAGGTAGTATTAAAAAAACAGGGCATGTTGCAGACCCCCCAGATGTGGTTTTCCCAGGGAACAAGGTATTTTCCTATGGGGATATTACAGGGTAGGTTGGCATTGGTAGTGCAGTTTCTTGAACATATCTTCTGTGAACATGTCAAACACAATTTGTTCAGAGAGAAAAAACACAGTGGATCCTTGGTGTTACGGTCACACATGGGACTGGGCCAAACTGACCTTAATAATGAGGTGACCTTAATACTGAATAACTGTGGACTGAAGCATGACGAGAACTGGGAACATTGCTATAGGCCTACATATGCATGCCATTTTAACAGCCATGAACACTAAGCAATGAAGTATGTATTTTCATGTGTGGTGTAGCGGATATTTTATTAATGGATACAGTTATTTGTTTGATGAATTGGTCAACAGGAACTTTGATTACTATTAACATTTAGATCCACACCCACTCATACACATGCACCACACACTGCACAGTGTTTAGGTATTGATGCTACTGGTATCACTGGGGCTTTTGTTTATGTGGGCCTATAAATTATACCACTTAAAGCATCATTCTTGGTACAATATATTATTTGCTGACATGATATTTCTTTTAGATATTTGCTGATTAAGATCAAGTAGCTGTCGTGAATGCCAACAGTGAGCCACCAATCATGGCTTCTTGGCTGTGAGTGACTGTAAGTGCGGGGATAGTCTGCAGGCAATCTCACCATTTTGCGCTGGGTTACCGACCATATTCCTGAATAGCGAGGTGACTGGATTAGTGGGACCTATCTTTTACTGTGTAAATAGTTTGGGACTATCCCAAATTGACCGTAAACCAAAGTTCAACAGTATTTCAGCTATTCTAATGGATAACAGTTTGGGAAGGGTGGCAAAGATTGATGTTGTTCCTTGTACTTTGATATAAGAACTTTAAGTTCTATATTGAACAGGGTCAACTGGGTAACTGGAAACAAATTATTCAGAAATGTCTTATGAATGTTCAATATGTCATCACACATTAGACTTGACAACGTCTGTGTTTATTGTAAAAAAATCAGGGTCATTGAATAATATGCCCAGTTGGTCTATGTCAATTTCAAATGATAGAACAAACCTGTTGGGTTTTAGCAGAGTCCTTATCATCGACAGATTCAGTGGAAGACTAAAAGAGAAAAAGGCATTGTTACATCACAGAGAATATAGAACAGTGCTTGGCTCCGAGACAATGTCAATGTTAGAGACACAAAGGCAGGTGTTAAAGGCAGAGTGTCTGCATCAAATGGCCTAAGTCACATGCTACTTACTAGAAAAATAATATATTATACAAATTAAATATCTGTATCATAACATCTTATTTGTTTCATGTAATCTAATGGTAAAATCATAGTTAATGAAAAATAATTGTCTGCAAAGATCTTGAGTGGTTTACTACCTGCCCGTATTAATTATTGGGCATATACACAGCTAAATATATATATATATATAGGCACATATAATCAAATTGAATAAAGCAAAGTACCAACTATTAACATACCTTCATGTGATGTGATTTCACTGTTTCTGCAAGTTGAATATAATTATTTTAGATATCACGATGAAATGTTTAAATCAAACATCAATAATACCAACATATTTATGTAAATTATATAAGCATATACTATCAAATGTGAACATATTAAAAAAATACATCTATAATTGTAAAGTACTTTGTTGAATGCAACTTTTCTAATAATTTATTTGCACAAAATCATCCTCATATGCCAGGTTGGTAGCTTGACTACTCTACCCCTGGCAGATATTCTGTGTAATGTGTGGAAGTTAGCTGAATCAGTTGTACTTATCCTAGTAATTGATTCTGCTGGTCGGGACTGTACAACCAGTAAGACCAGGGCACATGCCTGTGACCCACATCAAAGACAAAGCCAGCGACTCCACGGAATTCCAATACCCATTTGACCTTTCTCACAACTGGCTGAGTGGTACGGTGGGTTCACATAATTACTTCTACATTCCAAACATTAGGGTTTACATGTAATGGCCAAAACTCAAACAATCGAATCTGTAGGGCAATGATATTATTGAGTGAGTTTAACTTGAGTGCTTCACAAGGCGATCTGCCGGGGTATTGAGACTGACATAATCAGCAGCATCTCCTCAGTATAAATATGTTCAAAACAAACGCTCTTTTGTGCACGTCATTTAATGGGGATTCATCATGTTTTTGTATTACTTAGACAGCATCCTCACTCAGCATGATCAAAATGTCAAAAATGGCATTTATCACATTTTTCCCTGAAACCTTTCACTTTACCTCTGGCCTTCATACCCTCCTTACACCTGTCTCACTATACCTCTGGCCTTCATAGCCTCCTTACACCTGTCTCACTATACCTCTGACCTTCATAGCCTCCTTACACCTGTCTCACTATACCTCTGGCCTTCATAGCCTCCTTACACCTGTCTCACTATACCTCTGACCTTCATACCCTCCTTACACCTGTCTCACTATACCTCTGGCCTTCATAGCCTCCTTACACCTGTCTCACTATACCTCTGGCCTTCATAGCCTCCTTACACCTGTCTCACTATACCTCTGACCTTCATACCCTCCTTACACCTGTCTCACTATACCTCTGGCCTTCATAGCCTCCTTACACCTGTCTCACTATACCTCTGACCTTCATAGCCTCCTTACACCTGTCTCACTATACCTCTGGCCTTCATAGCCTCCTTACACCTGTCTCACTATACCTCTGGCCTTCATACCCTCCTTACACCTGTCTCACTATACCTTTGGCCTTCATACCCTCCTTACACCTGTATCTCACTTTACCTCTGGCCTTCATAGCCTCCTTACACCTGTCTCACTATGCATCTGGCCTTCATACCCTCCTTACACCTGTCTCACTTTACCTCTAGCCTTCATAGCCTCCTTACACCTGAGTCTCACTTTACCTCTAGCCTTCATACCCTCCTTACACCTGTGTCTCACTTTACCTCTTGCCTTCATACCCTCATTACACCTGTGTCTCACTTTACCTCTGGCCTTCATAGCCTCCTTACACCTGAGTCTCACTATACCTCTGGCTTTCATACCCTCCTTACACCTGAGTCTCACTATACATCTGGCCTTCACACCCTCCTTACACCTGAGTCTCACTATACCTCTGGCTTTCATACCCTCCTTACACCTGAGTCTCACTATACCTCTGGCTTTCATACCCTCCTTACACCTGAGTCTCACTATACATCTGGCCTTCATACCCTCCTTACACCCGAGTCTCACTATACCTTTGGCTTTCATACCCTCCTTACACCTGAGTCTCACTATACCTTTGGCTTTCATACCCTCCTTACACCTGTGTCTCACTTTACCTCTGGCTTTCATACCATCCTTACACCTGTGTCTCACTTTACCTCTAGCCTTCATAGCCTCCTTACACCTGTGTCTCACTTTACCTCTGCCCTTCATAGCCTCCTTACACCTGTGTCTCACTTTACCTCTGGCCTTCATAGCCTCCTTACACCTGTGTCTTAGTTGTAGCTGACGTCCAAGGACTGAGACTCCAAGGGAGGTCATCTGGTCAGCATTCAACAGTTCAACCAACTCAACTGTCACCTGAAATGTCATAACATAAACTTTGGCAATGTGATGTTACCTTCCTGAATCCTTGTTTGCTCAGACGGAGCTTTCGGCATCCTCTTGATGCCCTCGTCATCGCTGAATGATTCACATTCTGGTTGTCATGTGACATTGTTGGTATTCATCACATACTGCGACAGCGCTCGTTAGAGAAAACAACTGCTGATGAAGGAAGATTAGTGAAGCAACTGAAATCTGAGAGAGGCGTCCAGCTCTCAACGTAGAGAGACCGGCTATAATCTTAATTTAATTTTCTTGGTATTGCTTTCGTGTGATGATCACCAACGACATCACATGACAACTGGGAAGTGAATCAGTTCAACTCAGATGAAGGCATCGAGAGGATGCAGAAAACTCTGTCTGAGCAAACAAGGATTCAGACAGATAACATCCCACATTTCAAAATCTTGAACGTAATTGAATCTGGAAACAACTTACGTGCTAATAACATGAACTTTGTCTTTGCAGCTGTCAAACTTCTTTTCCAGACACCTGGTTTTTGATCGATTATGTATGAGTTTTGTGAGTGGTCATTTAATAATCGTACATATTTCAATCAAAACAATTTGTTCATACAGGCAATCCCTGCTTTACCGTCACCTCGATAATTCAGCCGCCCTTATTATAATTAAGGTCTCCCTGGAAATCCCAAATAATTCTTGTAACAATAAAGTACAGGAAATTAGTCCCACTAATAAGGTCACCTCGCTATTCAGGTCACCTTTGCCCAGTCCCAATGGTGACCTTAATAGGGTGGTTCTGTTGTAATAGAAACAAGTAGTAAGTTAAAAGCTTTACTTGGTGAAGCTTTTACTTACCACTACTTGTTTCTATTACAGTACAACCTTGGTCATCAATAACATCAGATTATAACTGACTGGAAGCAAGACTCAACCAGTCATCAACAAATAACACAGAATTCCACACTTCCTGAACTCTAACTGAGAGGCCTAATAAATATACAGTTGTAAACAAATATATTACCATCTCTGAGAGGAATTTATCAACCAGATGTCCTAAGCCCATCTCCGCCAAGATACCTGAAATGTGTAAAAAAATTACACTGCATTTATATTTACAATAACATTGCATAATGTAAATAGCACTGACACAAATTAATAAAAAGTAATAAACTCCAAATATTGTAGCATAACGTGATTTACTGTAGTAATACTCTAATGAGTAAAACCAATAGTTTGTTTCTTTTTCACAAATATCTAGCCAATGTGCCAAGCTTCACCTGCTGCATTGGTAACAGATTTTAATAGTCTAAGTAATAATAGTAATTTAGGTGTTTTAAAGGGATGTAGCTGTTTGTCTACCCGGAAATAGATGACATAGTAAGTTGTAACCAGAAGCCTTCTTTGGGTAAGTGAGCATCGTTGAACATAAACGGGTACAGCAGTTAACTCAGCCCAACTCAACCATGTTGACAATACTTCTTGTTTTGAAACTGGATGTTTTGTTTACTTTTTGAGCATACTACTGGGTTGTGCCTTCAAACTGTGACTGTTGGTATGTACGGGCTTACTAACCACCATTTGGCTGGCAGCATACCTTCAACATTCAACATAGATATTATAGTTTTAAGAACATTACATTAATTATGAAAAACTAGGAACAGACTGCCTCCTTTTAAACTTGGATGAAACCTGTCAAAACAAGCAAAATACCTGTTTCATCAACTTACCGGCTACTTCATTGTCCTGTCGTGTTGGAAGCACATTGTGTATGTCTTTTGTATATGGAAGACCTTTTGACACATTCTGATAGTCTCGTGCAAGATCTTTGGACACATTCTCATTGTCACTTGGAAGACCTTTGGGCAGATTCTCATTGTTACTTGGAAGATCTTTGGACACATTCTCACTGTCTCTTGGAAGATCTCTGGACATATTCTCATTGTCTCTAGGAAGATCTTTAGTCACATTCTCATTGACACTTTGAAGATCTTTGGACACATTCTCATTGTCATTTGGAAGATATTTGGACACATTCTCACTGTCTCTTGGAAGATCTTTGGACACATTCTCATTGTCACTTGGAAGATCTTTAGACACATTCTCATTGTCACTTGAAAGATCTTTAGACACATTCTCATTGTCATTTGGAAGATATTTGGACACATTCTCATTGTCTCTTGGAAGATCTTTGGACACATTATTGTTGTCTCTTGGAAGATCTTTGGGCACATTCTCATTGTCTCTTGAAAGATCTTTGGACACATTCTCATTGTCTCTTGAGTGATCTTTGGACACATTCTCACTGTCTCTTGGAAGATCTTTGGACACATTCTCACTGTCTCTTGGAAGATCTTTGGACACATTCTCACTGTCTCTTGGAAGATCTTTGGACACATTCTCACTGTCTCTTGGAAGATCTTTGGTCACATTCTCATTGACACTTGGAAGATCTTTGGACACATTCTCACTGTCTCTTGGAAGATCTTTGGACACATTCTCATTGTCACTTGGAAGATCTTTGGACACATTCTCACTTGAAAGATCTTTAGACATATTCTCATTGTCATTTGGAAGATATTTGGACACATTATCATTGTCTCTTGGAAGATCTTTGGACACATTATTATTGTCTCTTGCAAGATCTTTGGACACATCCTCATTGTCACTTGGAAGATCTTTGGACACATTCTCATTGTCACTTGGAAGATCTTTGGACACATTATCATTGTTTCTTGCAAGATCTTTGGAGACATTGTCATTGTCACTTGGAAGATCTTTGGACACATTCTCATTGTTACTTGGAAGATCTTTTGATACATTCTCATTGTCTCTTGGAAGATCTTTTGACACATTGTCATTGTCACT
Source organism: Escarpia spicata (assembly GCA_963995525.1). Taxonomy (NCBI): domain Eukaryota; kingdom Metazoa; phylum Annelida; class Polychaeta; order Sabellida; family Siboglinidae; genus Escarpia; species Escarpia spicata. The sequence continues at coordinate 41,277,434 of OZ023207.1, forward strand.
TGGAAGATCTTTGGACACATTCTCATTGTCACTTGGAAGATCTTTGGACACATTCTCATTGTGTCTTGCTAGACCTTTGGACACATTCTCATTATCACTTGAACAATCTCTGGACACATTTTCATTGTCTCTTGGACGATCTTTGGGCACATTCTCATAGTCTTGTGCAAGATCTATGGACATATTCTCATTGTCTCTTGCAAGCTCTATGGACATATTCTCATTGTCACTTGAAAAATCTCTGGACACATTTTCATTATCACTTGGAAGATCTTTGGACACATTGTCATTGTCTCTTGGAAGATCTTTGGACACATTCTCATAGTCTTGTGCAAGATCTTTAGACAGATTCTCATTGTCACTTGGAAGATCTCTGGACATGTTTTCATAATTACTTGGATGATCTTTGGACACATTGTCATTGTGTCTTGGAAGATCTTTGGACACATTGTCATTGTTTCTTGGAAGATCTTTTGACACATTCTCTTTGTCACTTGGGAGATCTGACACAGTCTCCTGATTAATCGTCTGAAGCATTCTCCATTTTTGTCTTCTAGCACAGTCTGCTGGTCTCTTGACATGTCTGCTAACACATTTTCCTGAACGATCTCGTGATACAGTCACAGAGTTAAGATCGCCATTGTCATATGTAGAGCCTGGCTCTGCAGGATCCGCAAGAACTGATGGGTGTGAACTCTGATGAAATTACACAAATATATTAGAATTGGCTTATTTGTATGTATTATTTCTATAATAAATACAAAAATCTAAGTATAATTTTCCTATAAAACACAAGAAATTATTTCACCATGTAATGTGATTCCAGATTAAGTTACATTCATATTAGTTATTCCAAAGTGAGTGCTGCCTACAACGAATACTGTTGCAGAAGCCACCATGTTCAACAGTCGCTATTAAATCCGCAACCGTTTGCAATAAAAAAAAACACTGACAATCGTGTAGTTCCTGCATTGTTCAGTGATCAGTAAATGTCTTAAGTCCACTTAGTAAATTTTAGATCAATTTGTCAAAATGATACGGATCGGTCATCATGAGAAGCTACGTTTAACTTTTGTGATGTCAACATTTTCGTAACACTGCCTCGTGGCTTAATTGGCAGAAGATTGCAAGAATTTGAATGAATATAAAATTATGCACAGGTCAAAGCTCAGCCATCAACACATGTATCAATTTTGTTTTAAACACAAAATCCAAGGTGTATTAATTGATGTTAAGAGTTTCCTTATTCTATTTGACACTAAACATAATATTTTTCTCCATCAACCATAAGTGCCCTGCCACAACAAAGGGTGTATTTAATTGCAAAAAAGTGACATTGAGTTTTGTACCTTTTTGGATTCCACCGAGAATGAGCCTTAAAATTATACCTTATTTGTTGAAACATCTTCAGTTGTGTTCTACTGCTAAATTGAAGAAAACTTTTAAAAGCAACATTTTAATCAACGAGGTAATTTTCACTTTGTCTATGTTTTATTTTTTGTATTAGTTTTTTTTATTAATTCTGTAATGTTTGTCAAACAAATCAAATTGGTCACTGAAAAATGAGATCATACGGTAAGCATTCCTGCCCAAATCACAAAATGATGGCACATGACCTAGACTGCAATGTTTGGGCAGTGTCCAGAATTTACAAGTGTCATATAAATAGTTACCTCCTTTGATTCAGCACCATTTCTAAGATGATCTGACAAGTCAGTGTCATCATCTGTGAACACAGAGTCTTCTAGGGATGACACGGATGTGACAGAGTTTGCCACCAGGGGGTGTTGCATTCTGGGTCCAGCCTGTGGTTGAGGCGGGTTTGTAAGGCTCTGATACGTTTGGTTGTCTTGCACTGGACTATGGCAGTCCAGTCTAACTGGACTTTCTGTGAAACAAGAAATACTGTAATTTTCTGTGTATGAAAATATGAAAGTTTGTAATAATTATTACCAATAAACAATTCAGTTATTTGTTATGTGGTATATCCACACAGTGTACTAAAAAACATTACTGGTCGACATATACATGAATATACAATACATGACATACAGCATAGCAAGCAACTTACAAGAAAAAGTTGCTAAGCTAAATCTAGTCAATTGTGTTTATTAAATATAAGAAGCAAGATGATAAAATGTTAATATGGAATGCAAAATATAAGTTTTTAATGTCATGCATTTCATTTCAACTTATGTGTAAATGGATTGTATGTAGTTTTAAGTTTTCACAGCATCCAGATACTGTGTTTGATTCAGTTATATATTTTGTATCGCTGAATGCTGAATAAATTTAATTAAATTCAATGTACAGTATACATGTACTGTATATGCATTTTGCCTTCATTTTTTACTTAAAAGTCAGGTGCGTATTATACATGGTAACAACACTATGTTGACTGTCTATGAGCCAGAAATATGTGCTCCGTGATATGTAGCTACTTAGTCAAAGAATGGTAAACGGCACTGCTCGCATTGTATACTGATCACATGCCTTAAGTATATTAAGTATGCATTGCATAAAAGATAGTTTTTATGTAATGCTGTTTGGCGTATACATCTTGGTGGAACCATGAAGCAACACGACAGTGCATTAGGGGTGACGTATAGGTCTACAAACATCCACTTGGGGGTCATTCGTAGTTACACAAGTATCCACCAGGTGGAAGAATGATGGCACAAATATAACTCACGAGGTGATATTGTCGTGTGCGATGAGTTTACGACATTGCTGTATCTTGAGTAAGGCCACACCAATTTGATTGTTAGGATGACAGATTTTTTAGACCTTTTTGTTATGGAGGAGGGGGGGAATAAAAATACAAATAAAAGTCATTGCACGAGAAAGGTGTTTTGCGTAAATATGTGAATTGTCATATGAGCCATACAGTACATTGCTAAAAACTTATTTAGCCTTGTATCAAAACTTACTAGACACATATAAATATAGGGTCGGTTACACTGGATGTCAGGTAACCTGGTGGCGGAGTGACCCCCACCGTTACGGTGGTAGTGGTAATTATAGTGCAGTCATGTAGTTAGTCATGTTAGTAATTAGATGTCTCGGACGTTATATGCTTAGAAATTGTAGGTATTGCTTAACAATGCTGTTGGGGCCGGCATGCTTGCTGTGTAATTATGTATGTATATATCGTGTGGTTTTATGTATATATGGTGTTGTTTAATATGTATTAGTGAATAAATGTCATTAAGTTGGCCTGTTTCAATCAACATTGGTCTTGTATGAAGTTGAAGACTATTACAATTTAAAATAAAAAGTACTGATAACAAGACTTGGCAGATACCATTATGGTGTGTAAACATTACAGCCATACACGTGTAGATTAGAGGCAGAATATATCTTGCTGTAATAATATTAATTTGACTGGCACAATTAGGGCTTGATTATCGTACCTCAAAATATTTCAAAGTTAACTTTGAGAAATAATATATTCTGCCAAATATTTAAAATATCACAATGTTATGATCTATGCATCTATGTAATACTGTTTTACTGTGTGGTTAACTTTTCTAACAACATTTATGTGTGCAATATTTGCAACACATTAACAATCTTACATAATCAATTTAGATAATAAAATAATTCCTCTCACACAATAACATAAATGACTGGTTGTTCCTAATGCAGCAGTGCATAATCTTTAAGTTAACAACTGTAAATTACATAAGCAATCATATTAACAGAACTTTATGAATGTTCAAATCACTGATGCTGTTTCACTGATAATTTTGTTCAACTATTGTGACGCCATCCAACGGAATTTGAACTACGAAATGCGGACTATATCACTTTGAGCCAGCGTAACCTAGGCTGTTATTATTCCTTCGTGTTTTGTGTTCGAAACCGGAATATGTACACTTACGCGTGTTCTAATGATGTGACAACCACATTTAATCAGCAACATGTCTTCAATGCGCTTAGCGGACAACCAGACAACAGTTTATGATAGCGCCTTCCGCCCGCGTCCCTGTTTACGTCTGTTGACACGAGGTACCACGGGTGCCATGACACTTCGTAGGCGTAGCAATTTGCCTTGCGCTTTTTAATAATCCTGCTTAATAAATCCACCAAAATAAATGAATACCGTTTCAGCGTAATCATGTTTGTTTCAAAATATCGCCAATAAAGTCAGCATTGTATACAGTGTTGGTGATTCTACTCTTTCAGCATTTATGCAGTTTCCGTTCAAAAACACAAACCCAGTTTCGAAATGTCGATTACGCAGAATTCCATACGATACGTTTTGTAAGATCGCGGAATTTCCGTTTGAAATCTATCGCGGAAAATCGGTGTCCGTAACCATAAATGTTGGATAAATCAATACAAAATCATTGGTTCAGCATTTCGATCAGAAATCAAAGTTCAAAATTGCAATTTTATTTTTATTACCGTTTTGTCAAAAACAACGTCGGTGGGACCGTAATCCGAATAATCAAATTGGTGTCGCCTAACGGACAATTTTACGATTGACGATAACGCAAGCGAACTCTGATAACATGACAGTGGTCAACCCAGAGCCACACTTTAAGCGAACTACCAGAAGCAAGGAAATGAGGTGTTGACGCCAAAAGTAGGGATGTGTATTTTATATGGTAATATAGAAAATGACGTCGCCTTTTGTCTACATCGCAATCAAAATTTTGTGCTTAACCTCCACCAAGCCTTACTTTTATATGTGAATTACATTACCATTGCGGCATGACACCTCACATATCAAACATTCCTGCATACGGTTGTTTCTAAAACGTTGGCTATTATTAGTTCTGCCACCAAACTGATTTTGGGTTGAACCGTGCAGTTGAGTCTACCCAATGTTTTTTTATGGTTTTTAGAACTAGGTCTACAGAATCAGAAATTGCCTGATGCCTCTCTGGTATCCTTGAGGAATTTAAATATCATAGATGGCTGTCATGACGTGAAATATGTATAAAATCGATCATAATTTATCTGCTATGCCACCTAGATACTTACTTTTTGTTTCTAAATATGTTTTAGCACCCGACGAATTCAATAGACTAATCTGTTGTAATGTACGACAATGGGATATATAGGTAATCCAATATGTTGTAATGTACGACAATGGGATATATAGGTAATTCAATATGTTGTAATGTACGACAATGGGATATATAGGTAATCCAATATGTTGTAATGTACGACAATGGTATATATAGGTAATCCAATATGTTGTAATGTACGACAATGGGATATATAGGTAATCCAATATGTTGTAATGTACGACAATGGGATATATAGGTAATCCAATATGTTGTAATGTACGACAATGGGATATATAGGTAATCCAATATGTTGTAATGTACGACAATGGGATATATATAGGTAATCCAATATATTGTAATGTACGACAATGGGATATATAGGTAATCCAATATGTTGTAATGTACGACAATGGGATATATAGATAATCCAATATGTTGTAATGTACGACAATGGGATATATAGGTAATCCAACATGGTTGCCAAATGGAGCGCTTGAGAGGTTAATCAAATGGTCTGAAAAGTGGCAAATGTTTTTCAATTTTGGGAAATGTAAATGCCTCCACACAGGACATGGGAATGAAGAGGTAGAATATACAATGGGGGTACTGTACCAAGTACTACTGTAAAAGAAAAGGACTTAGGGTTAATACCACTCAGCGGCTTGCAAGAGTGATCGAATGGGTAAATATATTGGGATTCCTGGAACTGGGGCACAAGTTGGATGGGTGTTTGCACTGTTATCAAGGGTGGTACGGCGAAGTCAATTATGAGTTTGATTCAGCTAACTTCCATGCAATGTGTAGGAGATCTGCCAGGTGTGTACCTAGTCATTGTGAGGATGGGTCAACTACCACCTCGTTGATACCAAGCAATGGAGCAAACAACCTAATAGAACCAAGTATTTACTCACGAGGCAGTTCTACACCATTGAAGCAGATGATGGCGTAGGTTGCTTCTAAACCGGTAGGTGTGAATGTCACAAGGAACAAGTTTTTCTTCAGCAACGTCACAGTTGTAGGGACGTTATAGTCATCGTCACTACAGATTATCACGTTTACCTCTCCGCCACCGGCCTTGGATGTGTCAACTGGAAAACATTGTCATTTATGATGAGCTAAGCTAGGGATGATCTCAAAATAATAACATAACTTTTGTGCTTATCATCTCTGAAAAACCGAACTTAGAGGTGCATCAACACAAAAGGGCTAGGTAATCTCAGAATCGATAAGCTATACAAACCATCAACAGATGGATCATTAGTTTTCAAAATCCAAAAAGTATTTCAACTCCTCCTCCCCGACTTGAGATTTTCTTTATCCATGCATTTTCAGACTTTCAAAACTGATGTGCTTAAGTTATGGTCATAACTGGGTCGTAACCTAAAAAGTGAAATATTGTTAATAATGTACGGTTTTGCGTTGTATCTCTGTAAACATGCAGTTCTCATTCCATAAAATAACAAATTCACAGTGTGGTGTAATTGTGTGATATATTGTTACTTCATGTCTTATTTCGTACGTACCCCTGAATCTATATTTTGTAGAGATATCTGGTGTGAACAAAAAAAATTATTTGATTTGAATTGTATGACCCAGTAAATTAGGTAAAACAGATATTGATATTATGGAAAATGTATGTTTTAAGATAATATATCCCCTCAAGTATTCCCAGTAGCACATTCATGCACTCTCAATCTATTCAAACACTATACCTGCTATGTGCAAATCAACTACCATTTGGATCAGTCAAAATAACTTACTCTCAAATTCAACAGGCCTGTTGACAGTATACTGTGACACACTGCTGACGATTACACCAGGGTGGACAGGAAAAGTGTCATAGATGTCATTGGAGATTTGACTGCCACCTTCTTCACTGCACCAGTCACTGTCTGTGGGCTGAACATGGCGGGTCTCATAGACCTCACTGTAGAAGTTATTATCCTCAGGCAGCAACTCAAGGTAGATGGCATCTGTTGACATTCAACAAAACTGCCATTACTTACTTATGTCATCCATTTAGCGCGGTGACATGATGAGCTGTTTCCACAGTTTTCTGTCTGTCATTGTGGCAGCCAGACAAGTCCCACTGAGGCCGGTGTCCCTGTCAATGGTGTCTCTTAGGGTCATGTTAGGGCGACCCTTCTCCGAGGGCCCGTCAAACTTACAAATGCATCTGTACATGCACCTGTTGACATTCAATAAAACTGCCTAATAAATGATGGCTTCTAATTTACCATGTGCCATCCAATTTCATTGTCCTTCAAGATCTCTATGAAACTACACTCCTTTTTAGTGCAGGACTTTTATGGCCATAATAATTTATGGTCATGTTCACAACAAATTGTAATATAAGCAATTTTTGCAGTTTTCAAAGAAGCAATTTATATCGTAGATAAGATATCAAAGCTACACAGCTCAAAAAATTGGAAAACATTGTCCAAATTATCCCAACGTTGGGGCTCGATCAATAGTGATTTATGCATCTCTCATATGAGCAATATAGATACCAGAACATTGTAAAGTTTGATCATTTAGGTGGACATTTCGATTTGTTTTTCATCATCAAACTTTGAATCTTGTGTGACATTTGTAGAAATTATAATGATGGATTCAATTCAAGATTGACATTCGAGATCGCTGTCACGGTGTCAGATGCTGCAAAAAGGGGTTGTATGCTAATTAGGGCATGTACAGTTAATAGGGCGAATACGGTGTCAGTGTAAAAAAAAATTTTACGCTGCAGGTATTTAAACAATCGGTCAATGATCTGTTCCATTCATTTATTTTTTAACTGAGAATTAATAATTTCTTATAATTAAGCTACACTGTATCTTCACATTAATGTTACAATGCGGCTTGGGTTGTTGTGTTCACCTAAAACTATTCTCCATCAATTTACCAATGGATTTTTGATATCTGCAATGTTGTAGTGTAGAAAAATATATCCACAAATGTAGAATCTATATAACATAATTCTGGTAATTAATTCTAAAAATATTATTATTAATTAGAAATCACTGATGATTGTGAATTTTAAATAAGATAAAATATTCTTAGCCTTGACATTGTTGTCTTTTTATACAGGGGCCTGACAGAAAAATATCAATATTTACATACATACTCACTCAAAACGAACTGATAAAACAGCACTAAATTTGATAAAGGCCTACCCTGCTTATTTAGAGCAGTCTAATTGATGGATCCAGTCTGTTGCGGTTTTCCTATGTCTCATAATCAAGATTGTGCATGTGACCTCTATCGGGGTTTGTCTTAGCTGATGACTGTAATATGTAAGAATTACATTACTAGAGCGGCATGACATCTGCTAACTCAGACATTCCCATATGCAGATGTCACTTTAAAAACTTTGCCTTACATTTTTGTCATATAAAGAACATTTCAGGTCAGCATGACGGATTGTCCAAATGCTCCATATTTTTGATGGCTTGACTGAACGTTGCTAGGGAACAGGTGACATGATGGACAGGTCAATTAAACACTAACCACAAGTGTGAGCCATCTTTTTAACGGTCCTCTTCTCCTGCTGGTGAGTGTCTGTCATCTGTTTCCTCTTCCACATGTACATCACACCTGCACAAGTTATCAAGTGCTTATGATTACTACCAACAATTCCCACACTCTGGATGCAGGCTCTTAGCCAGGAATATTTTTGTCAGTCTTGAATTAGACAAAAGTGTGCCTTTTAGCACGCGAACGGCTTCCGAGAAAGCCATTTACATCAATCACAGCCATTATTGGCCAGTTTAGTTTTCAATGACAAATCAGTGTCATTTGAGTAATTTATTTAATTAAAACTGTCTAGGAGAAAATCATTAACACATACGCTAGCTCAATTCTAATTACACTAAATTTAACTAGCTTACACCCACCCATACAGCAAAAAGATGTAATTTGAAGGTTCTCAAGGCCAACAAAAGGAGCTGAACCAGGGATTACTTGACTGCTCTAACTACCAGGCTCCACAAATATGTTACACAATACTCACTATTAAACTCAAACATCCTCTCTTCTGGCTCTGTCTGCTGCATATTGGTTCCTTTGGTCTCTTCCTTCTCTGTCAAACTCATCACCTTCTCAAACCTGTAAGATAAATAGACTTCTTAATGTGAGTGAAAAAGGTAAGTTTTTATATAGCGCCGTATCCAGTCCTCAAGACTGCTCAAAGTGCTTCATGTATTACTCCCTGGCAGATCTGTTCAATCAAACACATCTCGACTTCTCTGGGAAGCACTCAGCCAAACTGCAATTAATGCACATAGACTAATCGTACGCAAATATCAACCACTGTCTATAGCCAGATACTCATTCGTACAGTTGAGTGAACTGGAGCAACATAGAGTGACTTTTTTTATTAAAACTATACAATAAATCGGGTACAGAAACAATATTAAATAAACAATACATCACCGCCGCCGCCGCCATCAATATTAGAACTGCTAATCCTTCCTTTGTACTCTACCTGCCGATATGATGTTACATACCATCACATTAACCTTTAAGATGATTTATTAAAACTATTGAATAAACCCAGTGCAGAAAGAAAATTAACTGACCAAACACAAGTACAAATCATTTTAAAAAACAAGTTCAAGTACAAGTACTATTAAAATGTACTTAAGTCCAAGTAATTGACTGGATTGACCCCAACCCTGGTAATCACACGATCCCATTGCTTTCCAGGTGGGTGATTCTGTCACCACTGTAATGTTGATCTCTTACGTTGCCAGGACATTAGTTTTTGATTTGGTTTTAAACAGTTTGATTTCTATTGTTGCCGGAACGTTAGTTTTTGATTTGATTAGAAACGGTTTGATCTCACTAACGTTGCCGGAACGTTATGATTTGGTTTGATTTAAGGCGGTTTGACATGTAACGTTACCAGAACGTTAGTTTTTTTTTTTGATTTTAAATTGTTTGATCTATAACGTTGCCAGAACGTTAGTTATTGGTTTTGTTTTAAACGGTTATATAATATACTCGGCTAGTTAGATATCATCTAAATAGATAGTTAGATATCATCTAACTAGGGAGTATCCAGTCCTCAAGACTGCTCAAAGTGCTTTATGTATTACTCCCTGGCAGATCTGTTCAATCGAACACGTACCATCTCGACTTCTCTGGGAAGCAATTAATGCACGTAGACTAATCGTACACAAATATCAACCATTGTCTATAGCCAGATACTCATTCATACAGTTGAACGAACTGGAGCAATGTAGAGTGAACAAATTATTTTATTAAAACTACAATAAATCGGGTACAGAAACAATATTAAGTAAACAATACATGTCCGCCACCACCACCACCACCACCAATATTAGAACTGCTAATCCTTCCTTTGTACTCTGCCTGCCGATATGATGTTACATACCATCACATTAACCTTTAAGATGATTTGTTAAAACTATTGAATAAACCCAGTGCAGAAAGAAAATGAAGACCACAATACACAACTTCCACTACCCATATTAGTATTGTTCTCCTCTAGTCTGTCTATCGGTGTGGTTTCAATTATTTGGTGTCATTGTTTACTTTTAAGATGATCTATTAAAACTATTTAATAAACCAAGTGCAGAAAAAACACTAACACCTCTGCCGCCACCACCACAATCACCACTACCACCACAATCACCACAATCACCACCATCACCACCACCACAATCACCACTACCAACACCATCACCGCCACCATCATCACTGCCACCACCATCACCTCTACCGGCACCACCACCACCACTACCACCACCATCACCTCTACCGCCACCATCACCACAATCATCACTACCACCACCATCACTGCCATCATCACCTCTACTGACACCACCACCACAATCACCACTACCACCACCACCACAATCACCACTACCACCACCACAACAACCAATGCCAACACCACCACCACAATCACCACCACCACCGCTGACACCACCTCCATAATCACCACTACCACCACCACCACAACCACCCAGTGACTAAGTGTACTTTGAGTATGGTTATGTATTCAAAGGATTTTCCCCAAGAATGCCCTGAGTACATCTAGATATGTATACAAGCCTTGTACAGTTTGTCTCACATGATTCATTCATGTCGTGTCATTAGCTAGATAAACATAACCAATAAATTGATAAGTTTTAAAATTATACCTTGAAATACTACAAAACATTTTTAATGTTCGCATTTTGTTCAGGTAGCACAAAGCTGTCTGAGGATCAAAAGCTGCCCCAAATTTTCAAAAATGCATTATTAAAATGTCTATTGAAATTGTCCTTGTTAGTAAGAACTAAAACAACAAAAAGCTGTAAGGGAAGTGTTTGCACAAAACATTCACTTTTGATAAGTTATTTTACCATTATTGTACACTTTTAATTTGGAAGGCCCATACAAACACTTACTCAAACACTGACGTGGTTTCATTAAAACATGTATTACATTTAAATGACTTCTTTCTCTTACGACTGCCTTTCTCTTAATCATGCGAAGTATGAGAAACAAATACAAACCTAAATTGTTCACAGTCCACACTAAAACAGGGTGACATTAGGAAACAGCTGAGTAGTTGTACCTCATAAGATCATCAAATTCTGCTGAGTAAAGTGGAAACAAATAGGACATGAGGAAACCAGTGCCTGTGTGGCTCAAGAGGGACAAATATACATCTGATTAAAACAGGCAAATTCTTAAATAGCACAGTGCCAGTCTTCAGGACTGCTCAAAACATTTTACACTTTCCTCCCTGGCAGATCTGTTCAGTCGAACACCATCTCAACTTCTCTGGGAAACATCTAGTCACACTGCAATTAATGCGCAAAGGCTATTCATACACAAATATCCACCACTGTCTATAGCCAGGTACTCATTCACACAGTTGAGTGAATTGGAGCAACGTCGAATGAATGAACTTGGCCAAGGTTCGATACCGGGAGATACAATTCCAAGTAACTATGGTCAAGATCCAGTGCATGTATTTCAAAACAAACTGATCAAGTACAATTTCAACTATACTTTTTTTTTAAAGTACAACACAAGTTCAAGTCCATTTCAGCCTTAACCATCAACAGTAATTAAGTTTATTCAGGCACTAATTATTATTCTTATATCGCTATTATAATTATTACCTATTTGGAAAATATGTAATATTAATTAATTGTACATAATAAGGATGGGCATTCAAAGTTGTGCATCAAATAGCCAAAACAGTAGAGAACTATTACTTTGTAAACTAAATACTCAAGTTACCGGTACATGTACTTGCTATGTACTTCATATTTGGCAAGTATAACTGACCAAACACAAGTACAAGTCATTTAAAAACACAAGTTCAAGTCCTGTTACAATGTACTTAAGCCCAAGTACTTGACTCTCTCACCATTGTAATGTAGGCCAAACATTCTGAATTGCACACAAAGTACTATTCTTGCTAGCATGACTGTACAGAAATGCACAGCCTGAAACCGTTACACTTGACTGCATCAGTTATTATTAACACTCTCGTAATGACTATTATCAGGAAGTGTTTCGGTTTACATAAAAGGTAACTAAAGTTGTAATTTGAATTTAAATAAACATAGAATTATACTGAATCGATAAGCTAAACATTGGTGTCAATAAGTATTTATACAGGTATACTAAAGAAATTAAGGTCAGGAATACCTCTACTAATAAGTGCATGCTTAATTTATATTACAAACATCATCTGAAGCACTATATATAAAATTTATAGTTAACACGTAAAATCCAAAACCAAAATATTGTTTTTCATTATTGTGAAAAGCTAGATTCTTCCATTTGATGGCAGATATATAATTATATTCATTATTAACAACCACAAAATGTTTAACAACGAGACCACTACATTGTTATTAAAAGAATTTACATGTGGCAGATGTGTTCACTCACATTACACTGATGCCATTCCACAAAATGTGCTGCGACAGTTTTTAGAATTAAAAATAATATATAAATAATAAAAATGTTCATATCATTAAGTGTTTAAAACAATTATTAAAAGTCAATTAAACTGGTTCTGAAATGTAATTAATACTTAAATAAATCATTGAAATTACATTTCCACCCATGTGCCAATATGTCCATTGAAAATTTAATACTACAATATAACGATTTGTATGTGGTTATGTATCACAGCCACTTACCACTAGGGTTCCGTTGTTTCAGATCACAGAAATAGACACCTATTCCATGGTCTACCTTGAGCAGCGGTGGTGCTTACAATGTCCATCCACTGATAGGTTGATATTGATCTGTCATCACAGGGAATACATCAATTAAACCAAAACAAATTCAAGCTGGACTGTCATCAGAGGTAGTACTGTAGAGGTAGCTGTGTAGTTGCTTCTGTGGTCAGGGTAAATCTGTCCCAGTGTGCTTTGACCATGGTTATGTATACAGGTCACACTTGGCTGCTCCTAGATTGCCCTGGCCTATGTACTGATAAGGTGGGTAATTTATAAATATTATATATAGAATTCACAACAAACAATGGCCAGACATGGCAGGTAGATAGGATTATGTTTTAATTTGTGCAAATTGTGCAATTTTATTTTCCCGAGTATGGACTGGATCATACTGAGTAGGAAATATATTAAGCTTTTGGGGCCAGACCCCCTATTTCCATGGTAACAAACAAAATGGCCATCATTTTGAGCCAATATTGGCAAATTTACAAACACTACCATTTTTGGAGCATATATATAATTCTTCCAAGTTCATGTTCTGTATACATTCTATTGTGAAATGATCAGAGCATTTTTCCATGTTTTGTGTTTATAAATAATTTTTTTTGAAATGTGAAAAAAACTTGTTTTTGTTGCAACAAATATGCTTATATCTTTCAAATTATTGAAGATTTAAAAAGTGTCTGATCATTTCACAGAGCAGGGTCTGCTGAGTGCAACACTGAAAACTGTATTTGTGTAGCGTAATTACTCCCAGAGATATCCCGTTTCCAAATGCAGAAATTTGAGAAAACATATTTGTTTACAAAATGGCCATCAAAGATTACATAATGATTAATGTATTTGATTTGATTACAACATGTTTGATCCATGACTAAAACTCACTTAAAGGTATGTAATATTCATAGAAGTGAACTTTATTTAAAGTATGCAATACTATGTATACAAACGTATCATAATCTGGCAGAAAACCAGTTTGAGTATTTGTTGTCCAAAACACCATTTCATCTGGGGTGTCTGGCCTTAACAAAAAAATTTGGCAGCCTCAATTAAATTTTAGGGCAATTTCTCAGTAACCTAGGCCACTAGTGTGTCACACAGGCAAATTTTCAAAATCACTTGATTATTCCGATTTCAGTATAATTTTAAAACTATGTAACTTAATTATATTTATGTAAGCATGATATTAGAAGGCTACAACTAGTGCGTGTATCACTCAATAACAGAAACAATTGTAGTCCATAGTAAATTACTTTTATTTAGATATTGGAAATATCAAGGCAATATACTTCGTTTGTAATGCAATTTGTTTGTGTTTCAGCACAAAATAAAACAACAGTAACATAATGTTATAGCAAAACTCAACACTTTGTCTTATATATCATCCTGGGGATAAATAATAGCAATTTTGTGCAACTGATCACCACAATTTTGTTTAATGTAACACATAATATCTTGCTAGCTAAGCACATTACAACAGACATGGAAATATGATTTATAACACTAATAATACTATAATAATACTAACACATCAAACGTTTTTAAGCACCGCCACAATAGTGTTTACCATTACTGCATCGACATATGTTATCACCCAATCTCTTACAATCTGTGTCGAAGTGGACATTTATTTTTGGATGTCAAAGAAATTCTACAATGTTGTTCAATAATAAGCTGAAATCAATTTTTTCCTATTTTTTAGGCATAACAAACACTGTTCTATTGAATAATGATGTTTTCTATGTTGAATGAAATGTAATAGAAAATTTGTTTTCATGCTTCAAACACTCGAAGACACACAAATATGTACAGTTATTAACTCTATTATTGTCTGCAAAGAGCAAGAACCTTACGTAACCTTATCAGTATAACCACACATACATATCCATAACAAATATTAAGTCTGTCACAAACATGTCCACATTGTTCAAAAAATCACAAGCATGATTTAATGGCAACAAATTCTATGTCAGGGTGGACATGACACATTCTATGTCAGGGTGGACATGACACATTCTACGTCAGGGTGGACATGACACATTCTACGTCAGGGTGGACATGACACATTCTACGTCAGGGTGGACATGACACATTCTATGTCAGGGTGGACATGACACATTCTATGTCAGGGTGGACATGACACATTCTATGTCAGGGTGGACAGGACACATTCTATGTCAGGGTGGACATGACACATTCTATGTCAGGGTGGACATGACACATTCTATGTCAGGGTGGACATGACACATTCCATGTCAGGGTGGACATGACACATTCTATGTCAGGGTGGACATGACACATTCTATGTCAGGGTGGACAGGACACATTCCATGTCAGGGTGGACATGACACATTCTATGTCAGGGTGGACATGACACATTCCATGTCAGGGTGGACATGACACATTCTATGTCAGGGTGGACATGACACATTCCATGTCAGGGTGGACATGACATTGGTCATTTAAACTTTGTGACACAATCAGTTACAGTACATTTTTTTTTTTTAAAGAAAGTCAACATTCAAAACTTAATCTTAATAGTTCAGTTCTAGCGTATGAGCAGATATAAACCATAACTTGGTTTATTACACAGGGTGGGTATCATTATTATGATTATGCAGTCTACTTCATAATTTTGGCCATAAAGGTCTCCAAATCCAAGTAGGCATCCTTTGGCAAACTAAATACATTATGACGAAAGAATATTTGAGATAATTAGTCATTTTGTTTCATAGAAAAGCGTAATAAATAACCAGCATGTAGGACAGTCCCATGCTTCAGATCATATGTCAGAGTGGACATTCTGTGGATACTCTATTCAAACTGAATATGTAGTAAATTGTTAGTGTTTGTTGTCACATGTAATACTTACGATTGTCATTAAAAGTGACTCATAAATTGTTGTTTTCTATTGCTGCATTTTAAAAGAGAACAGAAAGTTGAGTGGACATGTTTGGATGGAACGGTCTTCGGCATCTGACCTACTGCTTTAGCAATAATTATGCATGTTTACTATTATTTTCTTAGGATCTCATATAACCTTCATTATGGAAAAATCAAGTAATGGTTTATATTATGTAGTATAATATATACAGGTCAATGTGTTGGAGTGGACATTTTGGATGGAAAAAAATCCAACGATTGTTCTATTTTCTTATCAACATCTAACCTATCCATCATATGACATGGTGACATCTAACCTATCCATCATATGACATGGTGCCTAGGAAAAGGTTTGTCAAGCCATCAAAAAATGGACGCCAAACATGTGAACACTGTTCATACATTGTCATATATTTTGTTGAAATTCTGAGGTCAAGTTTTTCTTAATACAAATGTAACAAAACGTAAGGGAAAGTTTTTACGTTACAGCTGTATTTGGGAATGTTTCATTTATGAGAATCAGAGATGTTGATAATGTCAATAGTAATATATAATATGTATAATTGTCAGCAACACTGTTGGCAAGGCAGCGCCTGATGACAGTCATCAACACTGTTGGCAAGGCAGCGCCTGATGACAGTCATCAACACTGTTGGCAAGGCAGCGCCTGACGACAGTCATCAACACTGTTGGCAAGGCAGCGCCTGACGACAGTCATCAACACTATTGGCAAGGCAGCGCCTGGCGACAGTCATCAACACTGTGGGCAAGGCAGCGCCTGACGACAGTCATCAACACTGTTGGCAAGGCAGCGCCTGACGACAGTCATCAACACTGTTGGCAAGGCAGCGCCTGACGACAGTCATCAACACTGTTGGCAAGGTAGCACCTGATGACAGGCATCAACATAATCTTCATTGTGACGTAGGTAAATTGCAAAGTTGCGGGTTGGTCAATTAATGGATTCTGTATGCTGCGACTGCCTATGTCACATTCAAAATTATGCATATGACCTCCAACAAGCTTTCTCTTCTCAAATAATGTTAATTATGGTTATATGTGTAAATGACATTGCTATGGCGGCATAACATCTGCTAGATTAAACATCCATACATACTGTTGTTATTATAAAAAATTAGCCTTATGTATCCATGATAAAGTAAAAAAAATTTGAGATCAGAATTTTAACATATATACAAAGGTTGGATAAGGCCATCAAGACAATCATAGTATATTGCAAATACATAAGTAAATATCTCTAAATAATTATAGTTATGTTTTGAAATACATCGCCATTTGGTAGATCAGAGGCCAATTGTTCTTAGTGAATGAACACAGAAAGTGAACCTGGGAGGAGATACTGTTACACTTCCCCCAAAGTTAGTGGATGAACACAGTAAGTGAACCTGGGAGGAGATACTGTTACACTTCCCCCAAAGTTAGTGGATGAACAAAGAAAGTGAACCTGGGAGGAGATACTCTTACACTTCCCCCAAAGTTAGTGAATGAACACAGAAAGTGAACCTGGGAGGAGATACTCTTACACTTCCCCCAAAGTTAGTGAATGAACACAGAAAGTGAACCTGGGAGGAGATACTGTTACACTTCGCCCAGAGTTAGTGAATGAACACAGAAAGTGAACCTGGGAGGAGATACTGTTACACTTCCCCCAGAGTTAGTGAATGAACACAGAAAGTGAACCTGGGAGGAGATACTGTTACACTTCCCCCAAAGTTAGTGGATGAACACAGAAAGTGAACCTGGGAGGAGATACTGTTACACTTCCCCCAAAGTTAGTGGATGAACACAGAAAGTGAACCTGGGAGGAGATACTCTTACACTTCTCCCAAAGTTAGTGAATGAACACAGAAAGTGGACCTGGGAGGAGATACTGTTACACTTCCCCCAGAGTTAGTGAATGAACACAGAAAGTGATCCTGGGAGGAGACACTGTTACACTTCCCCCAAAGTTAGTGAATGAACACAAAAAGTGAACATGGGAGGAGATACTGTTACACTTCCCCCAGAGTTAGTGAATGAACACAGAAAGTGAACCTGGGAGGAAATACTGTTACACTTCCCCACAGTTAGTGAATGAACACAGAAAGTGAACCTGGAAGGAGATACTGTTACACTTCCCCCAAAGTTAGTGAATGAACACAGAAAGTGAACCTGGGAGGAGATACTCTTACACTTCCCCCAAAGTTAGTGGATGAACACAGAAAGAGAACCCGGGAGGAGATACTGTTACACTTCCCCCAAATTTAGTGAATGAACACAGAAAGTGAAACTGGGAGGAGATACTGTTACACTTCCCCCAAAATTAGTGAATGAAGACAGAAAGTTATCCTGGGAGAAGATACTGTTACACTCCCCCCAAAGTTAGTAGATGAACACAGAAAGTGAACCTGGGAGGAGATACTGTTACACTTCCGAAAAGTTAGTGAATGAACACAGAAAGTAAACCTGGGAGGAGATGCTGTTACACATCCCCAAAAATTTGTGGATAAACACAGAAAGTGAACCTGGGAGGAGATACTGTTACACTTCCCCCACATTTAGCTTACTAATATACAGATGGCACAATAATTAAATTTTGACTCTCAAATCAATGACATGTGTACACCGAAGCAAATTGAAATGCTTCTCTTACATATAAACTAATCAACTAATTACTGCACAAGGCGCCCAGCCCCAGAACTGCCCAACCTCTCCAACGCGCAACCTTTCCAAAACCGCCGATCAAACTCGCGGCTGCTAGGCCTAGGATAGGGCCTTTCATTTACAGGGGCTGGACATTAGCGCATTTATTGAAGTTGTAGGGCCAGTTCGGGCCACCAATTTTCATATTTTACTGGCCCAATGGGCCACTAGGTTTTAATCCAATTGGTCACCATCGTTTTAAATAGTTTCTATCACTTGTCACCCCTGTACCCCTCTATGACCTCGCGTTCTCGCTTGAAACTAGTCACCAGAATATACAATGGGGGGAACTGTACTAAGTACTACTGTAAAAGAAAAAGACTTAGGGCTGACAATTAGTGCTGACATGAAGGTTTCAGAGCAGTGTGGAATTGCAGCTTCAAAAGGAAACCAAATCCTTGGATTGATTAGGCAAAATATAGTATATAAAAAAGAACTAATAATACTGCTGTACAAAACAATAGTTAGGCCTCATTTAGAATATTGTATACAAGCGTGGAGGCCATACCGCAAGGACATAGATATGCTAGAAAGAGGACAGAGGAGAGCGACTAAAATGATACCAAAACTGAGGGATCTTAGTTATGAAAAACGCCTAAAAGAATGTGGTTTAATAACACTAGAGACCAGGAGATTGAGAGGAGATCAGGTAGAAGTGTTTAAAATTGAATGGTTATGAAACTATTGATAGAAATATTTTGTTCTCAGTTAAGAAAGATAGAAAGACCAGAGGACATGAAGTTACGATAGTAAAGGAGCAATGTAGATTAGATATAAGAAAGTTCTCATTCTCACAAAGGACTGTATATGAATGGAACAGATTATCTCCTGATTGTGTTGATGCTAGTAACGTGAATATGTTTAAAAATAAAATCGACACATACCTTAAAAGGGCGGGATACACATAGATAAAAAGTGTTGGACTCTTGATAAGCCAAAAGGCTTCCTTGTCCACCTGCCATCTAGAGTTAATTTTCTGGATGGCAATCTTGTTCTTGTTAAATCTATAAAAACAGTACATCCATGTAAATGAATAATCATTTTTATTTACTTGTTTTTACTTTTTGTACAGGTCATGAAATTATTACATTTAATTTTAAATTAATTCAGGTAAAAGACGATGTCACCAAAAAAGAAGAAAAGTAATTTTGTTAACAAATAATCATCAAATACTAATTAAAATTGTTTTAATTAGTCTAGCCTTTTTGTACTGTCCACATTTCAGTTTGCCATCTGTAGTTTGTTTATTATTTAATTTATGTTTATTCACAAAAATATTCCATTAAAATGTATGATTTATGAATTGTTATTAAAAAATAATTCATAATTTGGTTTAACAACACTAGAGACAGAGACCAGGAGATTGAGAGGAGATCAGATAGAAGTGTTTAAAATATTGAATGGTTATGAAACTATTGATAGAAATGTTTTTTTCAGTTAAAAAAGATAGAAAAACTAGAGGACATGAAGTTACATTAGTAAAGGAGCAGTGTAGATTAGACGTAAGAAAGTTCTCATTTTCACAAAGGACTGTGAGTGTGAATGAATGGAAGAGATTATCTGATGATTGTGTGGGTGCTAAGCCTAATAGACATAATAGTGTGAATGTTTAAAAATAAAATCGACACATACCTCAGAAGGGCTGGATATATGTAGATAAAAGGGTTGGACCCTCGATAAGCCAAAGGGCTTCCTTGTCCGCCTGCCATCTAGAGTTAATTCTCTGGATGGCAACCTTGTTAAATTTTGTTAAAACCGTCTTATTTTACGAATGATCACGTGTTGCAAGTTCTAAATAACTCCGCACGGCGTCACTAGTAGCGACGCCGTGCGGAATTCTTGCAAACCGTGGGCATCGCTGTGATAGCAGAGTGGTACCATAATTAAAAATCTTCATTTAACTTCATGTTCTCGCCTATTATTGTCGCTACATTAATTTTGTAAAACAAATAGACAAAAATAACTGTTTCGCAAAGTCGCTCCTACCGACCCCTTGTACAGTAACTGTCTAATATTATAATAAATAATACTGCTGAAGCCACCCACCTCAACCAAAAAACCGGGGGTAAGCAAAAAGCCTAAAACCGTGACGCAAAAGAGGCAGACAAAGGAGAAGGACGAGGCTGAGAAGAGGAGGAAGGTTTTTCATCATCGTGGCTGGAGAAATGGTCATGTCTCAGAAGGAAGGCCACTTCAAGGCTTTTTGCAAAGTCAGCCGAGCGTACCCGGCTTTTGCAGACAGGAAAGTAGTTTTAAGACAACTTGTAAAGGAGCCATACGTTTTCAAATTACTTTTGAATGTAATTTTTTTCATATTCAGAGGATGATGTTTCACATCTTTATTGTGTGTGTGTTTGTGTGCGTGCGGCGTGCGTGCGTGCGTGCGTGCGTGCGTGCGTGCGTACGTGTATGTGTGTTGAGAGAAGTCCAATGACGCCACATTATTTGAGTAAGGAAAATTTATGTTAATTAAAACAAATCAAGTCATTTTGCCGAGAACATTGTCAGCGTTAATAAATGGCAAAGAGTAAGAATGTGTTTGTTTTGTGTTGCATAAATTATTAATATAATTTACGTTATTAATCGGAGGACATCAAGCGTCTTCACAGGGTTTGAGGCAGAAAGATGCACTACTTTTAATCCCCATGCCAGTCTTGAAGGGCATCCGTGTTGGAAAGGTAATGGATGCTGGCTTTGAGCAGATGATCGCCAATGCTTTCACATTGCATATTATGTGGCAAAGATCTGATGGTTCTCCCGGAGAGTAAAGTGAGACTGGAGGTCAAAGTCTGGGATCTGATGTAAGGAGGTGGTGGGGGTCAGACTAGTGTGGCAGACGCCCAGGTTTCACCGCTTGGGCTGCCCGCCAGAACCAGTCCACAGAAGAAAAGATGGTAAGAAAGCTAAAGGAGATCGAGGCAGAGCTACAAGCAACAGCAGATGCCTGCAACACCAACATGAAGGCACAGGAGGTGGCCATGGATAACAACAACCAGGTGGACTGTACCGCTTAGCTCTAGACTGTGTTCCGAACGCTCATAACATTGTCACTGATTAGTTATTTCAAGTTCAATTTGTAACTGCACAACTTACATGGTTTTATAAGAATAAATGCGTATTCCTACAAAATTTCGGGCCAGTAACTTTTTTGGGGGCCAGTGGATACAAAACCTTAATGTATCGGCCTGTTTACCTCGTTCAGATCTTACTTTTACATTAACCATCCAGTTGAAACTGGTGACATAGGCTATATAATGGCCAAGGAAGCAGCGAATTTATATTTCACACCAGGTTACTCGGCCATATTAGATAAATTAAACTTAGACTCGTTGAATACATAATTAGGGAAAGCACATGGCTAATCGTGTTTGTAAACAGTAATCTACGTGGGCGTATAGTTAAATCAATAAAGGCCACGTTCTGTTCCAAAAATTAAAAGAGGAGGGACGTATTTGGCCTATTCCTGAATTTGTTTCAATTCCTTTGTCCTTTGTCCAGGTAATACTTTATTGTTGTTCTTTTGTTCGGTTTCAAATGAACCGTGGAGGTAGGCTGCATGTTCGCGCGTACAAGTATAAGATAATAGAACCCGGAAAATGTTTGTGTTTTAATCATGCGGTCCGCAAAATATAAGCTTGTAAAAAATCTAAACACGCATTGATTTAAGCAGAACTGCATGTCGGCTATCACCATGGCTAACTTCTCCTTTACATCATCTTTGTTGCACGCAGCATAGACAAACTTTGTGGGGTTTCTTCAAATGGGTCTTCCACCTTGGTTAAGATGTATTCCTCCTCTGTGATATAATTATCCCTACCCTCCTCACATTGAATCCTCTCATGCAGAGAAATGTACAATGTTGATGCTGCATAATCAAAATGGCATTGTATCAAAGCAGATGTAAGTAGTTTACGTGATTTTTCATTTAGGACGTTGCCATGCCTATACATAAATTTCAGTCTTGATGTACACTTGTTCAGTAGAGTTCACAATAGGTTCACCAGAAAGTGTCTGGTCCAACTTCACACTTAGGTACTTGACAGAGTCCGGGTTAATATCATGACCTTGATATTGTATAACAAAATTCTTGGTTTGATGTTTTGCGTTTCGATGAAAGGACAATTAAAGGTGCTCAATCACTTCGTTTGCCCATCGCCAATCCGGTTCTTTTATGTCCAGATGTGTAATGTGTGAATAGTTTAACTAGTGCGCACAGTCGGTTTAATTTAAAAAAATGCGTACTTGTTTTTTAATCGTCAAAAAAAGAGTTGTCGTTACAGCGGGTATCGCTGGCGAAAGCCAATTGCGCTGTCTGCCTACTGCGCCACTTCGGTCACGTGCTTTACGCGAGATCGGCATCCCAGGCATTCGAAAACAATAACAGCACACACGTGCTTTAGCGTATCAAGATGAAGATTATAATTCCAAAGTAGTTGTACGAAGGTACGTATTACACTATCGCAGTTAGCAACAAGAACGCGTAGCCGTGTATTAATTCAACGAGAATTGCAACTTGCGAATGTCTACACTCGACTCGAGCCTGACAAGTCTAAGACTGTAGTGTAAGACACTAGACAGTCACCATATCAGCCAGATTCAGTCAGAGAGTGACAACGAGCATAATATTTGATATGTATTGTATTTGGTTACGCAGGATGTTGTTAATAAGCTGTTATTCCGACAATACGTATTGAGAGTAGATGACGTGAGGGTGCGAAATGACAAGTAACATTGCTTTGGCAGCAGGCCCCTGTTGATCGTCCAAGTAACTTAGTCAGGGAGCATCCGTAATTTTGTGCAACAGAAGTCAGAACGTCAAACACGGAAGTATTATGTTGGTGATCGTAATTATTAAAACATTTTTTGTGACTCATATTTTTGATATACTGCAGAATATTGTTGATTTGCATTGTATGCAAAATAATTTAGATTTTTATGACAAGCATGATGGTGATGATTTTATTCAATATAAAAATGTAAACGTGTAAATACATAAAATATCAATACACCTAGAGTACATCATATATAAAGATTACACAAGAAAATGCACACACTTGTCTCCATTGTGGTCCTTGATGCCTGGCTATAGTGTATGTAATGCATTAATTGGTATCCTGTGATACCTTTCAACTGACATATGCATTAATTGGTATCCTGTGATACCTTTCAACTGACATATGCCAGCTATTCTTATGTATTTACCAATATATGTATATACTCTCACCACAGCAATATATGAATACATAATAATATATGTAACTTGAATTGTGATATTGCTAGAGACCACACTGCAACCCATGAATGAGAATGAGAGGAGGCAGAAGAGGGGCTAGAGGCGGTCACCCGGGCCAGGCAGACACAGGGAGGATACATAGTCTGCGGCAGGCCCACATTTGATCAATCCAGGTAATTTCAAATTTATAACAATCAACCACGTATAAGTTATAAAAAAATTGTAATGTGCACATTTAAATATACCACATTTGTTTTCATACACATTTTAATAATAACATCTTGGGCATGGAAAACTAGATTGACTTCTGCACTTGTATATTATACCCACAAGTGTATCAACACAGACATATTAATACACCTTTAAACAGTATTTAGCATATGGCGATGACTCTGAAATAAGTTTATAAAATAAATTAGTCATTCTCGAAGAAGGTAGACATACGTATTATGAACCTTTGAATACTTGACGAGGAAAATATATTGTTAGCATCACAATATATAAGACCTCATTCTGTAATTTCCAACATTCACCTTGACCATTCAACCTCAGGCTTAAAATGTAAAACATGAATATGTATAGTAGTTACATGGCAGATACTGACATGAAGTTGTATACTGAAAACAAAACTAAAAATATAAATGCGCTTTACTGATGAGCAGAATTCAAATCAGTCTATAATATTGACTAAGATCAGGCGTCACTGTAATGAAATTGAAAAATTTTAAATTCATGTAATGACAATGAACACCTAGTAAAGAAAAATAGTTTAAATTGTTCACCGTTTTGAGAAATTGCATATTCCACTAATGTCTGCATGCTGTATCAAGACACCCTTCCCCAGAACAACCCTGGTAAACACTGACTGTTCCTAAGATATCAACATGTATAGATGCAGCTGTAGTAGAACATTTCTTGCTGCCTTTTTTCTTGTGAAATGATGCAGGTCATACATGAAACATTATTATATACTGATTATGACAATGAACACATCATAATTATTTACTCCCAACACTACTATGATGCCTGTTTTTGTTTACTGAATATATGCTCTTTTTTTTACAGGAAATTGAACTGGTGTGCTTAGTACCACTAGCTCTCCAAGTTAATATGGCATACTGGGCAGTTGTATTTGTCCAGGATCTCGGACAAGATTCTACAGTCATGCAACATGCTGCATATTAACAGTTTATCATATGAATGTCCACTGAGTGATCCCAATTGTGTCGTGTTGAATCCGTGACAGATTCCCCAGTGCCGATGGGGTGTACACTGGCTTCCAGGTCAGTCAGTTAGCTTGACTGCCTGGAAACCAATGTAGAATGCAGGTTGCTCGACATAAGAATGTGATGACGCCTGACTAGCTCTGTAGTTGGTGATGGAACGGTGGGTGCCAGGGTCTGCAGAAGTGACAACTTTCGATGCTGTCAGACAGGTTCAGTGTCGAGCATTCTTCGGTGAACTGCATCGGTTTAGATATCGATGACATCACTGTATGTTTTTGCTGTCTTTGATGGTACTGCATACCAGCTTCCTGACATTTTGCTGTACGTCTGCATCTACCTATACCGGAGACAAAATGACAATTAGGATGGCTCTGACATGCATGATATTTTTATATGTGACGACACATTTATCAAAAGTCAATAATACAAGGTATTTGTATTCAATTCAACTATAACTTTTAGCAGTGTCCATGAAAAAATACATTAATTATCCAGAATTGTTACAACTGGTAGGGTTTCATTGCCTTTGTGTTGCTGATAGTCAGTGGCAGCCAGCTGAGTTCTTGCAACATACACCAGGCACAAGTTTGTGAGGAAGTAATGGTATTGAAAGCCTTTTCACATTTTTCAACAACAATCTGTTGATACACTGACAGCAGCATTTTACTTGTTTAAATTATCTATGTATCACGAGGACTGTTATATATTTTTCATGCCATGTATAATTTTTCTAAATTATTCTTTTTTATCACTGTTTTATATTTTCACAATTTACATTAATTTTCATTTTGCATGATAATTAAACAACACTTGGGTAAGTTTAGTTCTGATATGGTGTAGTATCCAGTCCTTGGGATTACTCAAAGCGCTTTAAACTTTACTCCCTGGCAGACCTGTTAAATTGAAAACACCATCTTGACTTATGTGGGAAGAATTCAGCCACACTGAAATTAATATGCAAAGATTATTCATACAAAAATATCCACCGTCTGTAGCCGGTACTCTTCATACAGCTGAGTAAACTGGAGCAATGTAGCATGTAGCGATTGTACATGTAATTCTCAGTCACATGGCGATGACCCTGTCTAGTCTAGTCACTATTTTTTGCGAGTTGTAAACATACCAAGCATTGCACATACTACAACAGTTTTGAATTTTATATCCTATTGATGTTTAAAAAAAAAAAATCATACTATAGTTATTTTTATTTGATATGTAGGTACATATTAAATTTGTTCAACTAAACATCGTCCTAAGTAATTTGTTCTCATTGGTTTACATTTTATGGGCATTAAATGTAAAAATTTGTTGTTAAATACACATAATTGTTTAGTCACTAATTTTGTGAGTTGTAAACATATAACTAGCATTTGATATCACATGTGTAGTGTTTTTTTTTTGTAACAAAGAATTGTGATAAAAGTAACTGTTTGTTTTGTTATATGTACCTGACATTTGTTCAGCCTCTTCCTAATTTTTGTTTCTATTGTTGCTTTGCATTTTATGTGTATGTGATATTAAAAATTATTACATTATACACATCAAGTACAATGATTGTACCTGTAGTTGTATTGTGCTTTTCATAATTTTGTAGTCATGATCTCATCAAATAGTTTCAATAAAGTGTTTTTAATTTACATTGTCTTTACTTTAATTCACATGCATTTCTAACAATATGCAATTTAATGAGGACACCCATTACTGCAAAATCCTAATGCAGACAACCAAAACTATCACATACAGTGGTGGAGTCTGGTCTGGGGGGCACAAAAACCTCCACTGGCGACTGAACCAAATGGTGTAGTCTAAATTTTGTCGCTATCAAGCCGCTATAACTTCAGCTGCTCTGCTGTCTCGGCTGGAGTGGTGATATCGGAAGACGGGGGTGCTGTTGAAACATTTTCAAAGATGGTGTACCAAATAATAAGATTGGTCAGAATAAAACATAATTGTCAAAACAACCAAACACATGTTTGCATATCTTCCAAATGTTATGCTATGATTTATGTATATATATACATATACAGCTGTATATATCACGTTTGCATACCAGCAGCAATTAATACTTACGTTTACTTACTGTCCTGAGCTGCATCCAGCCTCAGCAAGTGACTGGACACCCGACAGTGAGCTGCCTTTGCTATGACCGCTGATGCTCGATAGAGCCACCACAGATCTTGTCATATGTGATGGCTGCAGTGGTGTTGAGGTAGTTCACGCCTTTGTGTTGAAGCTGTCAAACAAAGTCATGAATTGGAATATGGAATGAGTCAGATTATTTGTGAAGGTGAACATGGTTTGACAGCACTACTACACGTAAATATATATAATATTATATATGTATGTATATGTAAATATATGTGTTTGTACATGTGGTGTGTAACTTATAAACGTTTTAATTTCATTAATAGGTAAAAATATTTTGCACGATTATTTGCCCAATGGTCATTTGCCCAGCACTCAAGTGTGAAAAGGTCATTTGCCCAGTTGTAAAAAAATACAATAAATGATATGAGAGTGGCAAAGTTATTATTGTATTTATTGTAAAATTGTAGTATATAACAAACAAAATAGACAATTTACAAGTGTCAGAGCCAACAATGTGAAACAATTTGGATTGTGCACCATCCAATTGCCAGTATAATTAACTACCTGTAAGTGCAGGTAGAGCATAGGTGGGTTGGAAAGAAGGTCACAGGAAATAAAGTCACAAAGTAATTTTATTCAAAAAATAAAAACAGTTTTGCAATTTTTCACTGATAGTACTAGCGACATTATATCATATGTCTTATTAAGAGTCTCCCCAACCTTACGTATTATTAAAATAATTCCACACATTGTATGTTTAAACAGGTTAAATTAAGTTATTTTGACTTCTGAACACACACACACTAAAATATACATTCAAAGATACAAATCAGAAACTGAACATAAGTATCTTGTGCTGTGCAAGCCAGCAGGTGATTATAGAGATAAAATGTCATGTGACATAACATTAAAGCAGTTGCAGCCTTTAGCAGATCTGTGCGCCAGCATAAGCATAATTATTATGAAATGACAATCACTGAGGCTTGGCTATATTGTGTCACGTATATACACATTTATGTTTGCAATACAAACATTCCAAATTAAATAAAAAGAAACATAAGTTAAAAAAATGATCTGCAAATGAAATGTGCTATGTAGTTGACAGTTTGACAACCACCCTATCATACAAACATTGAATAATTGTACACACATTAGACTGGTCAAACCAGAACATAACAGTACATTAATACCATTACTTAAACTGACATTGGTTGTAATGGTTTAGAGCTGCACCCAGCCTCGGGAAGAGACTGAATACCTGACAGTGAACTGGTTTTACTGCGACCACCGATACTCGATAGAGCCAATGCAGCGGTTGTTGTATGTGGTGGCTGGATTGGCGTGGACGTCATTTGCATATATTTGTGGTGAAACTCAAGTGAAGGCATAAAGTGGAATGGCCAAAATTGATTAAATTTTACATTTTTTAATAGTACTACTACCCCTAAAAATGGACAGCGTAGTATAACACATCAAAATAATATCCAGGCTATTTAAATAACTCAGAAATAATAAAATAAATTGTCCTCCTATGTTCATACACCCGGTGTAGTTGTTTTCTTGCTCCCTATCAAACTAAGGTTAGCATAGAGGCCTAAAAGATCTCTATCAATGTGTATACATATTCTACACTTTTCTTTATATATTATACATACTTCTACACATACTATATGCAGTTTGGGTCGTTTACCCCTTGGTAATATATGTAGACTAATACGGTCACAATATACATATAAATGATTAGTATTCTCTACAGAAATCATAAATTATTACTACTCTTTAAATTTACATAATACAAGATTATAAAATTTATATGTTATTACAATCAGCATTCATGTTGTACATCACACATGGACAAACAGTAAAGAAGTGTTATTTTGTATTCTACATTGCTGAAGGCAAGTAAAGATATATTTATATCATACAAAACATGGTAGTAAATCTCATAGACTCATACTGCTATTGAGTAGGCATGGGTAAAGCCTAAAGGTCAATTGGTAGCTGTGTTTTACTGGGTATTATGTGATTCCTGAGGTGATTGTCACTGATCTGCTGTCAGTAAATGTAACTAGCTTTGATGATCAAAGTGCACACTACAAGCAGCCAGTGACTCAAGTTTCAACTGACAACCAAAAAAGCAAGTACTTATAGTTAGATCCAGGCAATTATTTTAGGCATTCGATTATTTTATTATTAGTCTCAAATGTCCAGCCAGTGGCAGTGTCAGTCAGTGATTGGGAGTAACGTGTGAATGTCCAGTGGGTTCTACAGCTGTATTATGTATTACATTATACATAGTTAAATATTGATATAATACGGCATGTCCTTAAATATGAAGGCATAATATCTACATTACTGTATATTAATTTGCGATGGAACGACACGGATTGATGGAACGTCGATGAAACGTCGCGGAACGTCGATGGAGCGGATTTTTAAGTTCATCTACCATTCGGTGTGTGCTTCGCAAGAGACTGACACTTCGCACTTAGTTAACTATTGATATAATATAACATGTCCATCAATATAAAGTCATAATATCTACAATAATGTATATTCATGTGCGATGGAACATCGCGGAACGTCGATCGAAGATGGAATGAAGATGGCGGACGATGACGGCTTTATTGTTTTGGCTGTTCCATCTATTGAACACACAGTCGTGTGTGTGTGTGTGTGTGCTTGCTGATAAATTCAATATTACTAACCTGTCCAGAAGAAACTTGGCGAATGCTGCATCACTTTTCACGCCAGCCGTTTCTTTCGTTCGGTTTCACAAATCCATAACCTTTCCAATATACACCTTTGTACGCGGATACTCTCTGTCTTTCCGCTCTCACCCTCTTTTTAGCCGAGTCGGTGACATATATCCGTGGGCATCCCTTCGTCACAGATAAAATTATCGAGCTATCACTTGTACAAAAAATGGATGGCGACTCGTAAATACGTAATGTTGACTGAATCCAGGCACCGAAAGGTGGGGGTCAAAGGCCGATGTCGCCGCATATTCCCGTTCACGTGACTATTACACGAGAGGTCTATCTCAGACCACATCCAAGTTCAGATATGTGTCTTGATATTCGGTTAGGACTGACCGAAAATCATTTTATTGTTTGTCTGTTAATTTCACTAAAACGAAGTAAAGCATACGTACAAATGAACCAGTGTATCAATAATGAATATCTGATACGATTACGTTTCGTGAAATTAGTCTGACACGTGAGGAGCACAACAATCGAAATGATTGAGCACCTTTAATAGGGCCTGTAAATGATTCACGGTACATGGCGAGATTCCGCGCGAATGTAGCCGACTAGCCATATGCACAATTATTGCCCACTGATTTTAGTATTGCAGAAGCCAGGAAACATTTGCTGATGTTTAGTTTATCGGTTTATTGTAGCTTTGTATGTATATTGTATTACGGCGTTGTCACTGGATTATACATCAGGGAAATTAAAAATTCAGAGAAAGAACCCGGCAGCAGTCGACGGCGGTCATATGCACCCCAAAAACCTTCGCCGCTTCAGTATATTTTCAGTAAAATGGTTTCCATTGCAACCCAGGAAAACTAATCTACATCAGTAAACACACACACACACACGCACACACACGCGCACACACGCGCACACACACGCACGCTGGCGCGCGCGGATACATAGTATCCAACTGCAGAAAGTAACGTTATATGATATAAAAACATTACATGGAGGAAGAGCTGTACAATTTAGCATAACACTGAATCCGGTTTACGTTTTTCTGTTTGTCCGTATAGCCAAGTGTTTAAGTGCGTTTGCTCAGCGCACATCTGGTTTTACTAACGACACGGGTTCAGGCCTTCCTTTGTAAAGTTTCGTGACGCTGCCGTGTACACCCTCTAAAACTTCGCTGAGGATTGCATACGGCGCTATATAAGAACTTACCTCTTTTACCTTTTAAAGTTTAGTATAACGCTGCGCGTTTGTAATTATAAGAACATAAGTGTCAAATTTGCGCAATGAAACGTCAAAGGAAGTGATTGCTCCAAGTGTTTTTACCTTTCTACCAAGCGTCCAAGGAAACCCATTACATCAAACGATTGCTGTAGCAGAACTTACGGCGAGTTCCCTTGTGAATACCTGCGTTAGTTCTTGACATGTCGCTAGTGGCCAGCTACAACATTGCTACTAGGTTAATGACGTAAACAATCATTGCACACAGAATCGCAGACACCCTTTCATCATAACTGTACAGCCGTAGTGTCCCGTGGTTGGGCGATGGCCTCAGCATGTCGTTAATTTCCATATATGCCCGTCTTGCGCTATCCTCTGCCAGATGGTGCCTTTCCAATATGCGTTGGTGTGTCAAAGTGTAGACTGCATGGCTGTTTATTTACCAACCGTGTTGGTTTATGTGTCTAGATCACCTTTATGCCAGGTGATGATATCTCAAGACTATTGACTGATTATTTACCAACTAGTTTGGTGTTTTGTTATACATACCTCGATCTTTATCATGCCAGGCAGTGCTTTCTGGAGCATCATATGGTATCTTACCGATAGGTTACGACCAGCCAATAATTTATCGCTCCAGTCAAGATGGCCTCAAAATTTATTTAATGCAGTTTCCAATTTTTAGGTGGTGACAGCTGCATTTCTTCACAGCGCCTCATCAATAGGCGCACGATTGATTGATTGATTGATTGATTGATTGATTGATTGATTGTTAGCATATGGTGTGTTGCTAGCATGATGATCATATATTTGGAGCTGAATTACTTGTTCCTGGGCATACACTGAGACGAACGGCCAGCTTGGCACCTGGTGATTTGGCCCAGCCAGCTTGGCGTTCGGTCCAGATAGCCCCCTGTCAGTGTGACGACCTGGCCAGCTTGGCAGTGCAGCCATATGATGACGTTCTGGCCGGGCAGCGCAGCCATATGATGGCGTTCTGGCCCTGACGGCCAGTACGGCGGTTTTGGCCTGGTCAGCCAGCCGGCTTTTTGGCGTTCTTGTGTTTTTAACAGTGACAATTGGCGGTGTCAAACTGCAGATCATTGCTATTCCATTTCAGTTTTGGGGAGCTGCAATGATAGAGCAGATTCCTAGCTGGTTTCTCTTTAAGTTTAACGAGCCTATCTGTTTCAATAGGTGGCGACATGTGCCTGATGATGTTGCATGACTTGCAATTGAATTAAACATTTCAATCAGTGCACCACCAAAAGTTCATAGTCCATTGGAAATGTTTTTACTCGGAGGCAGGCTACATTTGCATCAAATAACCCGTGCCGCACCGGCAATGCATAATTGTTACAGGATGGCTCCGAAACGGGCACGAAGCCAGAGTTTGACTCGTCCGGGTGCTGCCATAGTGGAACTGACTCGGACTCGCATTCGGACAGCGGCACCGATGACAGGGGATCATCCACCGACGGGCCAGCAGCCACCGGTGACTCGAGGTCGACCTCGGACACGTGCCGGACGACCGGGGGCGGGGCGAAGCCATCTATCAGGAGCGTGGCCTGATGTTGGTCCAACGATAACGGATCGTTCGATGCTGATCCAACAGCCATTGCCAGCTCGGGGACGACCACGGACACGCGCAGGTCGGTCGGCGGCAGCTCGAAGCCAGCAGTCAGGAGTGCAAACTGACGCTGGATACTCAGCTACTCGTGACATTGATCTGTGGGACGCAACAGCAGCGCCACTGTTGGAGAGCGAGGCAGCAACCGTAGCTCGTCGCCGATGGGAAGAGTCAATGGAGGATCGGGTACAGCAGTCGAACAATTTATTGCAGCAAATGCATCAAATGTTAACAGAACAGCGTAAATTAAGACCCGATAGGACTTACCTCTGATGACCATGTTGTTGGTGAGTGTGTCACAGTTTCTCCACAGCTGACCCATGTGACGGCCTTGGGTCAGCCTGTGGGAAACGTAGCTCTTACAGAGTCTGCCCTGCCCAGAGTGACGGCCTCTGGGTTGGCTACTCCGTGGCCATCTTCAAATGGCTTTGAAATAGGTGTTGGGGGGTATTGGATAGGCTCCCTATAGGAACGCAAGACAGAGTTAGAGCGTTCACTTCCTCTGCCGTTTCACTACATGCACATGTCTCTGATAAAACTAGAGCACTGGTTTGGGCGGGCGAATTTGTGGAGCTAGCTACCCTACTTCCCCAAAGAAAAGCAGTTTCACAGGAATTAGCTTTGGGACTCCAGGGGGCAGAAGACGGGACCTCAGTGGTGTGCGTAGAACCCAAGGCCAAGCCAGCAATCACCTCTTTCCCTCTGTGGCCCAAGGCATTTCAAATTTACATGTCCATATATCTCTCGCAACCTGTCCACTATCACGAAGCCCCACCAATGCTAAAATACATACAGGCAATCAGGGATCTCTCAGAGCGGGGTTACAATTGGCAGGTTTATGATGAGTCTTTCAGGTCCTTCCGTGTGCTACACAACTGGGGATGGGACATTGTCGAATCCGAGCTTTGGCTGCAAGCAAGCAGAACTGTAAGCATGCCGTTCGGGGGGCCCCCTTTCATGGCAAGGGAGGAGCCCGCCGGCCGACACAAAGTTCCAACCCCTGTTTCACATATAACAAGGGCCTGCACTGTGACAGTCGCAAATGTCGCTACCAGCACAAATGCAAGCGATATGGGGCAGGCCACCCAGTTACCCAGTGTCCGCGAATCCAATATAGACAGACCAGTACTGCCGTGTTGCCAGCAATTACCCCACGCATTAACCCCAGACAATAAACACAATCTCCTGCCGTCACCTGTTTCCCCAGCAGTACTACAACTCATGTTGCAAGGTTATGATAGCAATCTATCCCACTACCTTATCCACGGCTTTACCTATGGTTTTCGTTTAGGCTGTCTTAACACACCAGTTCAATCACAAACATTGACTAAAAATTTGAAATCTGCATTCGAGTATCCAGAAGTAATAGACGCAAAGATTAAGAAAGAATTGAAATTAGGTCGTATTATTGGGCCATGCAATGTTCCACCTAATGTTCCCAACTTCAGGGTGTCCCCGCTCGGAGTTGTAGCTAAAAAGACACCTGGTGAGTATCGAGTGATTCATCACTTATCTTATCCAGGGGGATCGTCAGTGAATGATGGTATTCCACATAAATTCTCTTCAGTACAGTATGCGACGGTACAGGACGCTATTACCTTCATCAAGAAGTCCCCGTGCACAATTTTGTTGGGTAAGCTAGACATCGAAGCGGCATTCCGCATAATCCCAGTTTCACCACAGGACACGCCATTGTTAGGTTTTCAGTGGAGAGGGAAATCCTATATGGACGCTGTTCTCCCTATGGGTTGCGCTAGTTCCTGTTCTATTTTCGAATCTTTCAGTACAGCCTTTGGAATGGGTAGCTAGGTCTAAGTTGAATGTATCGGGAATGGTCCATTATATCGATGATTTCTTGTTCCTCGCAGATTCTTCTGAAAAATGTGCAGCTGACATGAATGCTTTCATTTCGCTATGTAGGCAGATGGGCGTCCCCTTAGCGCAGGAGAAGACGCAGGGTCCCGCTACTACACTCCCCTTTTTAGGCATCACGTTGGACACAGTCAGGTTGGAAGCCAGACTCCCGGAGGATAAGTTGGCGAAATGTAAGTCGCTTGTAGCTGAATTCTTAGCAAGGCAGAAAGTCACTCTCCAGCATCTTCAATCTCTCATTGGCGTATTGGGGCACGCATGCTCGGTGGTTGTAGATGTTTTTAAGGCGCCTCATCGATTTAACTGTAGGCTTGACCAGACCACACCATCATGTAAGGCTTACTCAGCAAGTCAAACTCGACCTGAAAGTGTGGCAAGATTTCTTGAGAGATTTTAATGGTAGAGCATTCTTCCTGAATGACAAGTTTCACGCAGGTGATTGTTTGGAGCTGTATACCGATGCATCAGGTAGGGTAGGTTATGGGGCAGTGTATGACAAGGAATGGTTCTGGGGAACCTGGCCTCCCTCTTGGTATTCCCTCAACATTGCAGTGTTAGAGTTGTTCCCTATCGTTGCCGCAGTCGAAGTCTGGGGGGAAGAATGGGCAAACCGGAGTGTTTGCTTTTTCACTGACTTGTAGCAGTAATCAATAAGCAGACATCCCGTGAACGCCATCTTATGGCTCTACTTAGAATGGTTCTCACATGTCTGAGGTTCAACATCAACTTCATGGCATGTCATGTGACAGGTCGCGTCAACGTGCTGGCAGATAGATTGTCACGCGGTCAAGTAGCCGATTTCAGATCGTTGGCGCCATGGGCAGCTACCATGCCAATTGGCCTGCCATATCACATCTCCCCGCACAGTTATAACCATATATGAATGGGGGTCTTGTCACGGGCGAGATCTTCAAAATTGGTGGTATATGTGTGTGTATATATTAGAGGTCTTTATAAATTCAAGTTACGAGGTGGGGTGGTCACATGTTCGGGTGACCTTGTGGCGGAATGGCCTCACCTCTCTCTAGGATGTGGTAATAGTTAGTAGTTTTAATCGTCTAGATGTCTGTGAGGCGTCTTTTTAATAGTTCTGGTGTATTACCATAATTTAAATATGGTATTCTATAATGTGGGCCTTGTTTTTAGAATGTATAGGTAAAATAAATTGGGCAATGTTTAAGACCTCAAATGGCCCACATTTGATTGTATTGTGTTTTAGCTAATAACTCATCCAATTATCGGATGAATAATAAATAAATGTCAGAAGTTTATTCTGGCCACATTTCTTCCATATCTGGTGTTGTCGTGTTGCATTGCGTAAATGCCCGTCTTGCGCTATCCTCTGCCAGATGGTGCCTTTCCAATATGCGTTTAGTTCGGCTCTCCACGCTCTCGCCGGTCTTCCTCTAGATCGTTTCCCTTCGTACGGTCTTCAGGTAATGATACGCGATGTCCATCGGTTATCTCGTCGTCTGCGATATGCCCTGCCCAGGTCCACTACTGTCTTCTGATTTGTTCTATCACGCCAATGACCTTTGCAGTCTTGATCTCTTATCCATATGACATTGTTTGTATTTCTCTCCCGATAAGTGATGTTTAATATACTTCTTTCCATCTTTGTTTGAACGGCAGTTAATTTGTTCTTTGCCTGGATGGGGAGTTTCCATGCTTCCGCGCCGTGTGACATCGCTGGAAGTACGCATGAGTTGTAAACTGGTCTATTCAGGTTCCAAAGTTACCCTTGAAGATGTCGCGGTGTTTCGCGAATGTTGTCCAGCCGGCCGTGATTCTTCTTTGAATCTCCTTGTCTTGGTTTTTGTCTCTGATGCTGTATCATTGTCCCAGGTAGACGTAGCTTTCAACGTTCACTATCTGATAAATATCGTGTGTCGTTTTTTAGCATCACCTTGTTTTTCACTTTTATCAGCTAGCTCCTACAGCATTTTTTTTGTAGTTCTTGCGATGTAGTAGCGCATAATTATGAGTATGTTGTCGGCGATGAGAAGATGACTGCGGTATTCTCCGTCTATCCTCATGCCTCTGGTTTCCCACCATTTATCGGCATGCAAAGAAATTGTACGTGATCTGATTGGACCCGAGCGTGAATTAGACGACAAGAGTTCTATTTCAGTCGATATTATTAGGAGACTCACTGACGGCATGTCTGGTGACGTAAACGTACCTAGGCCTACTAATAAAATAACAGGATGACAGGAAATTCAATCTAAGTTTTGTCTAAATTGCATAGGGTAATTCCAGGTGTTCAAACTTCGCAACGTTATATTCACAGCAAACATCTCGTGGAAATCAGCCTGCCAGATAAGCTGTAATCCGTTTTGACTGAAAGCTAGCTTTAAACAATTATTGTCAACGTTCTTTTTACAGAGGTTTTACCAATAATTGCTGAACGTTTATGATGTTGAAACAAAGAATGTCTGCTTGACAGTTAACTGCAATACAATTGTGTCTGCACTTTGAAAACAACTGGGTGCCAACGTTGAATATACTCGAACGAATGTAATCAAAGAAAGCAAGATAGCGGCACGAACGGGCTTAAATGAACGAACACGAATGAACAGTATTAATAATCTAAATTGCAGCCGTGTAACAGAACATAACACGTGGTTCACTGTATATCATAAAATGACCAGTAACACGCACCTTGGACAAATACACCCTGCTGAATGTAAGATCTGAAATGCACCAAGTACTTATGCCTGCCAACTCTCCCGAACTATCCGGACGTCTTCTTGATTTTTTGTGTATCCCCTGGTCTTCCAGAATACAGGTAAATCTCCCGGACTTTCGCTCAAAATGTCCACCAGCTCTCCGCCTCCCCGACTTCCGATGTCATCATCCGAGACAGCGCGACACCATGAGAGACGTGCTGAGACGTGCTGAACCGGTGAAGAAATCTCCAACAGCACCCCTCTCCCTCTTCCGATGTCAAGATCCGAGACACGGGCAGCGTGCGGAACCCCTGGTGAATCTCCTGTAAGTCAAAAAAGTTGGCAGGTATATGACTGTATAATTTGAAATGCACTAAGTTATTGCAAAAAAGGGAAAGTCGCACTCTTCCTTCCGACACTATTGGGTCGTGAAAACAGAATAGACATTAACATTATAAAGTGGTTCGCAGTGCACGACGATCGCACGAACTCAAAGTTAAACCGTGGAATCAAAACGGTCGAGAAGCACTGCTCCTAACCTAACTACCGACCTATGCGTAGGGGAAGGTGGTGTAAGACGGCACAACGTATACGACAATACAATACAATACAATACAACTTTATTGATCCCAACATTGAGAAATTGCACGTCTGCCGTCAACCCTAGTGAATAAAAAAATCAACCCTTTCGCACTGATACATAAAACATACTAACATAAACAAGTATTTCATAACAGTACCAGCTCAAGTCAAACATTCACTAAGTAATCATGCAAATCAATTATTATAACTTAGTTTAAATATCACATTTACGCACCCACACCCACACACTGCATGCATTGAAGACAGTAGCCTGAGCAGCAACATCAGCATTTATCTGTCTATGTGTGCATTGAAAATGTGTATTGCAGACGGTATGAATGAATCCCTATAGCGTGTGGTTCTAGTGCGTGGAGCTCTGTGTCTGTTACTCCTGTCTATCCGTCTGCTGTCAAATTCAGGTCTGAGTGGGCGGGTATCGTCTGCCAAAATCGTCTGTACTCTGTCCATTATCCGTCTTTCATGTGTGGATATGAAAGTGACCTGCCACTCCTTTATATTTCGGCCGTAAGGTGCTGTCGCGTTTAGCCAATCAGATGTAAAGCTTTCAACTTTGGTTTAGGTCACATGCGATATAACATTCCATGCGCGGCTATGTCAAGGTTCTGGAAAAAACTAAATGTCGATTTTAGTCCCCGCTGATCTTAGGTGAACGCAACTTCGTAAGCCATCATGAAATGTATAATTCAAATACAGTGTAGTAATACAATTGATGACAACTCCCTGGCAGCCAGCATGAACTGATTAAAAGATACCGTGAGTATGCTCAGTTTTGTCAAACAGCCTGGTTATATATTCAGTGTGATGTTACGGTGGGATAAATTGGCCCCCTCAACGGTGCCATAAAGCGGCAAACAGGTCCGCTTTATCCATATATATATAACAATACAACTGATACTTTATATAATTATATATATAATTATATATATATATATATATATATATATATGTATATATATATACATACATATATACATATGTCCGTTGCGGCGCTTCTCTCGTAATACCTGTCTGTTCCTCGCTAACAAAATTATGACAAGATCGGCAGATCGATATATCCAAAAATCGCGCGAGCCAACCAGACCTGTGATTGGTGGCGACATAAGATTCACGGGCCCCGGGCATGCGGGCCCACAACAATGTCGAACGCTGCATGCTCCCGTGCTGTCGCGCTGTTGCAGATTTTCCGAGAAATCAGGGATATTTGCTTGTATTTCGGGCAGTGACGCGGGAACGAAAGTAATATTGGTGGGCTAGATGAGAACCGGAGATTCAGCATCACTCCGCTGTCGGAAAATTTGCTGTCGCTGTTGAAATGTGTTCGCCCCCGCTGCACGAAGGGGACGACAGAACTATATCTACATGCCTGACCTCCAATTGCACCTCCTTAATTTCACGGTCGCCAAAAACTTCTTAATCTTCTCGTAATACCTCGATTAGCACCCGCCCTTGACGCTCGCCCAAATCCAACCATTTAGGCTCACGTTTACTGGGGGGCAGAATCATGTCTTCCCGGGCCCCCAGCGAAATTCCAGGGGACAGCTGCCTCTTGCCCCCTATTCCAGCGCCTATGATTCCGGGAAACCGGGAGTACACTTAACATACGTGAGTCTCCCTGATTTCATGGGAGAGTTGGCAGGTATACATTTGTACGTGGAGGGGTAGCAAATAATCACTTATTGTACGTTCTTTGAATACGGGGAAGCTAGAGTGGTGCCACGCGGTGGACTGGGAACCAGTCTACGGAAGAATAGGTCCAGTATTAGTCGCAAGATGGTGTAACTGTGCGTTACATGATTTAACAAGATTTAACAAGATTGCCACCCAGAGAATTAACTCTAGGTAGCAGGTGGACAAGGAAGCCCTTGGCTTATCGAGAGTCCGACCCTTTTATCTATGTGTATCCCGCCCGTCTGAGGTATGTGTCGATTTTATTTTTAAACATATTCACGCTACTAGCACCCACACAATCAGCAGGTAATCTGTTCCATTCATTTACAGTCCTTTGACTTTGTGAAAATGAAAACTTTCTTATATCCAATCTACTCTGCTCCTTTGGCTTTGCTAATGATCACCGGCAGTAGGACGGCAGCAGTGAATAATGACTCATTTAATGCTTATGTTTAGTCAGTAATGAAGATAACTGATAATGTATTGACTACGGCATGCTGCTCGTCATCTAGAGTCGTAGATGCAGCTTCAGAAAGAAAGGTTTGAAGAGAAGAAATCTTGACTAGAATAGATATAGAATAGAGACGGTAGTCTAGTAGTAGTAGTAGTAGTAGTAGTAGTAGTAGTAGCTATATTATAGTCACCTACTCGGTTTCCGCCCTATTTGAGTTTCTACCTCATTACGATTATATATAGCTGGATCTCATATTAAATACATATTTAGTGAGATATTTCGGACACAAATGAGCAAAGCAAAGGGAAAGGACGTCTACAAACTTGCAACAAAGTTATTTGTCCCAAATTAAAACGAGGCAAACAGGTTTTTTTTACAGATATTTTAACAAGATTTAACAAGATTTAACAAGATTGCCACCCAGAGAATTAACTCTAGGTAGCAGGTGGACAAGGAAGCCCTTGGCTTTTCGAGAGTCCGACCTTTTTATCTATGTGTATCCCGCCCGTCTGAGGTATGTGTCGATTTTATTTTTAAACATATTC
The DNA here is from genome assembly GCA_963995525.1 of Escarpia spicata. Lineage (NCBI taxonomy): Eukaryota > Metazoa > Annelida > Polychaeta > Sabellida > Siboglinidae > Escarpia > Escarpia spicata. The sequence continues at coordinate 41,318,177 of OZ023207.1, forward strand.
ACGCTACTAGCACCCACACAATCAGCAGGTAATCTGTTCCATTCATTTACAGTCCTTTGTGAAAATGAAAACTTTCTTATATCCAATCTACTCTGCTCCTTTGCTAATGCAAGATCATGTCCTCTAGTCCTTCTATCTTTCTTAACTGAGAAAAACATATTTCTATCAATATTTTCATAACCCTTCAATATTTTAAACACTTCTATCTGATCTCCTCTCAATCTCCTGGTCTCTAGTGTTGTTAAACCGCATTTTTTTAGGCGTATTTCATAACTAAGATCCCTCAGATTTTGTATCATTTTAGTTGCTCTCCTCTGCACTCTTTCTAGCATATCTATGTCCTTCCTGCGATATGGCCTCCACGCTTGAATACAATATTCTAAATGATGCCTAACTATTGTTTTGTACAGCGGTATTATTAGCTCTTTTTCCTTATACGTTATGTTTCGCCTAATTAATCCAAGGATTTGATTTCCTTTTGAAGCTGCAATTCCGCACTGCTCTGAAATCTTCATATCAGCACTAACGGTTAACCCTAAGTCCTTTTCTTTAACAGTAGTACTTAGTACAGTACCCCCCATTGTATATTCTACCTCTTCGTTCCCATGTCCTATGTGGAGGCATTTACATTTCCCAAAATTGAACATCATTTGCCATTTTTCAGACCATTTCATCAACCTGTCAAGATCATCTTGTAAATGCTGTCTATCTCCATCACTTTTAATCCTTCTAAACACTTTTGTATCATCCGCAAATTTCAACACCTTGCTTGTTATTTCATCATCCAAATCGTTGATGTATATTAAGAATAATATAGGACCTAATACTGATCCCTGTGGTACCCCTCTCAATACCGATTTCCAGTTTGAAGCCTCCCCATCAACTACTACACGTTGTCTTCTGTCAATCAGCCATTGTTCTATCCAGTTTATTATACCATTTCCTATGCCATGGGCCTTTAGTTTAAGCAGTAATCTTTGATGTGGTACTTTGTCAAAAGCTTTTTGAAAATCTAAGTAGACGATATCTACTGGTGTTCCCTCATCTACCCACTTAGTGATGTCTTCCAAAAAACATAACATATTTGTTAAGCATGACCTCGCTTTAAAAAAACCATGTTGAGATGGGTTTATCAAGTTTTGTTTAACAAGAAAATCCACCATGTGATCTTTAATTAGTCTTTCTAATAATTTACAAATCACTGATGTTAAACTCACTGGTCTATAGTTCTCTGACTTGTTTCTCGAACCTTTTTTGAATAACGGTATAATGTTTGCTTTTTTCCATTCTAAAGGAACCACTCCCTCTTCTAATGACAAGTTGAAAACTGTTGCAAGTGGTATGCTAATTTGTTCTACAATTTCCAATAGTAGTTTGGGTGGAATACCATCCACTCCAGGTGATTTATTTTCCTTCATAGCCCTTATTTTCTTAGCTACCATTTCCGGGGTTACAATTAATTGTCCTAAATAGTCTGAATCTGCCCCCTTGAACTTAGCCTCTGGTATTGGCAGTGAACTAATATCTTCCCTGGTAAACACTGAACTAAAGTACTCATTCAGGTCTTCTGCCATTATGAATCCCTCTGATATCATATTTCCAGCACTATCTTCTAGAGGACCGACCTTATCTTGAACTTTCTGTTTGCTTCGAACATACGCATAAAAACTCTTGCTGTCATGTTTTATATTACTAGCTAATTGTTGTTCATAGCTTCTCTTTGAATTTCTAATTTCAGCTGTAGCTTGGTTAAGTGCTTCTTTATAATTGTTGTAGTCTTCATAATTTCCAGTACATCTATATGACTTCCACATCATTTGTTTATACTTAATTTTTCTAATGGCTTCTTTCGATAAGTGTTTCTTTTTGGACCGTTTTCCTTGTTTTTTGAAGGGTACAAATTTATCGATTATGCACTTAATTTCACTCTTTAATATATTCCAGCATTCTGTTGCCGTCTTATTTTTCAGTGTCTTATTCCAGTTTATCTTTGCTAAATATTTCCTCATGTCCTTATACCTTCCTTTGTGGAAATTTCTCCTATACTGCTTTTTGCTATTCCTTTCTGATTTTACTTTGATGGTAAAATGTATCTGGTTGTGATCGCTACTCCCCAGTGGCTCACATATCTTGACATTGTCAACTAATTCATTCTGTGAGGACAAAACTATGTCTAACACATTCTCACCCCTGGTTGGTTCTAGCACATGTTGAGAAAGGAATGTATCTTGAACTAAAACTAAAAACTTGTGGTCCTCTCTCCCCATACTCTGTAGAGATTTCCATTGTATATGCCCATGGTTAAAATCCCCCATAATAATACATAATTTTGATATTGAACGCAGTCGCAGACCACTTGACTACACTGTCTTCTAGACTACGTCTACAGTGCACCATATCGATGAAAGTGATGTAAACAACCGTAATATTTAAATTTATTGGGCGAAATTGTAAGCAACCAATCACCACAGAAAGTTAACCAACAACCTCTGGAGTTTATACAGTGAATGCGTCGCAATTTGTCACACAGTGATGATTTTGAACACGATGAGGCAGAAACCGAGACGTGCTTCCGTTTGGGCCTTTGGCGCGTGAAGTGATTATCGTCTTACGAATGTATTGTGAGTATTTCACTAAAAACAACTTATTTGACGCTTCGTTTGCATGCCATTGATGAAATAAGTGGTCCTGATTAATAATATTGATATGTTGCTGAACGAATTCAAAAATCGTTGGTGACAACTGCATATTATGCTTGTGTAAGGCAGAAACCCAATAGTCCGGTATACACTGTCACTGACAATGTGTCATTAGTCTGAGTAGATCGAGCCTACAGGCTATACACGATAAAGCGAGGCTAGACTCGAGTAGAGTTGACAGCCTGCACAGCACTAGTCTACAGTGTATCTCACCAGATTCTTCTGAATCTGAGGCAAAATTTGAGTAAACCTTAAAACCTTGACGCCAAACCTAAACTAAGGGCAATGCCATAATTTTTTGTATTGTAATGTAGGACGTGCAGGGTCAAGTCAAGTGGTAATAGACGTAGACTCGTAGTACGTACGCCTGTACGGGCAAGTGCAAGGATGGAACCTTATGTCACGCCACTAGTTTCTGTAGGTAACCCCTGGTGGATTTCTCAGACAACATAACTTATGAAGGCACTCACAGAGCCAAGAGCAGTAGGTATACTTGGACAGAGACCTCCATTTCTTCTTTAAAATATTCAATGAAGCAGCTGATATTACTACTTCCGGAAGCTTGTTCCTCGTGTCGGTGGTGCGATTAGTGAAGTGTTTCTGTACGTCATGCAGACACTCACAGATGTTATAAATATTTGCTGAAACATTTTGAACATCTGTAAGTTTACGAAACACAACCATAACTACAATTTCAATTGTACGTTAAAATAACGATTACTTCATTAAAAGAGACATCAACATTTGTTTAAAACTAGTTTTCAAATGCTAGATGTGAAAAGACAACCTCAATCTAATTAGTAATTAATGTAAATGACATATTGACCTGCAATGTCACAATTATGTTTTGGTTTGGGAATGTTTGGCTAGCTTTGGCTAGTTTTATGACCTGTTATATTACTACATTTTAGCACAAAATATGAAATTATAAATAAGCTTGACCACCAGCTGAAACTGTTTCTTTAGAACAGAGTCGGAGGCGACAAGAGTCAGACCTATGTGTGTATGTGAAGTTTATAAATAATTTATTGGCCTCAACAGAAATATACCAGACAATTTGTTTAATCCATCAGCAGGAAATATGAGAGGCCACAGACTTAAATTACAAAAGAACTACTAGAGCACTGATATACCGAAACACTTCTTCACTAATTGCACCACCGACACTTTGAACAAGCTTCCGGAAGTAGTAATATCAGCTGCTTCATTGAATATTTGCACCACATCACAGGGTTGAAGTCCAAGTTGCCACAATGATGTCTTTGAAGAGGTTAATTGGTTACAATTTTGTAAGTGACTGGGCAGCCAGTGAGAGATCCTTTCCCAGGTTTGCAGTGCACTGACAATTAGGTCATCATTGATGCAGATATTGCAGTAATCCACCAGGCTAGTGTTGGTAGTGTGGTAGCCCAGCGGCAATTGAGGTAGCCACCTGCTACTGGACCACAGCTATTTCGTACCCTGATCATTATCATAGACAGTTTCATTAACATTCTTAAATATGATGGTACTGTAATTCGCAATGTCAAGTAATTAGGGATCATCTCAGAACATCGAAATTCGATATAAAACAAAATTACTTGCATTTGGGGGCGAGCATCAGAGGCAGTGTCATATCTGGCATTGGATATTGATATTTTAACTTAATATTGATATATATTGAAACATATATCATTGTTTACAAACTTCCATATGGGGGGGGATGAGTGGGGTGTTGAGGCCAGATGAAAGTAATTTTGTCTGACATCGGACATTGACATTCTGAGATGATCCCTTATAGTTGTAGTTGAAATATATATTTAATAATTATCTATTTATTGTTTTTGTTGGTAGATGAACCGGCATGAAGACATCCCAAGTACAAACATGTTGTGGTAGCAAGGAATCAGAGAAAATTGTGAGGCAGACATGAAGGAAGGAAAGAAGAGGTAAGTTTGGTGAGATATAGAATGAAGCAGTGAAGGAACAGGACTGAGAAACAGGAAGGGGGGGGGGACTAGAGAGAAACACAAGGAGCAAGACAACAGTTGGGGGTAGTAAAAGGAAGAAGCACAGTGCCAACAAAATAATAATAATAATAACATCTATTGCACCTAAATCCTTGGAAACCAAGCTCAGGGGCACATCAAGACAAAATGATTGGTCAATTACAAAATCCTTAAGCAATATTCCAGCTGTCAACAGATGGGTCAAGGCGCTAGGGAGCTATGGTGGATAAGCAAGGTTGTAAAGATAAGTATTTAAATGATGACAGAATTTTGTAATATTTTCAACTGATCTAACACTAAGATGGAGCATATTCCAGAGAGTTGGTGCAGCAACAGAAAAAGCCCTAGTTCCAATGTTAGTGTTGACTCTAGAAACAGAAAGTAGGTCAGAACTAGATGATGGAAGCTGGGTAGGTTTTCTTACAGGAGTACGCAGTGGATGCAAATAAGATGGTTGCTTAAAACTAACATATTGTTGTGCCAAGTATGGCGAAATGTTTAACATACCATATAATGCCAACAACTGTATGGTTATTGACAACAAACCTCAGGACATGAAAAATAGTCATCCTGTCACTCTCAATAATCGTCCGTTACCTCACAGTATTAAATGTAAATATCTGGGTCATATAATTAACAATAATCTTACTGACGATGATGACGTTGTCAGACAGAAAAGATCCCTATATGCTCAGGCCAACGTCTTAGCACAAAAATTTCGCCTTTGCAGCTCAACCATTAAAACTTACCTATTTCTCTCTTACTGTGGTGCTATGTACACCTCAAGTCTTTGGTGTAAATTAAAAAACAGAGTTTGAAAGATATTACTGTTGCCTATAACAACAGTTTTAGGATTTTACATAATTTGTCATCACGCTGCAGTGCAAGTTTTATGTTTGCTACAAACTGTGTTAAATCTTTTAATGAACGTATCAGTTCATCCATATATAGCTTATTATGTCGTCTTGAACGGTCTGAAAATCCATTTTTAGTCCTTTGGCCGAAGGTCCAAGGGACTATTGCCATCACTCTGTGTCCACCGTCCGCCGTCTGCCGTTAGCTGCCGTATCTCAGAAACCGTTCAGCAACTTTTTCTCTAATTTTGCATAGACATATCTTAGGGCACTGCCACTATGCACAAGAAATCTGTATTTGATTGAATCATTTTAAGGGCTCCCTAGGGCCTCTAAGGACCCCACAACTGGTAAAAATGTAACATTTTGCCTATTTTTTTCAAAAACTGTTCAACTTTTTTCTAATTTTGCATATATGTATCTTAGGGTGCTGCCACTATATACCAAAAAAATCTGTATTTGATTGAATCATTCTAAGGGCACCTAAGGGGCCCCCAAAGTGCAAAAATGTTACATTATCTAGTGATGTGGTTTTGAGAAGGGCCCTTGAGACCTCCCCCAATGGTAGATTTTGTTTAATGTGCCAGAAAGCCAGCAGCATGACTAAACTCTGCAGCCTATTCTTCCATTGAGACCTTGACTAATCTTTAATTGGTCACAGGGCCCAGGGAGAGTAGACACACTTGACCCCTGTTAGACTGAACAGTTGCCTAAAACTTTTAAACTGTATCTTCAAAACTATTGATTTTCTATAATTGCAAGTTGTGTTTATTTTGATGTTCATTTAATTATTATAAAATGGTGTGACAGTGGTGTCTATTGGTTAAAGATGTATTGTCTGTAGAAACCTGTAGGTGACAAACATAGAAAATTAATATTATGTCACCTGTAGGTGACAAACATAGAAAATTAATATTCTGGAGAGTGAAATATCCTACACTTTATTGATATCAAATGTTCTGTTTACGCTTGCCATGCCTTGTGTAGACATGGTACTGTGTAAATCAATTGTATCAATATAGACTAATAATTACAGATTCCCAATATAGTTGACACCTGAAACAACTAAATGTCAACCATTAGAAGAGTTGACATAGTTCCGCTATACACAAGCAAGAAATCTGTATTTGATTGAATCATTCTAGTGTCATCAGCATATAGTAGAACATACATTTTCTACATCATCATCACTAAGGTTGTTGTAAATTTCACCAGCTGCCATGTCAAGTCCGTTATAATTGTGACTAACAGTGTTCATAATGATTCAGGTAAACAGCAAATAACAAAGGACACAAGTTTTCTCCTTGCCATACCTATACATTGCTATTGTTTGATGGAAACTGTGACTAATCTGTAATTGGTCACTGGCAGTAGCTTGTGTCAACAGACAGCATTAAGCCACTAGACCCCTGTTAAACTGGACAGTTGCCTGTAGGTTTTAAACTGTGTCAAACAGTGAGTCTACCTTTTGCTCTCAAATAATCTGTCCTCTTAATTTTACACATAAAGACATAATCTGTCATAACTTGATAAGTCTTTGTAGCAGCACATTTGTACTTCCAGTGTATCTTTGCAACATAACATACACATTACACACTGTGTGCCACATTTGAATGTCGCATGTAATATTTCCATGTAATGCATATATAATGTAAAACTTCAACAGCCGTTTTCTTCATTTTCAATTTTTGACCCCTACCAACTTCACAAATTTTTGTAGCAGTCATAATTTTTGAAACCGTGTAAAGCACCCTACCAAACCTTTATAAGGATGTAAGAAAACAATGTTAAAATTGTTTCGACTTATCAATCATTTGGTCAGCCGGGGTCACATATAGACGTATTAGTCCAAAGGACTTCAGGGCCACTTGGCCAAACAAATCAAAACAATTCAATGAATTAGAAATTCAACATTTTATGCTGTGCAGCCAGACATTTTTGAATATGCATATTTTTAGCGCGCTTTTCGGGATGCCGGGATGTGACGTCACATATGACCCATAGTCGCATCAAGCTGACCCTTTCCATGCATTCAGAGTATGTTTACAAGGATAGCTTTCTGGTCGAAACGAGCGTCAAAATTATTTATTGTGCGATATTCCGATGTAATACAACCACTAGTCATCATAGAGGAACAAGCAGTTATCTTATCCATCATGTGATCTTTAATTATTCTTTCTAATAATTTGCAAATCACTGATGTTAAACTCACTGTTGTATAGATCTCTGACTTGTTTCTCGAACCTTTTTTGAATAACGGTATAATGTTTGCTTCTTTCCATTATAAAGGAACCACTCCCTCTTCTAATGACAAATTGAAAACTGTTGCAAGCGGTACGCTAATTTGTTCTACAATTTCCAATAGTAGTTTGGGTGGAATCTCATCCTCTCCAGGTGATTTATTATCCTTCATAGCCCTTATTTTCTTAGCTACCATTTCCGGGGTTACAATAAATTGTCCTAAATAGTCTGAATCTGCCCCCTTGAACTTAGCCTCTGGTACTGGCAGTGAACTAATATCTTCCCTGGTAAACACTGAACTAAAGTACTCATTCAGGTCTTCTGCCATTAAGAATCCCTCTGACATATTTCCAGCACTATCTTCTAGAGGACCGACCTTATCTTGAACTTTCTGTTTGCTTCGAACATACGCATAAAAACTCTTGCTGTCATGTTTTATATTACTAGCTAATTGTTGTTCATAGCTTCTCTTTGAATTTCTAATTTCAGCTGTAGCTTGGTTAAGTGCTTCTTTATAACTGTTGTAGTCTTCATCATTTCCAGTACATCTATATGACTTCCACATCATTTGTTTGCTTCTTTCGATAAGTGTTTCTTTTTGGACCGTTTCCCTTGTTTTTTAAAGGGTACAAATTTGTCGACTATGCACTTAATTTCACTCTTTGATATATTCCAGCATTCTGTTGCTGTCTTATTTTTCAGTGTGTTATTCCAGTCTATCTTTGCTAAATATTTCCTCATGTCCTTATACCTTCCTTTGTGGAAATTTCTCCTATACTGCTTTTTACTATTCCTTTCTGATTTTACTTTGATGGTAAAATGTATCTGGTTGTGATCATTACTCCCTAGTGGCTCACATATCTTGACATTGTCAACTAATTCATTCTGTGAGGACAAAACTATGTCTAACACATTCTCACCCCTGGTTGATTCTAGCACACGTTGAGAAAGGAAAGTATCTTGAAGTAAAACTAAAAACTTGTGGTCCTCACTCCCCATACTCTGTAGAGATTTCCATTGTATATGCCCGTGGTTAAAATTCCCCTAATAATAATACAGTCCTGTTTGCTTACTTCCCTTATAGCGTTTTGTATTTTTTCATTCTCTTCTATGCTTATGTTTGGACTTTGATAAACTAACCCAACTGTTAACGTTAAGTTTCCTGTAACTATGTTACACCAAACAGCTTCTTCGCAATCTGCTTCTCTTTCTAATTTTATTTCATAAGCCTGGATAGATTCTTTAATATATAAAATAACTCCACCTCCCTTTCTTCCTATTCTATCTTTCCTAAACATTACATATCCTGTCAGTCCCAATTCGGCATCTGATATATCGGTGGTGGTCCAGGATTCGGTTATACCTATTATGTGAGGGTCAGTATCTTTTACCATAATGTTTAGTTCATTTCTTTTGTTTACTATACTCCTTGCATTTAAACAAACACATTTATATCCAGTTTCAGAAGAGTTTTCCAGACTGTTCTTTGCTGATTTATTTGTGCTGTCTTTATCTATGCCTTCAGTTTCAGGCTTTTCTGTGAGTCCCCCCTGCGGACTTAAAATATGACCTGGGAAAGCAGAACAAATAATACTGATTTTATTCTTAAAGTGACTAGAGAACGAGTCACATAGAGACTTAATTGATACATGATCAGGTAGCGATGGAGTAGGCCGTCTGTGTAGAATGTTATTGATGCAATTCCATAACTGACGCGGGTTATCAGACTTATTTATGACCATATTTGTATAATAATCTGATTTAGCTTTGGCCATTTTTCTGTTACAGAGATGACATTGCTTAGAATAGCACAACCAGTCTAAAGGTGAGCACGTAAATGAAGAAGAATTAGGTGGGATTTTTCTTAACTCACACCAGACCTTAATACGAAGTTGTGTATTTTCCACATGTTTATATGTATTGGTCAACACCACCGTTTCGTTTTACTAGCTAGAGTCCGTACATGTAGATGTATTGCTGATAACATGTCCAGCTTATGTACATTTGAAGAGATGAGATCATGGGCAGTGAACCATGGTCGACTATTCATTTCTCCGAGGCATGTCACTGGGTCATAAGGCCTGTAGTGTACATTAGTTGTCCTGAGTAGTGACACCTGTACAGCACTTGGTGACAGATCAGGTAAAATGTGTTGTACATATATATCTGTTGAGGATTTGTGATTACAGAAAGGCTTAGTCAGGACATGATGGGACATTCTCCACAATGTGGGCACTAACTATGCTGTGGAACAGTCGTGTATGTTTCTGTGATCAGCAGGAACAGGAAGTAAGTGTTTATGGCTGCGAATGTTAACCACATGCGTGTGTTTATATGTGACCTGCCACAGTGAAGTGGGTGGAAAGTCACAACATTGTGAAATTGAGTGTTGTACCATTTTGAATTGTACTTCATTTACAAACATATCCAGTAGTTTTTTATGTATTCTATCGAAACAGGTACGGCCTGTCACGTAGTGACATATGATTCTATGACTTTATGTGATAGAAAGTAGCAGCTTTTATGGGTTGCCAGTAGACATATCTTGGTTGTAATTAGATACTTGACCATTGTGCAACATTTAAGTGTTGGTATATTATATTCAATACTGTTTGAAGTAAAGAAAGGAATCAGCTGGATCAGTACTTGATGGAAAGAAAGGAATGTTATAAATATGACATAGTTGTGTCACTAAAGAAATTGTGTAAATATTTCAATAATCGTAGTATATTTATTTAACAGGAAGAGATCACCCTGGCGTGGTGTTTCAAATGCCAGAATTGAAGCCTGGACATAGTAGTTCACGTACCTGGCCTAACCCTTAGCAAAAAATTCTATAGAAAACTATAAATTTCCTATAGTATTCTGTAGTATTCTATAGTATTCTATAGTTTTTCTATAGTATTCTATAGTATTCTATAGAAAACTATAAATTGGCTATGGAAATCTTAATTTCCTACAGAATTCTATGGAATATTTTATAGAATTCTATAGAATATGCTATAGTTTTTAAAGAACCTATAGTTTTCTGTAGGATTCTATAGAAAACTATAGAATATTCTATAGAATCCTATAGTTTTTAGGCAACCTATAGGTTTTTTGTAGGAATATATAGCAAACTATAGGATATTCTATAGAATCCTATAGTTTAAGACAACCTATAGGTTTTTTTTGTAGGAATCTAGAAAACTATAGAATATTCTATAGTTTTTATAGAACCTATAGTTTTTTGTAGGATTTTATAGAAAACTATAGAATATTCTATAGAATCCTTTAGTTTTTAGAGAACCTATAGTTTTTTGTAGGATTTTATAGAAAACTATAGAATATTCTATAGAAACCTATAGTTTTTAGAGAACCTATAGTTTTTTTTGTAGGATTCTACAGAAAACTATAGAATATTCTATACAATCCTATAGTTTTTAGAGAACCTATAGTTTTTTGTAGAATTTTTTAGAAAACTATAGAATATTCTATAGAAACCTATAGTTTTTAGAGAACCTATATTTTTTTTGTAGGATTCTACAGAAAATTATAAAATATTCTATAGAATCCTATAGTTTTTAGAGAACCTATAGTTTTTTGTAGGATTTTTTAGAAAATTATAGAATATGCTATAGAATCCTATAGTTTTTAGAGAACCTATAGTTTTTTTTGTAGGATTCTACAGAAAACTATAGAATATTCTATACAATCCTATAGTTTTTAGAGAACCTATAGTTTTTTGTAGGATTTTTTAGAAAACTAGAATATTCTATACAATCCTATATATTTTAGAGAACCTATAGTTTTTGTTGTAGGATTCTACAGAAAACTACAGAATATTCTATACAATCATATAATTTTTAGAGAACCTATAGTATTTTGTAGGATTTTATAGAAAACTATAGAATATTCTATACAATCCTGTATATTTTAGAGAACCTATAGTTTTTGTTGTAGGATTCTACAGAAAACTATAGAATATTCTATAGAATTCTATAGTTTTTAGATAATCTATAGTTTTCTGTAGAAATGTTATTTTAGTTTCTGTGGAAACTTTTAACCACTGTATGTATTTTGTTTTTATGTACATATGGTGGATGTTACATAGAAATATATATATATGTCAGTATGTTGTAAACTAAAACGATCCTACTGTATTATTTTATACCGAAACATTATTGTTATGAATACCGCATCCCATAATGTTATTACCCGTGAGTCATTTCGGCGCGTAACGTTTAATTTCAAAAAGAAGAAGGCGAGACGACCTAGCGCGAAGTCGGTAGATTGCGGACAGAGTCATTATAATGAAGACATTTCGGCCATTCATGCCACGAGACAAACGGTAGGACGTTGCCAAAGATTGCTGTGTGTTGTTTTTTTAACTATTTGATCCACAGAGTAAAATACTGTTAACAATATTACGAAATAGTTATAGACAGACAGCTGTTTGCGTAACCGCCAATTCCAACCTGCATCGATGCAACGATTTTACCTCGTTTTCTATACCAAATCGATCATTCCATCACTCCATATTGTTTGTGTATGTCAATTATTGTTTGAGGTACACACCGAGCATTATTTTCTTATCAATTATTTTACATTTAGCCAGATGGTAAAGTGGCCTCGACCCACTAGAGTAGATTTGCCTCAATTGTCGCTCATTTCGTTGTACGTACTAAGTAACCAACTGCATTGCCATGGCCACGTGAATGAATAATAAAAACAAGTAAAATGCAACACAGACTGTTAAAAAAATACCCTAAACTAAATGACAATAGAATGCAAATATGTGATCGATGATATGTGTGTTTCAAGTTCATATGTATGTAATGCCTAATCATAAGATAAGGCTAATGGCAATGCCAATGATTTAAATAACTATTTATTTTGATTCATAATAACAATATTAACAATTTAGTTGTCTGTTTGTTAATGTTACTAATCCTGATAATAGTGATATATATAAAGGTAGATTACTGGGTAACCGATTACTGTCACAGTACTAGACCTACTTGTTAAAAAATTATATGGTTACCGGCTACTGCCGATAATGGGAACCGGTGGCCAAGTGATAAAGCACCGGTCGAGGGGACTGGAGTCGAATCCAACTATCGGCCAGTTTAAAAAAACTTGGGAAATTTTTTTCTCTTGGAAAATACACTAGGCCATTGGTCCCTTCTAACTTTTATCTGCCAGAGGAAGTAAAAGATCCCACACATGGGATAAATGAGCTAATTTGAGTCCATCCTGTAGTGGACTTACTACCTGTTGGGCATGTAGATGAGGATATTATGAGATAAAACCACAGTGCAACATTGTAATAGGACTGCTGAATAATAAGTATTTGTCAAAATGTTCCATTTTTTTAGATTTATGGTGTATAATATAAGCCACACATATTGTATTTTTATCGTGTTCTGTTCCATTTATTTCAGGTTGGTGTCATCACTGATGTCCAAAAGCAAGATTTGTCCATTCTGACAGCACTGATACCAATATAAGTGGTATAGTGTTTGTGTGTATGCATTCTGATTTATTGAATATTACGATAACATACCCTGTACAATTATACTGTATATTGCAATACAGAACTCGGAATCAATTTATTTGACCAATAAATATGGTACATGTGTAAGGTTTCAGGGCAAAGCACAATAGTGTAAATATCATCTTAAAATTGACATGATATTGAATATCTCAATACTACAAAATCACAATGACCGATATCTAGACCCAAACTATTTTTTTTTTACAGTAGAACCTGTCTTGGATAACCACCTGCTTTCTCGGTTCCTCTTGAAATTGACCATATTTTCAATGTTTATTGACCTGTCGTGGGCGACCACCTGTCTTGAAAGACCACTTTTGCTAGACTGAAGTGGCGGTCACTCAAGACAGGTTCTACTGTACATTTCAATTCTGTAATTTTACCTAGGCAAATATGTCACCAGAGCTGCATGACGTTTATTGTATTTTACCCTTAAACCCTTCCTATATATACTATTGTTATGCACTGGTAATAATGCATGAGTGTATAAATACAGTGTGGTATGCCACGTTCCAAGTAATGGAAGAAAATCATTCAACCATGCCAATTATGTTCAGTCAGAATGTCTGCCCCAACAACAGTTTCCAATCTAACATTCTAAAAGTGTTGAGAAACAGCCCATCTTGCTTAGAGTTTTCTTTGCTCTCTTTGTCATTATCAAATGGAATACCATGTTGTACCTGTTTCAAATTACCGTGGTAGTATACCAGCGGATATGGGTCAAATTCATTGACATGTATTTAAATACAAATAATCTTGAAGGATTAAAATATGATAAAATGAAAAAGTATATATTTCAATACAAATATGTATTAAAGGTACTTTTCAGAATTCTTTTTACAAAACCGCCAATAACAAAAATAATGGCAAATGTTATATTGGGATATGTTGTTTGTCAACATAATTTGACGATGTTATGTACAAAATGACATGAGATGTCGCTTACTGGCTGGCAATCTTTGGTGTTTGTACCATGTATGAAAATACCATGTTGTACCTGTTTCAAAATACCATGGTAGTATACCCGAGTACAGTGTATATCAAGTCACTGGCATTGGAACAGGGAAGGGGGCGTTCCAAAAAAAACCACCTTGAGGTTCTCCAGACATCTCGATCTGCACCCCCTTGAGGCTCGCTGAAAAAAAACACCCCAAGGCACTCTGAAAACCTAAATAAGCACCCAAATAAGCACCCCCATTCCACAATATTTAGGGGTAATCCTATCTCCAGCCCCCATACACCACAAACTGCAACCCCTTCCTAAATGTTGGGGAGCTAAGCTCCTAATCAACAAATATTAGGGACTAAGCCCCCCCGGCAGGTTCCAATGCCTATGTAAGTAAAACAAGTATTACAATATTTAATTTGTTTCCTACATGGGTGTTGATTGATGTGTATTTTAGCAGTAATATATTTAATGTTTCCAACAATATTTTTCTTGCTATCCCTGTTGTGAATGTCATTGTGACATGTAGTCTGTGCTATTTCAGATAATGGCTCATTACTGTTCACAAGTATTTAAGGATTAATTTCTTGACATGTATGCTCAGTAGTCTATTTGTTGTATTTATCATATACTTAATTGTTCATATTGTATTATAATGTATACATAAGGATTTGATAAATGATTTGTGCCATTATTAGCATTGCTTGCATTTATGTACATATATGCTCGATAGACTTTATTTTGTATTTGTTTTATTTGGTCATTCAATATGCTTGGATATTACTGTAGATTGCCTGTATGATTAATGTATTTGAATATATAATATAATACAAATATTTGAAGATTAACGTGCACCTCTGTTAATGAGTATGTCATACAGAATATTTTCTACAGGATATATTCTGTAGGATATATCCTACAGGAAATAGCCTATAGGAAATATTCCATAGAAAATACTATAGGATATTTTCTATAGACAAATTTCTATAGAATATTCTGTAAAAAAAACTTTATAAAATGTCATGTAGTTTTTTGTAGAAAACCACAAAAATCCTGTGGTTTTCTATAGAAAATATCCTATAGTTTTCTATAGAAAACTGCAAAAATCGTGTAGTTTTCTATAGAAAATTTCCTATAGTTTTCTATGGAAAACTGCAAAAATCCTGTGGTTTTCTATAGAAAATTTCCTATAGTTTTCTATGGAAAACTGCAAAAATCCTGTGGTTTTCTATAGAAAATTTCCTATAGTTTTCTATGGAAAACTGCAAAAATCCTGTGGTTTTCTATAGAAAACTGCGCAAAAATCCTGTAGTTTTCTATAGAAAATTTCCTATAGTTTTCTATGGAAAACTGCAAAAATCCTGTGGTTTTCTATAGAAAATTTCCTATAGTTTTCTATGGAAAACTGCAAAAATCCTGTGGTTTTCTATAGAAAATTTCCTATAGTTTTCTATAGAAAACTGCGCAAAAATCCTGTAGTTTTCTATAGAAAATTTCCTATAGTTTTCTATAGAAAACTGCGCAAAAATCCTGTAGTTTTCTATAGAAAATTTCCTATAGTTTTCTATAGAAAACTGCGCAAAAATCCTGTAGTTTTCTATAGAAAATTTCCTATAGTTTTCTATAGAAAACTGCGCAAAAATCCTGTAGTTTTCTATAGAAAATTTCCTATAGTTTTCTATAGAAAACTGTGCAAAAATGCTGTAGTTTTCTATAGAAAACTGCGCAAAAATCCTGTAGTTTTCTATAGAAAATCTATAGGTTTTTTTTGCCAAGGGAAGATTGTTTAGTGATTAACTTAATTCACCGGTTATTAGGTATTTGGCTACATTGTTTGATTTACCGATTTAAAATGGTGTCCTTGGTTTAATTAAATGTACTGTATGCAAATGATTTACTCAGTAACAGAACAGAATACTGGTCCTATGTAGCAAGTGTACCTGCTATTAATAGTGTGTAAAGCAGTCAGGCGTGACGGCTTTTGTCAGTGACCCCTTCACTCAGTCAGGGCAATGTTTATGTTCAACCACAGCCTTGACACACATCAGAATCCCCCCCGGTTCACTTTCTGTGTTCATTCACTAACTTTGGGGGAAGTGTAACAGTATCTCCTCCCAGGTTCACATTCTGTGTTCATTCACTAACTTTGGGGGAAGTGTAACAGTATCTCCTCCCAGGTTCACATTCTGTGTTCATTCACTAACTTTGGGGATAGTGTAACAGTATCTCCTCCCAGGTTCACATTCTGTGTTCATTCACTAACTTTGGGTTAAGTGTAACAGCATCTCCTCCCAGGTTCACATTCTGTGTTCATTCACTAACTTTGGGGGAAGTGTAACAGTATCTCCTCCCAGGTTCACATTCTGTGTTCATTCACTAACTTTTGGTTAAGTGTAACAGTATCTCCTCCCAAGTTAACGTTCTGTGTTCATTCACTAACTTTGGGTTAAGTGTAAAAGTATCTCTTCCCAGGTTCACTTTCTGTGTTCATTCACTAACTTTGGGGGAAGTGTAACAGTATCTCCTCCCAGGTTCACATTCTGTGTTCATTCACTAACTTTGGGTTAAGTGTAACAGCATCTCCTCCCAGGTTCACATTATGTGTTCATTCACTAACTTTGGGTTAAGTGTAACAGTATCTCCTCCCAAGTTAACGTTCTGTGTTCATTCACTAACTTTGGGTTAAGTGTAACAGTATCTCCTCCCAGGTTCATTTTCTGTGTTCATTCACTAACTTTGGGGGAAGTGTAACAGTATCTCCTCCCAGGTTCACATTCTGTGTTCATTCACTAACTTTGGGTTAAGTGTAACAGCATCTCCTCCCAGGTTCACATTCTGTGTTCATTCACTAACTTTGGGTTAAGTGTAACAGTATCTCCTCCCAAGTTAACGTTCTGTGTTCATTCACTAACTTTGGGTTAAGTGTAACAGTATCTCCTCCCAGGTTCAGTTTCTGTGTTCATTCAGTAACTTTGGGGGAACTGTAACAGTATCTCCTCCCAGGTTCACATTCTGTGTTCATTCACTAACTTTGGGTTAAGTGTAACAGCATCTCCTCCCAGGTTCACATTCTGTGTTCATTCACCAACTTTGGGTTAAGTGTAACAGTATCTCCTCCCAAGTTAACGTTCTGTGTTCATTCACTAACTTTGGGTTAAGTGTAACAGCATCTCCTCCCAGGTTCACATTCTGTGTTCATTCACCAACTTTGGGTTAAGTGTAACAGTATCTCCTCCCAAGTTAACGTTCTGTGTTCATTCACTAACTTTGGGTTAAGTGTAACAGTTTCTCCTCCCAGGTTCACATTCTGTGTTCATTCACTAACTTTGGGGGAAGTGTAACAGTATCTCCTCCCAGGTTCACTTTCTGTGTTCATTCACTAACTTTGGGGGAAGTGTAACAGTATCTCCTCCCAGGTTCACTTTCTGTGTCCATTCACTAAGAACAATTGGCCTCTAATCTACCAAATGGCGATGTATCCAAAACACATAATTATAGTTATTTAGAGATATTGACTTATGTATATGCTATGATTGTCTTGATGCCCGTATCCTACCTTCGTATATATAGTTTTTTTTATCATGGAATATCAGGCTATTTTTTATAATGATAACTGTATGAAGTAATGTTTAATCTAGCAGATGTTATACCCCCTTAGTAATGTAGTTTACACAAATTACCATTGTCAACATTATTGGAGAAGACAAAGCTTGTCGAGGTCAGATGCATAATTTTGAATGTTACATAGGCAGTCGCAACATACAGAATAGATTAATTGACAAATCTCCAACTTTGCAATTGATCTAAGTCACAAACAAGATTATGTGCATGATTTTCATCAGGCGTTGCCTTGCCAACAGTGTTGATGACGGTTATATATATATTATAATAATAAGATAACTTCTGTTGTGCCTAAATCTTTGGAAACCAAGCTCAGAGGCGCATCAAAACAAAACGATTGGTCAATCTCAAAATCCATAAGTAGCATTCCAGTTGTCAACAGATGGGTCAAGGTGCTAGAGAGCTACGGTGGATAAGCAAGGTTGTAAAGATAAGTTTTTAAATGACGACAGAATTTTGTAATATTTTGAACTGATCTAACACTAAGAGGTAGCATATTCCAAAGAATTGGTGCAGCAACTGAAAAATGTATGCCCTTTAGTTCCAATGTTATTGTTGACTCTAGGAACAAAAAGTAGGTCAGAACTAGATGATCGAAGCTGGATAGGTTTTCTTACAGGAGTAAGCAATGAATGCAAATAAAATAGTTGCTTACTGGACAGTGCCTGGTATGTAATAGTACAGATCTTATATATTATACGTTATCATACAGGAAGTCAATGCAAAGACTTCAATAGTGGTACAGAGCGAGAAAAACGTGGAGATCTTGTAACTATACTCTTGCTAGACAATTTTGGACACGCTGAAGTTTTGTGATATCCTTGCTAGCGATATTATAAAGGAGGGTATTGCAGTAGTCAAGTCTGCTGCTAACAAGCGCTGTTGCAATAGTTTTAGCAACAGAAAATGACATGTACCGGTGAATACGGCGAAGATCATGAATATGATAAAAACAGCAGCGTCACGTTTGAGATATGTGTTGTCGGAAATTGAAGTTAATATCAAACATCACTCCTAGATTCCGCACTGAGTTTGCTGACGTGATGTGCTGATTCAAAATACGCCTAGGGAAAAGACTGTCAAGTTTACTATGCTGCATTGGAGTACCAATTATGATCAGTTCAGTTTTATTTGCATTTAATTTCAACTTGCTGTCAGTCATCTAGTGGAAGATATCTTGAAGGCAATCATTAAGTTGGTTAAGGAAGTGATTTGTATCCGGGGTAGCCAACGAAATGTAGATCTGAGTCATCAGCATAAATATGATGATCCAAGCTTGTTTTTGTATAACAGAGTCCAGCATTTGAATAGTAACAGGTTTTCCCGCGCTTTAGCGTATGAATACAGTGAAAAGAAGTCCCGCCGTGCAGGGTATAAAAGGCCAGAGCGGTCCCGGCGGCGGCCATATTCGAATTTATCGGTTGTACGAACTCGTCAGAATTCAGCGTCTATTTTAGTCCACCTCCCTCCCCTCCTACCAGTAATTAGTGTGTGATTCCTTGTTCTTGGCATGATTTGTGAATACATGTGGGTAATATGGTACATATACTTTTTCTGTGACGCTTTTCCCTGCTCTATTATACACGAGATTATGTCTGAAGGCGTTTCTCCTCTTTACTGATAATACAGTAACAGTGTACGCAGGGTTTTTAGGGCGGTAAATAAAGTAGGATAGATTACACGTGGGGCGGAATGGCCCCACCTCTCTTTAGTATGTTTTAATAAGTAGTAGTTTTAGTTGTCAAAATGTTTGTGAGACATCTTTTTGAGGTTTTTATGTATTATCTACCACTATTTTAATGTAGTGCTTTATAATGTGGGCCTTTATTTAGAATGTATAGGCTAAGTAAATGGGGCAATGTTTAAGACCTCAAATGGCCCACATTTGTTTGTAAATATCTGCATGTTATAACTAATCCAATAATCTGGTGAGTAATAAATAACTGTCAGAAGGTTATTCTGGCCATATTCTACCATATCTGTTGTTGACTTGTTGCATTGCGTAAATAGGTCTATAACTGTTTAGATCTTGTTTAGGCAGAGATAACTTCTTAGGAAGTGGTGTGACATGGGCGTATTTGAAATCATCAGGAAAACAGCAAGAGCAAAGTGATGCATTTATAATATTTGTTATAGGTCCAATTAGTGTATCGAGACATGCTTTTAGCAGTATTGTTAGAAATGGATCAAGTGCACAAGATTTATTTGGGGAGGACATAATAATTTTTTTAACTTCATCAATTGTTGCAGGTTCAAATGATACAAGTTGAGAATTTACTTGTGGAAAGTCCACACTGACATTACTTAAAGTATGACCTGGGAAAGCAGAACGAATAATACTGATTTTATTCTTAAAGTGACTAGTGAACGAATCACCTAGAGACTTAATTGACACATGATCAGGTAGCGATGGAGTAGGCCGTCTGTGTAGAATGTTATTGATGCAGTTCCATAACTGAGTCGAGTTATCAGACTTATTTATGACCATATTTGTATAATAATCTGATTTAGCTTTGGCCATACTATTGCTGCACGACATCTCTGATTCTCATAAATGAAACAGTCCTAAATACAGTTGTCATTTTAAAAACTTTGCGTTACGTTTTGTAATTAAGAAAAACTTGTCTACAGAATTTCAACAAAATATATGACAGAATGTATGAACAGTGTTCACATGTTTAACGTCCATTTTTTTATGGCTTGACAAACCTGTTGCTAGGCACCAGGTCACACGGTGGACAGGTCAGATGTTGATAAGAAAATATAAAGTTGACTACTGTAATGACTGTATGTATTAAACATAATTAAGTTATCAGGTGTCTATAAACACAGTGCACAAAAACACTTCCCAGATACTCTGTTACTTACGCGAATGAGTCTTGTTCGTCATGTCACCCCCGTTTTATTGCCATGGTATTAATAGGGCTTTGTAACATTATTTTAACAGTACCTTGTACCGTATATCGTTGTCTGATTACATAGGAGCAGAAATAAAATTATTTCACAGAGGTGTCCGAAGACTGAAGGTACACCAAAATAATTAATTTTGTCATTTTTTGGACGACCAAAACCATACAGTTTCCAGATACACAGAGTAATTACTGTATACTCATGACCTGAAAAATCGTGCCTGATCAAAAATCGTGTTACAGAAATCTTTTGTTCTAACATTCTTGGCCTATTTTAATACACTGCCCGATCTCGCACTAATTCTCGTGACACCCTCCAGATGCATACCAGACACCCAAACCCATCCCAAATCTTTCCAGCCTACCCGTATTAATATATTGTAACTGGTCACTGGCCTAGTTGTTAGGACAACCTTTTGCCAGAAATCGTACGCGCTCACCCATCTAACTGATGTAACCAGCAACAGGCAGAGAAGGCGGATGCTGGGTTGAAATTTCAGCCCGATACATGCAAAACTATCGGCGATGTGGGTGCACAGACAAACAGAGAACGAACTGTTTTATAATATAGAAGATATGTCGTATTTTTAGTTATTCAGTATAACTTTTGACACTCACTTTTTATAATATACTAATTTGATGGGCAATCATTTCTATGCTAAATAACACATAGCTCCATCTGTATGAAATAAATGAAATGCGAAACAGGACATTTCTTGTAATAGTGTTGACATGACCAGCGACAGGTAGACTTGGTGCATGATAAATGAGTATCTTCAAATGTCAATAACTTAAAAACTATTCAAAATTTCAGCATACATCCAGCGACATATTTGTAGATGGCATAATTATCTTTATGATGATATAGAAAAACATTAAATTTTGTGGCTGGGACTCCATGTACAGCCTTTTAAAATATTGAGCCCCCCCGAATTTTCAATCCCCAGATGAATTTCAAAAAAGTATAAATCTATACACGCAAAACTGAAGGAGATGTGGGTGCACATACAAACAGAGAACGAACTGATCCATTCCATGAATACTGATCCATTCAATTTGTTTTTCTACCAGTTGTGCCAATGATGGTCATTAATGTGAATGCCTAGACTTGGAACTATTAGTTAATCCAGTGGCCAACTGGCCCACTCTAAATTCCACTGGTCGTATAAGATGTAATTGCCAGTCATCTGCCAGTCTTGAGGACAGGCATGCAGGTCTCTGGCTAGGCCATTGTCCACCAGTATACTTGTGTTTCAGTTTGTTGAGGATGGCTTTTTGGAGAAGGAAACAATTAAAGGTCAGCAATCTCCACGAGACAGGCGTGGTGGGACAGCTCATTCAGTTTGACAGTGAGTATTGCATAAGACACCATCATTGTCATTATAGCGTCAATTTAGCCTGCTTCTCCAAGGCTGTCCTCTGTTTTATTTAATTAAGTTATTATTTTTTAAATTAATTTGACCGTCCTTATAGTTATTATATCATGATTTTAGTCGACTTACATTTTATTTGCATTGTGCTCACACTTATGCTACATTTAACACTTATGCTACATTTAACACTTATGCTACATTTAACACTAATGCTAAATTTAACACTTATGCTAAATTTAACACTTATGCTACATTTAACACTTATTCTACATTTAACACTTATGCTACATTTAACACGCAACATTTAACACGCAACATTTAACACTTAGGCTACATTTAACACTTACGCAACATTTAACACTTACGCAACGTTTAACACTTACGCTATGTTTAATACGCTACATTTAACACTTACGCAACATTTAACACTTACGCAACGTTTAACACTTACGCTATGTTTAATACTTACGCTACATTTAACACTTACGCAACATTTAACACTTACGCAACATTTAACACTTATGCTTTGTTTAATACTTACGCTACATTTAAAACTTACGCAACATTTAACACTTATGCTGTGTTTAACACTTACGTTACATTTAACACTTATGCTACATTTAACACTTATGCTACATTTAATACGCAGCATTTAACACGCAACATTTAACATGCAACATTTAACACTTACACTACATTTAACACTTACACTACATTTAACACTTACGCTACATTTAAAACATATGCAACATTTAACACTTACACTACATTTAACACTTACGCAACATTTAACACTTAAGCAACATTTAACACTTATGCAATATTTAATACTTACGCAACATTTCACACTTATGCTACATTTAATACGCAGCATTTAACACGCAACATTTAACATGCAACATTTAACACTTACACTACATTTAACACTTACACTACATTTAACACTTACGCTACATTTAAAACATATGCAACATTTAACACTTACACTACATTTAACACTTACGCAACATTTAACACTTAAGCAACATTTAACACTTATGCAATATTTAATACTTACGCAACATTTCACACTTATGCTACATTTAACACTTATGCTATGTTTAATGTTTTATGTTAATTATATTTTGTAGAGTTCTTTGAGCATTTTATTGGAAATTGCGCTTTATAAAAAATAAATAATAGTATTATTAATAAATATTATAGGAGCCTACTATGAAATGGCTTACCCATATCTGGCAGTCGTCCGTTATTCGCTGTGTCTCAGCTACATTTTCTAGCCCTGCATCATATTTAAGGTGTATGTATGAATGTCTTGACGTACATAACACACCACACTCATGACATTGATGACATACCTATGACACACAACATACTTGTGACACACACAACACATTCATGACACTGACGACATATCTATGACACACAACACGCTTGTGACACACACAACACATTCATGACACTGACGACATGTCTATGACACACAACACGCTTGTGACACACACACACAACACATTCATGACACTGACGACATGTCTATGACACACAACACGGTTGTGACACACAACACATTCAGTGATTCATGACACTGACGACATATCTATGACACACGACACACCTGTTACGTACACAGCACACCCATGACACTGATGACATATCTATGACACGCGACACATGTAACATACGCAGCACACAATAGGACACTGATTGCACACCAGTTTTACCTGTGACAAATAACACACATGACAAAAGGAACAAGCCCATGAGGCAATGACACACATGACATATCCATGTCACACAACGCACCATTCAGTGGTGTACACAACAATGACAGTTCTGCTGCTGTTAACAATTAGTGCTGATATGAAGGTTTCAGAGCAGTATGGTATTGCCACTTGGATTAATTAGGCAAAATATAATGTATAAGGAAAAAGAGTTAATAATACCACTGTATAAAACAATAGTTAGGCCTCATTTATAATATTGTATTCAAGCGTGGAGGCCATATCGCAGGAAGGACATAGATATGCTAGAAAGAGTACAGAGGAGAGCAACTAAAATAATTCCAAAACTGAGGGATCTTAGTTACGAAAATCGCATAATAGAATGAGGTTTAACAACAATAGACACCAGGAGATTGAGAGGAGATCAGGTAGAAGTGTTTAAAATTGAATGGTTATGAAACTATTGATAGAAATATTTTTTTCTCAGTTAAGAAAGATAGAAGGACTAGAGGACATGAAGTTACATTAGTAAAGGAGCAGTGTAGATTAGATATAAGAAAGTTCTCATTCTCACAAAAGACTGTAAATGAATGGAACAGATTATCTCCTGATTGTGTTGATGCTAGTAGCGTGAATATGATTAAAAATAAAATCGAACATACCTTAAAAGGGCGGGATACACATAGATAAAAAGTGTTGGACTCTCGATAAGCCAAAAGGCTTCCTTGTCCACCTGCCATCTAGAGTTAATTTTCTGGATGGCAATCTTGTTATATCTTGTTCTTGTTAAATCTATAAAAACAGTATATCCATATAAATGAATAATCATTTTTATTTACTTGTTTTTACTTTTTGTACAGGTCATGAAATTATTACATTTGATTTTAAATTAATTCAGGTAAAAGACGATGTCACCAAAAAAGAAGAAAAGTAGTTTTGTTAACAAATAATCATCAAATACTAATTAAAATTGTTTTAATTAGTCTAGCCTTTTTGTACTGTCCACATTTCAGTTTGCCATCTGTAGTTTGTTTGTTATTTAATTTCTGTTTATTCACAACAATATTCCATTAAAATGTATGATTTATGAATTGTTATTAAAAAATAATTCATGACATTATTTGGGTAATTAATTATTAAACGTTAGTTAACATCACAGTGGAATGAAAACTACACAATTATATATGGTTTTCCATGCTACTTATGCAATAAAAAATCATTCATCTAAATAATGCTAGTACAGTGTATTAACAGTTTGAAGTATTGTAGAACAAAGGGACGGTAATTAGACATATTTATCGACATTCAAATTGGCATAACTTTCTTAATATTCAACTTAGAACAAATATATGAGCACCATGTTCACAGTATTTACAAACTCTTTCCAGTTTTATTGAGATACAATGTATTCTAAAAATATTGTCACATACGGGCCGAGCTGATAATACTTAATAGATCAGTGACAGCTCGGATTTTGCATTAATAGCAGACTGCAGAATGATACTATGATTAAGTTTTCACTTAACTTTACTTTGCGTTCTGACTATAATTTTGTAAACGATTTGTAAATTTATTGTTAACTGTAAGAAAGCCTATTGATTTGATGTACTATCGTCTACTTTTGATTTACTTTTTGTTCCTAGAGTTAATATTCACATTGGAACTAGAACTTTCTCTGTTGCTGTTCCAACTCTTCAATTTGCTCCCTCTTAGTGTTAGACCAGTTGAAAATATTATACAATTCTGCCGTCATTTTAAAACTTACCTTTATAGCCAGGTACATCCATTTTAACTCCTTGGTGTATCTATCCAACTGTTGATAACTTTAATACTGCTTTTCAATTTTTAGATTGACCAAGTCTTGTTTCAATGCATACCTGCGCTTGCACGGTTTCAAGGATTTAGGTGCAAAATCGGTTATCTTGTTATTATTATTTAATATTGTTATTATTCTTCCCAGTTGACGCGTCTAAGGCAGGGAAAGCCCTCCCAGAAGTTGTCATCAACGATGGTTCTACACCGTGCGTGGTCAACGCACTTGGCAGTCATCTGTACCGTGCTTCGTTCACCCCACGGGAAGCCAGGCAACATGTCATACAACTCAAGTTCAATGGTCGAAACTTACCAAGTATGTCTTTGCTTGTTTATTAGTTAAGCTATAGTTATATTAAAATATAGTTATATTTGTATCAGTTTTAAAGGTACAATGTCTGTCCCATTTCCCTGATTCAGTGTATTTTGGCGTATTTGTTAGGCACATATTTCTGCAGTTTATTAAACATGGTAGCTGCCTCTGTCATAACTTGACAAAACTGTTCCCCCTGTTCTCAGGGGACTCATTTAAAATTGACATCCGCCATGATGCCACTGTGTCAAGACCACGTCCTCATCAAATCAGAGTGTCAGGACCCGGTTCTCAAGGGGTGCCCATCAATCAGCCAACATCATTTAACGTCTGCACTGGGGACAGGGGAAGACAGGTGTTGGCAACAGTCACATGTAAGTAGAAAGCCTGCAGGCTGCCTCCTTTGTTTCCCTCCCTCCCTCCCTCCCTCCCTCTTTGCATAAATCACTGTTAACATTGGATTGTAATTCAGCTGAACACCCTAGAAAGAAATATTAATATTCAATTGATGAAATTTATTAATTAATTTATGTTCTGCTGTAACTGTTTCCATGGTAAGTGACAAACTACGTTTTGTATTTGCAGCCCCATCTGGCTGTCAAATTGAGCACTACATCCTTGACAAAGATGATGGCAACTATGTGGTGGAATACACTCCTGTGGAAGTTGGTGGGTAGTTTCAAGTCAATGTATGCTTATCCCTATTTTGTAGACGTCAATGTGCTTACACATGCATGTATTTGTGCATGTTTTTGTATGCTAAAGAATAAGTCCAAAGTACATTGTATGCCAAAGAATAAGTCCAAAGTACTATATCCAGTAATTCCGGGTAGATGAACAGACTGGCTCCCTTTAAGCTTGTGGTTACCTCAAATGGTTGACCAAATGTGTATATTCAGCTCAGAGGATAAAATGGACACTATTGTTGTGAATGAAACTGTGAAAGTAAACAAAAATATCACCATCTAGCGTGAAACTGTGAGATCATTTTGAAAAGTGAAGAAATGGTGTGTGCTTAAATTAGAAAAAAATTGTTTAC
>OZ023207.1:41345428-41577928 GCA_963995525.1 Escarpia spicata
CCTCATGGCCCCCCAAAATGCAAAATTATAATATTTTGCCTTTATAACCTGCTGATGCTTAAAGGGAATAAAAACATCTATTGCTTGAATTCATATTAAATTTGATCCTGCTATATATTTCAATGTCCACCAAGCCAAAAAAATCCCCAAATATCGAAGAATTAGAAATTCCACATTTTATGCTGTACATCCGGACATTTTCGAATATGCATATTTTTTGCGCGCTTTTCGGGATGCCGAGATGTGACGTCAGAGTTGACTCTGCCGATACAGCGACCGCTTGTTTACATTAATTCTCAGCAATATGACAGCAGAGGTGGCTGTGTAATGCGAATATCATCATGGTTCATTGTGCGGCATTCGGTTGTAATGCAAACTCTTCTAAACATAGAGCAACACACCATTTTTTTCGGTTCCCTACGGATCCAGTTTTATTGAAGAAATGGATCGCAAAAATCAAGCGAGCAAACTTCAAGCCGACGAAACACAGCCGGCTTTGCTCCGCTCATTTTGAGAAAAGCTGTTTTGATCGCGATCCGGAGATGTTGGCAACCCTTGGATATCCTGGTGCTCGAATATCGTTGAAAAGCGATGCAGTCCCAACAATATTCCCGGCAGTAGAAGCTGCATTGATGCCGTCAATCCGCAGAAGACAGGCGTCGGCACGGGCAGGATCGACGGCCGCTTTGCCCGAGTCGAAGGCAAGCGGGTCTCGCAAGCGTTGTTCCAGTGCCGCAGTCGCCGCTGCAGGCTCCGCTGCCGCTGTCACTACAGCCGGCTCAGCAAATACACCCATGGCTTCTTTGGGGTACCAGGTTCCTTCGACGAGTGGTGAATTTACGAGGTCTGCTTACCGAAAGCGGCAACGAATCAAGGTAATTCTTACATGTTATATCTACTATTATTATTCTGTAGGTCTAGTATAATGCCTGGACTGGACGGTCTCGTGTGTGTCAAGTGTCAAAATAAGTTATTCAACTTATTGTCATTGTATCCCATTGGTTCCAATCATATCACGGAACTCTTCCTAAGTATCTTATATTCTAAATGTTGTAGTTATGCACGATACTACTATAATAAATCTACATATACTCAGTTTTGTGGAAAATTTGATAGTGTAATCAAATCGATTCAGGTGACTGTTTTTATCATTACAGGAATGTAAGGCAATAAAACAAAAACGTCAACAAATTAATTGATGCTAGTTTGTTAGTTATGCATTTAATTAATCTATTTACTTTTACATGCAAATAAGAAATAATTATTTTAATTATACTCGTTGCCGAGTCAGGTTAGTCTGTTATAATAAGTTTTTTAAACCGTAAGAAGCAATACTTGGATGTAGAACATTGCAATGTGAATTTGCAGATGGAAGAATAATTATATTTTCAAATGTATTTAACGTTGAATTTGCATAAATTTATTATTATTTTTCATACATAACATTTGTTGTTTTTTAAATGACAATACTTGGACTTTATGAAAGTGCCATGCATTTTGATCAACATCAAATGTGTGTACACATAAAGTACCATGCATAAGTTAGATATTTAAAAAAAAAATTATAAAATTAGGAAGTGGTCTGTCTCACTCTCATAGTTGGAACCAGTTGCTGGCAATCTCCTCCTCTGACACATGACTCACTAAAGTCTTATGTCATCAATGACTTGCTGAAGAATTATCCCCCATCAGTATTCTCTGTAGAAACAGTTTATTACAGTGTTTGGCACCTGTCTGCTAATCCAGCTAATTGGACTCCTTTGTTGTGACTCCTCCACTTGACTGAGGAACTAAGTGTAGTGTTTGCCTGAGTCAACTGATCAAAGATCAAATCTAATTAATTACCAGTTGACATTGCACTTTGTAGGTCTTTCCTGCTATGAATAACAAATACACCAGCCACCTCCAGCTGCATTCTCCCTCCAGTTAAAATAGTTATCTGAACCTGATCTACTGGTAATTAAAGCATGCTAGGAGGAAATGGCAGGAACTGGGTAACATGGATGTGACATGTCGGATACTTATTATTACTATAATTAACCCATGCAATTAACCCATGCCTAACATCACCCTGATCACCATTGCAATTGGTAAACCTTGCAGGTAGATGTGATTAATTATTATTAATATTGAATGGTTACCACATTGAACACCCTGTAGATTACAGGATGTATTCATCGAGTTAATAATCTATTATGTTTAAGTTTTCAAAAGTAATGTTTTCAATAAATATAATTCTTACAGTAGATGCAGCTTTCATAACACACACTATTGTAACACACAAGTACTGTTACATTTGTTACTATAGAATTCTTACAGTAGATGCAGCTTTCATAACACACACTATTGTAACACACAAGTACTGTTACATAACACACACTATTGTAACACACAAGTACTGTTACATTTGTTACTATAGAATTCTTATAGTAGAGAGCAGCTTTCATAACACACACTATTGTAACACACAAGTACTGTTACATTTGTTACTATAGAATTTTTAATATTTCAATAGTAATTTATTGATTTGTATTTTCATAACTCCAGTGCACAGGCCTATGGTGAATTACATTACAGTGTCATATATTGCTATTGCCTAGTTTCCATTTTATTACAGTTGAATATCGAAGACAATGTACATCAAGCAATATATACTATTACATTTGAAGGTATTATCATGACATTTTGAATTGGAACTACAGTATGTACCGAGATAAATATTTAGAACAAAAATATAACTATTGTATCTTGTATTATCTACTAACAACGTTTACGGATAGAACATATTTTTCATTTTATGTCTGTATAACATGAATGAATGGAAGACAAAAGAAATGTCACTGCAATTTAATAGATTGCAATCAGGGTAATTACACCTTACTGCTTGGTGCATTGCTAATTACTGGCACAAGTCATGATGTTTTTTTAAACAGAAGCTCAGAAATGTACCAAGGACCATTATTCGGCTCCCACATTATTCATGGGATGGATGTTGGCAATCATAAAACCTGGATAAACTAGTTCAATAGGATACAGAAAGCATAATTAAATTTATATTTTGATGCGACATATATTAATAAACATGTATATATATTATATGCCAGTTACTATTACATTGTTTCTGTTATTATATTGTGCTTTGTTCAACTTATTGTTACTAATAGGTATTATTATTATTACACCACTCCTGGAGCAGGCTTCCTATTGTGACTATAAAATTGAGTATTGCAGGATTGTTCATGTCTGCAGTCACATATTGTTATGATAGTCACATATTGTTATGATAGTAACTATATCAATGGATAAGGATTCTACTAATGATGTTACAAAATGTCATTAATGAATTTATTTGATTTTTAACTTAATGTTATTAAAAAAATCAAGTAAATTTATCAAATAATAAATATGTTCACATTTGGATGTGGGTTGTTGCCCAGCTACCAAGTGTGAAAATGGTCATTTGTTGTGAAACAATAACAATAAATGCAATGCAAGTTGCAAACCTATCTATTGTATATTTAATAGATGATTAGTTATAACCAAAAATAAAATGTTCACAAGTAATATATTGTCACATTTTCCAGGTAATTGTTTGCATAAAAGTGTAACATAACAAAAGTAACTATGTCTCTGTGTAGATTCTGTAAGCGTGATATCAATTATTTATGATGTTTTTATCATAGAATAAACAATACATACCTTGCAACTTGAAATTAATTTATTAATTTGTATTTTTCACAGCTAGGCAGTCTGTTCACACTTGGAAGCTGGGCAAATGACTAGACAAATGGATGTACTCCTTTCTGACAAGATGGTAAAAGACAGGATTTTGTTTGCTTTTGTCAGAAACCTACAACAATTTATTTTTTGGCAAATTCTATAAGGGTCATTTGTTATTTCAGTTATTTGCTGACATTCTGGCAGCAGCTCGAGATAGTCCACCGTCGACCAAGAATGGGTCATCTGAAGATACAGCAACTGAATATGACAGCTCTCGTACGGATTCCTGTGATACAGAGGATTCCACACCTGAGTCAGTCACAGCTTCCACTCCAAAAAGGAGCAGCAAATGCTTTCAGGTTGACATCAGGCCATCAACTCGCACGAGAAGAGTGCAAGCAGTCTGTGCATCAGAGCAGGTTGCTGTGCAGGTGACATCAGCAGTGAGGTCAACGAGTGTGCAGTGCAGTTTGTTGACTGGTCCGATTAGTGACTCGAGTGACTAAAACGGGAAGGAAGTGACATCTGCTGCAGATCCACAGTATGTTTGCTCTGACAATGAGTCGACTAGTCGTGACAGCAGCAACAGTGACAGCGATGACCATGTCGACCAGGACACTGACACAGAGGAGGGTGTTACAAACAAGACTCCCTTGAGGAAAGATTGCTGCCCTTCCAGGGAGAGGTACTTCTTGGTGGCAGAGTCTTCACTTCGTCATCTTTTCGCACGTTGCCGAAACTGCACTGGCCAAACCAATGTCATAGTGCAGCAGTTTCTCGGCTCAATGGGAAGTTGCCCTGTAAAGATAATAATTGGTCTGTAGATGTGAAGCTATGCTATTTATTAGCGTGTCATAGGTAAAGTGATCAACAAAATGGACTAGATAACTTGTTTATCAATGGGTATTTGCTGAAGCCATATTCTCATCTGCCTGCAGGGGAAGTATTCCCATGGGTGTTGTTTGGCTTATAACCATTGTCTGTGCACCGTGTGGTGATTCACATTGTGTTACCAGGTCTACACAGTTACCAACATTTGGAATGATTCATCCCAGTAACACTGTGTTATGAAACTTGCTTGATGAATTTGTAATGATTCAACCCAGTAAAACTGTGTTCTGAAACTTGCTTGATGGATTTGTAATAAATATGTCACACACAAAATGTGATTAAAAATGCTATGTCCTTATGATTTTTATGGACATAGTCGTAGGGCACATATATACCCACTGGTAGCATCTCGCATATAAGATCCCTAAGGTTACACTAAACCCCTAGGTCTAGGACATAACCCTTCAGGCTATAACCCATTACCATAATTATTCAATTGTTCTGCATATTGTTTTAATGTTTATTTTAGTTTATTTTGATTATATAGTAGCTATATTGTTATGTGTCGGACTCAGAGTAATAAAATTATTGTTCCACATAAATGACATAATCTAGAGCTGTCATTATATATGTCATGATATTATGGTCATCTCGCGAACAACTGTCCAACTAAAAAAGTGTGGGTTTTGTCCAGAGGGGTGATATCGTAAGTAGCTATAACGTCCTAAACTCGATCCGCATAAACCAGACAACCATGCTTACGACGTTCGACGGTTCGTAACTTTGTGAAGTTTGTCTTTGACAAGTCTGTTTACAATTACTTCGTCCGATGACCTACTTAGCTACAACCTCTAGCTAACTCTCTGTACAGCTTTGACACCGCATTTTATAATATAACGTCGTACTAAAACGATATAATTGTTGTTGTCGACAGTTTTCACACCATATGTGTCATTATAATGAAGTTGAAGCTTACCAGTCGGTGTTGCATGAGCGAACATTGTGACTGTCCGATTCCGCATCATCTTCTTCGCTACCGTCGCTGAAACGCTCGGAAAGAGCGGAATTAGACGAATCATCCGCTGTAACCGTTCCCGCTAGTGGCTCAAAATCGTATAATTTCATTTGAAACTCTGCGAAACTCCCACTAGCCATGATGTTACAAGAGAATGGAGAGAACAACAATGGCGATGCATAGATGTCAACAAAGCCGCGAGTCGGCATTGACGTCACGATACCACGTGATCGCCTAGCTCATTAAATTTAAACTTTCTGCGGGAATCTCTACACAGACGGGTTTAAAATAGAATGTTGTCTACAAACGTATTTTTCTGTATTTTTTTAATGTTGTCAAATGTTACATACAATGTTAATCTTTGTGTACACATGGAAAACGGATTTTAGCTAATGCCTTGTTGTTATTTCCTTTAATGGCAGAACCCAGAACTTGTTTGCTACATTAAATGAACAAGAGTTGTTGTTGGTAAAGGTCATTTAATAATTGTACCAGAATGGAAATTAACATATTGATTGATGAGATATAGGTAAACATACTCATTGAGATAATATATAAATACAATTATTAAGTGACAAAACTAGCAAAAGTGGGGCATTCATTTTCTCCACCCGGCCTTAGGTCAGAAAGTAAGCATAGCCCTAGCCCAGTCAATCATCGATGCGTCTGCTGTTTTACTTGAGGTCTATTCACAGGGAAACGGAAAATGTGAATTTCGGGACGTGTCCACACACAGGTGTGCCCTGCACACTTACCCAAGAAGCTCCATTCTACTCCCTGATCCCTAACAGATTACTGTACCATAATACATGGCGTGTTGACACTTAACCCAAGCTGTCCTACAAATTTATGACACACCAGAAACTGCTTGTTGCTGTGTCCACGTTACAAACAAAATATCAGTCTCCAGGATATCAAAGGTTTCATTAGAAACTTGTACTTTGAGACCACATTCTGGGTGAACCATGGACGTTAAAATTTTTATTTTAGTTGTTTTTTTTATTTAACTAAAACTAAATTATTAACTGCTTTAAAATCAATCAAGTCATAAAATAAAATAAATTATTATTAGTATACATTTCTAATGCACCATATATCCGGGTTAAAGACCTGCTCAATTAAAGGCGCTAACGATATAAAATAAGGCCAGCAAATTAAATAAGTTAAATAAATATTAGTTAAATAAATAATAAAAAACACAAAAAAATAAACGTGTGTTTCAGTTGATACGTCGCTGGTGGGTGACGGAGATCTGGAGGTGAAAGTTGTGAACATCATTCCATGTACAACTACACTGCTTCAGAGAGGGCGGTATCTAGTGACATTTACTCCGCTGAATTCTCAACCCACTTATGCACAGATCTACTTCAAATCGGAAGAACTGCCACGTGAGTATTCATCTTCCTTGTCGGCCTCTTTGTAGACTCCCAGTATCACTCACAGAGCTCTGTACAGTTTCAGTTAGGAAGATGTTTCTTATCGGTCACTTTAACGCACTGGTGATGGATTATGTTGTAACGTTAACACTTGTTATATAATTAGATTATTAAACTTTCCAGGAGACCATTTGTATGCCTCAAGAGTGTTTTTCTGCAGTTGCACCATCTAATGGATAGTTGTGATAACACATTAGAAATTATGTTTGAACTTACAAGTTACAAACCTCACATTGTCATGTTTCAAATCAAATATGTGAATGAAATAGGGACATTTGATAAAACAGCTGAAGTTGAAAGGGTTAAGAAAGCAAAGCAGAGTTTCTTATATTTAAGATCTTTCATTCGAATTGTACTAATATTCTCTCCATAATTAATTACTGTTCCTTGTTGTCCCCTTCATAGGGGGCGCTACTGATTACATCAGTCTCAATTCACCCTGGCAGATCACCTTGCGAAATGCTGAAGCAAAGTTTAGCCAATAATAGTGTTGCCTGTCAGATTCTAGTTTGAGGTTTGGGACATTATACAATGTTTGGGAAGTAGAAGTCATTATTTGAATACACAACGCCGCTCAGCCACTCATGAGAATGGTCGAATGGATAATTATATCTGGATTCATTGAAGTCACTGGCTTTGCCTTTGATATGGAGGCAAGTGTCAGTACTGTTCTCACGTAAATAACAAACAACTGTATTTTGCATACTTATCAGACAGTATGGTTAATGGGTTTATGGTTAAAACAACTTTTATTACAACTATTATATACAGCGCAGGCCATGACATTAAGGTTTTGCTTTCACTTGCACAAGGGGCCAGTAAATTTGAAATGATACTGGCCCCCAATAAAAGTTACTGGCCTCCCAATAAAAGTTACTGGCCGCCCAATAAAAGTTACTGGCCTCCAGTAAAAGTTACAGGCCTCCCAGTAAAAGTGACTTGCCCCCAATAACAAGATTTAACAAGATTGCCGCCCAGAGAATTAACTCTAGGTGGCAGGTGGACAAGGAAACCCTTTGGCTTATCGAGAGTCCAACTCTTTTATCTACATATATCCAGCCCTTCTGAGGTATGTGTCGATTTTATTTTTAAACATATTCACACTACTAGCACCCACACAATCATCAGATAATCTGTTCCATTCATTCACAGTCCTTTGTGAAAATGAGAACTTTCTTACGTCTAATCTACACTGCTCCTTTACTAATGTAACTTCATGTCCTCTAGTCTTTCTTAACTGAAAAAAACATATTTCTATCAATATTTTCGTAACCATTCAATATTTTAAACACTTCTATCTGATCTCCTCTCAATCTCCTGGTCTCTAGTGTTGTTAAACCACATTATTTTAGGCGAATTTCATAACTAAGATCTCCCAGTTTTGGTATCTTTTTAGTCGCTCTCCTCTGTGCTCTTTCTAGCATATCTATGTCCTTCTTGCGATATGGCCTCCAAGCTTGTATACAATATTCTAATTGAGGCCTCACTATTGTTTTGTACAGCGGTATTATTAGTTCTTTTTCCTTATACGCTATATTTCGCCTAATTAATCCAAGGATTTGATTTCCCTTTGAGGCTGCAATTCCACACTGCTCTGAAACCTTCATATCAGCACTAATGGTTAACACTAAGTCCTTTTCTTTTACAGTAGTACTTAGTACAGTACCCCCAATTGTATATTCTACATCTTCATTCCCATGTCCTGTGTGAAGGCATTTACATTTCCCCAAATTGAACAGCATTTGCCACTTTTCAGACCATTTGATCAACCTGTCAAAATCATCTTGTAAATGCTGTCTATCTCCAGCACTTTTAATCCTTCTAAACACTTTTGTATCATCCGCAAATTTCAACATCTTGCTTGTTATATCATCATCCAAATTGTTGATATATATTAAGAATAATATAGGTCCTAGTACTGATCCCTGTGGTACCCCACTCAATACCGATTTTCAGTCTGAAGCCTCCCCATCAACTACTACATGTTGCTTTCTGTCAATCAGCCATTTTTCTATCCAGTTTATTATACCATTTCCTATGCCATGGGCCTTTAGTTTAAGCAGTAATAATTGATGTGGCATTTGTTAAAAGCTTTTTGAAAATGTAGGTAGACGATATCTACTGGTGATCCTTCATCTACCCACTTAGTGATGTCTTCCAAAAAACATAACATATTTGTTAAGCATGACCTCGCTTTTAAAAACCCATGTTCAGATGGGTTTATCAAGTTATGTTTAACAAGAAAAAAATCCACCATGTGATCTTAAATTAGTCTTTCTAATAATTTGCAAATCACTGATGTTAAACTCACTGGTCTATAGTTCTCTGACTTGTTTCTCGAACCTTTTTTAAATAACGGTATAATGTTTGCCTCTTTCCATTCTAAAGGAATCACTCCCTCTTCTAATGACAAATTGAAAACTGTTGCAAGCGGTACGCTAATTTGTTCTACAATTTCCAATAGTAGTTTGGGCGGAATCCCATCCACTCCAGGTGATTTATTATCCTTCATAGCCCTTATTTTCTTAGCTACCATTTCCGGGGTTACAATTAATTGTCCTAAATAGTCTGAATCTGCCCTCTTGAACTTAGCACTGGGCAAGTGCAGGCAACATGCATGTAGTGGCCTGTCTGTTGTGTAAATGGAGACACTATGTAGCCCGGTGGTCTGCATTTGTGTTGGTAGCGACATTTGCGATAATCGCAGTGCAGGCCCTTGTTGTATGCAAAGCGGGGTTGGTACTCTGATGTGCTGGCCGGTGGGCCCCACCCTTGCCATGAAAGGGGGAGCCTCCATACGGAACACCCACCATCCTACCTGCCTGGAGCCAAAGCTTGGATTCGACTGTGTCCGAATTGCGCAGGACTCGCAAGGATCAGACAGATTCGTCATAGCCCTGCCAATTACTACCCCAGCCTGAAAGATCCCGGATTGTCTGAATATATTTTAACATTGCTGGGGGTGTGGGTAATGTTTGGGTTGGGACAGGTAAATTGACATGTCAATTTGAAAGGCTCTGGACCACAGAGAAAAGGAAGTTATCGATGGCTTGCCCCCGGTCCTACACATACAACAGATGTACCCTCTTCTGCCCTGACTAACCCTAACGCTAACTCTTGTGGGACTGTTTTACGTTGGGGCAGAAGGGATGGTAGTTCAACGAGTTCGCCTGCCCACACCAATGCTCTGATTTTATCAGGGACATGGGCATGCAGCGACAAAGAGGAGGAAGTGAATGCCCTCAGCCTATCCTGCGTTCCTACTGGCAGCCTGTCTAGTACACCCCCAACATCTGTCACAAAACCATTCGCAGATGGCCAAAGAGTAGCCAACCCAGAGGCCGTCACTGTGGGCAGGGCAGACATTGGTGGAGCTACATCTCCCACAGACTGACATCACTTGGGACAGCTGTGGAGCAGTTGGTAAGAACTCACCACCATGCACAGAATCATGAAC
This sequence comes from Escarpia spicata, assembly GCA_963995525.1. Lineage (NCBI taxonomy): Eukaryota > Metazoa > Annelida > Polychaeta > Sabellida > Siboglinidae > Escarpia > Escarpia spicata. The sequence continues at coordinate 41,355,888 of OZ023207.1, forward strand.
AGGAACTACAGTGTCTCTAGTGAATTGTTCAGACAACATCTGGTGCATCTGTTGCAACATAGTGTTCGACTGCTGCACACACTCCTCAATGTTCTCCCACTGCCAGCGAGCGAGCTGCTGTCGCTGTCTCGCTTTCAAACGGTGGCACTGCCGTTGCACCCCCACAGCTCACTGTCATGAGGCATTTGGCCAACATCAGGATGCGTTCCGGACAGACGTGTCCGAGTTGCTACAGGCCATCTTGCACGTATTCGTGGTCGACCCCGAGTTGCAGCTGGCATCTGCTGGTCCATCGGTGGACAATCCGATGTCACTAATGCTACCATCCGGCTACGAGTCCACGTTGGCTCCTCTATGGATGCCACCCGTTGAGTCAAACTCTGGCTATGTGTTCCTTATGGGGCCATCCTTTAACAAGTATGCGATGCCGGCGGGGTACTGCTTATTTAAAGCAACCATTAATAAAATTCCCTGCTGGCAGTTAAAGTAACTACTAGGCTCTACATGATCAACCACCTAAAACAGATAAACTGGCAATTGGACACTGTCCACATGCTTTAAACACCATGGTGAGGATGCCAAGCAGGCCGTCTTGCCTGAAATACCAACATGGTTGACATGACAAACTGCTTCTGGATCGAACTGCTATACTGGCACCGTCCGGGCCAAAGTGCCAGAAACCCCAAGTTGGCCAGATCGTCACAATGACAGGATACTTATCTGGACCGAACGCCAAGCTGGCCGTTCGCACAAGATGTGACTATTGTATATATTATATGTGCACAGTGGCAATCCCTGTGTTAATAAATTTGATTGCCCAATACCAACCTACCCTATAGTTGGCGTAAATTCAGTACAAACAGAGAAAGGGCTGCATGAACATAACACGGATACACCGGGAATAGGGGGGGGGGGGGGGGGTACCGAGTAGAGTAGTACACAAAATTTCCCTTTGAAGTTGCAATTCCTCACTGCTCTGAAACCTTCATATCAGCACTAATGGTTAACCCTAAGTCCTTTTCTTTTACAGTAGTACTTAGTACAGTACCCCCCATTGTATATTGTACGTCTTCATTCCCATGTCCTGTGTGGAGGCATTTACATTTCCCAAAATTTAACAACAATTATCACTTTTCATACCATTTGATCAACCTGTCAAGATCGTCTTGTAAAAACTGTCTATCTCCATCACTTTTAATCCTTCTAAACACTTGTGTCATCCACAAATTTCAACACCTTGCTTGTTATGTCATTGTCCAAATCATTGATACATATTAAGAATGATATAGGTCCTAGTACTGATCCCTGCGGTACCCCACTCAAAACTGATTTCCAGTTTAAAGCCTCCCCATCTACTACTACCAGTACCTGTTGTCTTCTATCAATCAGCAGTTGGTAACTAATCAGCAATCATGTAGTCTGCATGAAAGATCCACCTGCAGGCAAGACACCACCACCTGTCTTAAAGGTGAACAACACAGATATGACCCAACACTGTTGGTAGTCAACTGTGTAGTCCTGTTTATGATTGGTTAGTGTAAGATTTTGAACAGAGTGTTAGTCGTAATTATAAGGGATTTGACATGGCAGCTGGTGAAATTTACAACAACCTTAGTGATGATGATGTAGACATTTTCTTTAAAATGTATGTTCTACTATATGCTGATGATACTAGAATGATTCAATCAAATGCAGATTTCTTGTGTACAGCGGAACTATGTCAACTCTTCTAATGGTTGACATTTGGTTGTTTCAGGATGACCCCGTAACATGTATGCCCAACTGTCCAGGGGTCTAGTGGGTGCTGGCTGGGAAGCTATTCCCCTTCCCAAAACATGTCACCTGCTGAGTTTGTGTCTTGCATGGATATATATTTTTATGCAGTTGTTTTATATAAGCAGGAAGTTTGTGAAATTAGTTATTCTTAGGCCACAGAAAAGTAATTCCCAGTTTCTCATCAATGCATGTATTTAAAAACATTTTATTTTCTATTATAATTATTCCTCTAAATGCAAGACATGGTGCAATAAGTGAACAGTAAACATGTCAAGATTTTACTTCCATCATAACCCTTTATGGTCTGTAACTATGATTCACCAAAAAACATTTGATTAATAATAACCTACAGGGTTGTTTGATTTTTGCCCGGCAGAAACGGCAACAATAGGAAATACATGCCATTGATAGGCAAACGTGTTCTTTTTATAGAAAATGTCAGTTTCTTTCTGTACCTGTCTACGTATGATAACCATTTGTCCGCCCTGCTCACAATAAACATCACATGAATGATAAAAAGAAGATCACTGCCACTTAACTTGTGGATTATTATTATAAAACTGCTGCAGCATCAACAGCACAGTGGAGTAACCACGTGTCGGTGTGACTTGTTTGCTGGAACCATCATTTGTATGTTTGCCCACTATCAACATGTGACATAAATGTCCACTGTTGAAGAAATGTTACGCAACATCGTGTATGAATATTACAGAAGAAATTGTCAACAATGATACACAGACAGAAGGAAGAAACATGCTTAAGCCTCCGGCCTGGTGTAGAGCTGCGCTACTACTATGCACACACACAAACAAACATGCACACACTGTATCATCAAGTGGTGATTCTTGCTGGCCTACAGTCATTAGTTAGAAAAAGATGGCATTTTGGCAGGTGGAAATGGGAGTGAGGAATAGACAATTGACAGTTTCCAGCTATAACTACAGGGAATGAAAGGCTAATCATTCATGAATGGAAGGGGAACCCAAGACAATAGACTGTCCACTGGTGGTTGCTGGGATGATAACCTGGTGGTTAATTACAGCTACCAGTGTACGACTAATCTCTCTCTCTCTCTCTCTCTCTCTCTCTCTCTCTCTCTCTCTCTCTCTCTCTCTCTCTCTCTCTCTCTCTCTCTCTCTCTCTCTCCCTCTCCCTCTCCCTCTCCCTCTCCCTCTCCCTCTCTCTCTCTCTCTCTCTGAAATAAAATGGATATTCTTAAGTGTAGTGCCACTCTACTATTACTGCAAACAAGCTTCGCAAGAACTCCACATGGTGTCGCTAGTAGTGGTACCATACAGATTTATTGTCAACTTGCAACACGTGATCATTTTTGTAACACAGGGCAACTTATGGAAACGATTTACAATGTCGGTGGCCAATTGGATTAAAACCAGTGGCCCGTCAGCCCAGTAAATATGAAAACTGGCCCAGACGCTTCAATAAAGGTGCTGGGCCAGTGTTAATGCTGAGGCTTGCAGCGAAACTAAGCAGCACCCATATATATTGTTGCGTTTGTTGTTTCCTAGAGAGTCCGGTGAGACTTGATCGCCAAAACTTGGAGCAACTCAATATCCCGCACTCATCAGCCCAGACTCTGCCAGCAAGTGGATCCAGATCACAGCAACCATGTCCTGGCTACAGGACTACATCTGGATCATCTGAGACGCATTCTGTGTCCAGCGATGATGATGTTCACGACTCTGAGAATGTGCCATTGTCACTTCGTAGAGATGTCACTGAGTCAGCGGAGGTGAGTTGTACTGTACCCTCACATACCAGTGGTGGTAGTTGATTACATAATCCCTCAGGCGCTTAGACAGAAATAATTTTTAGTCCTTTGGGCCGAAGGTCCCACGGACTTATGCCATTACTCCGAGTCCACCGTGTGCCGTTAGCTGCCATATCTCAGAAACTGTTCAGCAACTTTTTATATAATTTTGCTTAGATGTATCTTAGGGTACTGCCACTATGCACGAGAATTCTGACAAAAGACTATTGTAACGATCATTCAACATGATAAAAAATACAGATAATCATTGCAAAAGTCCTGAAAAGTAACAACAATTGACGTTTTGGAACGGAAATTCCACGATTGTCCCTAGTATTGGATGGATTTCCATGTAAGTCATTGCAAAGTGTCACGGCGCCCCTGCTACATACCTTGTGTCAACCGACATAAAGAGGGATGCGGGCTGAAGGTGCTAACATAAACCGTTTCGTGATCGTTGTCTGGTTGTCCACTAAATGCATTGAAGACGTATTGTTAATTAAATATACTTGTCACATCGTTAGAACGCGCACAAGTGTACAGATTCCGATTTCGAACACAAAACTCGAAGGAATAACAACAGCCTAGGTTACACTGGCTCAAAGTGATAATTATAGGTATATTACAATAGATCTGCCTACCCTATTTATTTTTTTCGCAAGGTTTTAAAAATACAATGTTTTTCCTACCTACCTACCCTATTTTAAAAATCAATGTTACCGGAAACACAACTATTTTTTATTGTGGCCTTACTGGGCTGGCAGTGTGGAGCAGGCTGGTGTCACAGATTATGCTGTAAGCCTGTGTATTGCTCTTTAGGGGTAAGACCACATTAAGGATTCGTCCGCCATTACCCACCGAAAGAGTGCCCTTGAGAATACCGTTTTGGTGTCATGTGTGAATTTTGTTCGAGCACTTTGGCATGGCACATGTCAGTCCAGTGAATACTGAATGTACTACTGCATTAGATCTTTCACGAGGTAGCAATAAACATACGCTAGTCGCTCGCGTATTCGCACAGTGGCTATTTTGCAGAACGCACCAATATTTCAAAATCTTTCACCAGATTGGGTAGAAATTGAGGGGTGTCAGGTTTGGGTGGATTTTTCTGAAAACTGAGGTATGAGAATTTTATGAGTTTTCCACAGCACTTGTGTCAATGGAGGTTAAATATGCTGTGAAATTTTCAAGAAAATTGTTCGTCAAATTTAGCAGGAAATGAAGGAAACGTTATAATGGCCGCTTATGTAAAATTTAAATGTGGTCTTACCCCAAATTAGAAATACGCCCGTTTTATCACAAAAACTGCCAAAATGTGATTTGAGTGACGGGTGATGGTTTTTCGGCTGTATTTGGAAGCTGGTGTAGACCAGAATATCGTGCAGCTATTGCATACTGTTAGTATTACATCTAAAAGAAGTTTTAAAAGTAATTAATAAGCCAGTTATTATGTGATATGCATGGAAAATAAAGTGATAATTTTGGTGGCGTGAAAGTTAAAAAGTACATTCCAAGCATGTTCTATGATACCACGAAAGCTTGTGTAATAAGTGTATATGTGACAGGGTGTGGAGTTTCTTTTAAATCTACATCATGTGCAACAATATTGATATATTTCCAGTAGGATGAATTTTGCCTTAGTTATATCATTTATATTTTTGTAAGCGACATCTATAAATGCGTGTTTCATAACCCCAATGCTAACGTGGGTGTTTCTGCTGTTCCAACTTGTCCTTCCTAATTATATGGCACTTATATATATATGATACTTGGATCGCACAATAAGCAATAATGGGCAAGCAGGCAACATTTTGATTCCACCCCCCCTAACGCGGCCCTAATTTTAGTGAAATGTTGGCCACCATAAGAAGCAAGTTGTCCACACACTTCTACTAATCAGGCATCTAGCACCTATTTTTATAGCAACATCCATACACTAACTGAGACAAGAAGAACAATTGAGAATCTACATAAATATACCACGAATGTAACAGAGAATATCATAACAGTGTGTGACTCTCCAAATGTGCAGCGACCGCAATGATCCGAATTAGTTCATTTTTAGCCATAAAAATTTAAACTGGTCACCTAAGAGAAGTGTCATATGTTGAAGTTGTGTACATGGACTGGCATGCTATCATTTTCAATGATCATGTGCTTTTCAACTGTAATATAACCGAATCATACCGAAGCTTGCACAAGGCAAGGCAGCTTAAACTAACTGTAGGCTGACGTCAACTACTCTGATAAGAAGCTGTTTTTACCACTGGTATTTTGTACGTTATATCCGTATATTTAACATCAAAAATGTTTGGTAGTACCCTTGTAAGAATTTGGCGATGTTTGAATAAAATATGGTTAGGACAGTGGACTCGTTGATGTACTTGGAGAGATACTGGGTGCCACAACTGTCAACAACCTTTATCACGTGTCTTGGATGTCCTTGTCAAACATTTGTTTCTTTCTGAAATTAACTATTTTGCCAGTAGTATCTCTTGTTTCCAATAATGTGTGTACATCAGCGAAATATATATTGGCCAAGTAATTGACGTGTGGCGATGTTTGGACACTCTGTATCAAGCAGAGATCTGCGCCTGTGTAAAAGTATGGTTATTTTAAGGGGGGTTAGGACAACAATTTGTGTGACGCAAGATACACGTTCCACTGGGCATCCCAGTTTTGGTTTCATAATGTACTATGTATATACCTCAATTTACACCCAGCATTTTAGCCCGATATCTACAATATAATTGTAGTTACCAACAAAAGACGCCTCTGTGCCTTGCAATATTGTGAATATTGTTGAAATGCCTGGCTTGTGTTTTTGACACCTACTGGTGTCGTACACGAGTGACGTATAGTTCATGATTGCATCAAATTATTTAGCATAACATAATACATAATACATACATAATAAAAAAATTCGTGAAGATTTGCAACGTGCATGTCCAATAAAATGCTGCTTAAAATAATGATTTTGTGTATTTTTTGCAAAAGAATACAACATTTTATGAAAAATTACTAAAAAATATATTTCGTTAATATTCGATATATTTTATTCCCATATCGGTAAGATACTGTGTTGGCCTGTATGCTGTGCTCAGTACCATTCATACCAGGCAAACGTCGTATGTAATATAAAGTACCGAATAAGCATGTTTAAACCAACTCAAGGCGCTGTTTAGCTTGGAGGTGTGCACAGTTTGATGACGCATATTTTAATTGTTACTGAGACAGTGTAAATTTCCCTTTGTGGTTAATCTAGTTATATGTATAGCTTGACATAAATCTAACTTTCGTGAAGATTTGCAAGATTCAGGAGATCTATTTGGGGTAAGACCACATTAAGAATTCGTCCGCCATTACCCACTGAAAGAGTGCCCTTGAAAATACCGTTTTGGTGTCATGTGTGAATTTTGTTCGAGCACTTTGGCATGGCACATGTCAGTCCAGTGAATACTAAATGTACTACTACATTAGATCTTTCACGAGGTAGCAATAAACATACGCTAGTCGCTCGCGTATTTGCACAGTGGCTATTTTGCAGAACGCACCAATATTTCAAAATCCGTCACCAGATTGGGGCGAAATTGAGGGGTGTCAGGTTTGGGTGGATTTTTCTGAAAACTGAGGTATGAGAATTTTACGAGTTTTCCACAGCACTCGTGTCAATGGAGGTTAAATATGCTGTGAAATTTTCAAGAAAATTGTTCGTAAAATTTAGCAGGAAATGAAGGAAACGTTATAATGACCGCTTTGTAAAATTGTAATGTGGTCTTACCCCTTTAGCTAGGCTTACTACCTGCCATTGTCCCAGTGTCAAACAGAATGCCTCCATGTGGGCTGCAACTAATGTATAATGGAATCCTTACTGCACAGGCAGGACCCCCTCATAGTTCCACCTCATCAGATGATCAAGAATAGCATTTGAAAGTTTAACATGAAATCCTTGAGGATCACCATAAACACAGGCAGAACCCCCTCATAGTTCCACTTCATCAGATGATCAAGAATAGCATTTGAAAGTTTAACATGAAATCCTTGAGAATCACCATAAACACAGGCAGAACCCCCTCATAGTTCCACCTCATCAGATGATCAAGAATAGCATTTGAAAGTTTAACATGAAATCCTTGAGAATCACCATAAACACAGGCAGAACCCCCTCATAGTTCCACCTCATCAGATGATCAAGAATAGCATTTGAAAGTTTAACATGAAATCCTTGAGAATCACCATAAACACAGGCAGAACCCCCTCATAGTTCCACCTCATCAGATGATCAAGAATAGCATTTGAAAGTTTAACATGAAATCCTTGAGAATCACCATAAACACAGGCAGAACCCCCTCATAGTTCCACCTCATCAGATGATCAAGAATAGCATTTGAAAGTTTAACATGAAATCCTTGAGAATCACCATAAACACAGGCAGAACCCCCTCATAGTTCCACCTCATCAGATGATCAAGAATAGCATTTGAAAGTTTAACATGAAATCCTTGAGAATCACCATAAACACAGGCAGAACCCCCTCATAGTTCCACCTCATCAGATGATCAAGAATAGCATTTGAAAGTTTAACATGAAATCCTTGAGAATCACCATAAACACAGGCAGAACCCCCTCATAGTTCCACTTCATCAGATGATCAAGAATAGCATTTGAAAGTTTAACATGAAATCCTTGAGAATCACCATAAACACAGGCAGAACCCCCTCATAGTTCCACTTCATCAGATGATCAAGAATAGCATTTGAAAGTTTAACATGAAATCCTTGAGAATCACCATAAACACAGGCAGAACCCCCTCATAGTTCCACTTCATCAGATGATCAAGAATAGCATTTGAAAGTTTAACATGAAATCCTTGAGAATCACCATAAACACAGGCAGAACCCCCTCATAGTTCCACCTCATCAGATGATCAAGAATAGCATTTGAAAGTTTAACATGAAATCCTTGAGAATCACCATAAACACAGGCAGAACCCCCTCATAGTTCCACTTCATCAGATGATCAAGAATAGCATTTGAAAGTTTAACATGAAATCCTTGAGAATCACCATAAACACAGGCAGAACCCCCTCATAGTTCCACCTCATCAGATGATCAAGAATAGCATTTGAAAGTTTAACATGAAATCCTTGAGAATCACCATAAACAGGACAGGTAATAAACACTGTGATTGATTAAGCATTGTGTAAGTCGCATGTTTGCTAATGATTTAGAAATTTGTGAGGTCAGATTTTAAATTTTCAGTTACTGTATAACAGTACTATCTTAAAGTAATTTCCAGCATAGTTTGTAAAAAAGAACGTGACTTAGATTATATAAATCAAAAGTCCAACCAAGTAGAGACAGTTTAAAAATAATAATAAATTTTATTTACCTTCTCGCATCTGTCACAATTACTGCCGGGCCAGCCAAAAAGGGCTTTTCGTCCTCTACAGTGGAATCTATGGAACTAAGTTCCCCATGAGAGGTATACTGAGTTAGGTGTGAGGTGTAAGACAGACACAGACAGTTAATTAATTTTTTGATTAAGAAAAAACTATTTTGGTGGAACTTTTCTGACCGGATTTTGAAAAAGGAACACAATTTTGCAATGTCAGCATTATCATTCGACCATTTCGATGGAAAACCTAATAATTATATTTCTGTCTGTTCATTACCATCATAATAGACCTCTACAAGCAAAAAGAGAATTATCATTTTATAGTTTTTTGCTAGACACAGATTTATAAGTGTGACAGACGCGACAAAAAATGTGAATGATCTATTTCATCATTCTGTATAATAGACACCAGGCAATAAGTTATCTTCTGCTTATCATCTTGGTACTCTTTCAGCCCTGTACTATAACATTATATGAGAAAAAAATTATTTTGAGAAAGAAAATTTTTCACTCCCAATTTTTACCCAAGTGTTCCAATTTGTATGACTTTGCTCCTGTACTAATAATTATGTGTGTTGCCATAAAAGAGTGTGTTAAAAATGTCTACTAAACACAAATGTCTGATGAGTAGCAAATATACTATTTGATTAATCAGCAAGGGATACTCTACTCCACTGTGTGTTTATGTATTAGTGGTCTCACCCTCCCGTCAATCAGACATCCATAATCAAACACCGACAAATGTACTTCCCTTAATGATCTGTAACTATGATTCATCAAAAACCATGATTAATAATTACAAACTCACAATATAGTCCAAGGGACTTCAGGGCCTCTTGGCCAATTTTATGCCAGTCTTGAATTCATTAAAAGTATACCTCTTAATGCGTGGACGGCTTGTGGGGCAGCCATTCACATGAATCGCAGCCATTTTTAGCCAGTTTAGATTTTTTTAAATGACAAACCTGCATTATTTGAGCTATTTATTTAATCAATACTGACCCATTTGATTTGTTTTACTACCAGTTCTGTCAATGATAGTCATTAATGTGGGCTTCTAGACTTTGAATTGTTAGTTAATCTTGTTTCCAGCTGGCCCCCTCTAAATTCCACCAGTCTTATATGTTGTAGTTACCCCTCTTGACCAGGCATCTACCAGTCTTGAAGACTGGCAGATGCGTCTCTGGCTAAGCACATGGCCATGCTACCCTTGACAGACATCCTCACAAGTCAGGGGTGGTAGTTGACTACACTACCCCTGGCAGACATCCTCACAAGTCAGGGGTGGTAGTTGACTACACTACCCCTGGCAGACATCCTCACAAGTCAGGGGTGGTAGTTGACTACACTACCCCTGGCAGACATCCTCACAAGTCAGGGGTGGTAGTTGACTACACTACCCCTGGCAGACAACCTCACAAGTCAGGGATGGTAGTTGACTACACTACCCCTGGCAGACATCCTCACAAGCCAGGGGTGGTAGTTGACTACAGTACCCCTGACAGACAACCTCACAAGCCAGGGGTGGTAGTTAACTACACTACCCCTGACAGACATCCTCACAAGCCAGGGGTGGTAGTTGATTACACTACCCCTGGCAGACAACCTCACAAGCCAGGGGTGGTAGTTGACTACACTACCCCTGGCAGACATCCCCACAAGCCAGGGGTGGTAGTTAACTACACTACCCCTGACAGACATCCTCACAAGCCAGGGATGGTAGTTGACTACACTACCCCTGGCAGACAACCACACAAGTCAGGGATGGTAGTTGACTACACTACCCCTGGCAGACATCCTCACAAGTCAGGGATGGTAGTTGACTACACTACCCCTGGCAGACATCCACACAAGTCAGGGGTGGTAGTTGACTACACTACCCCTGGCAGACAACCTCACAAGTCAGGGGTGGTAGTTGACTACACTACCCCTGGCAGACATCCTCACAAGTCAGGGGTGGTAGTTGACTACACTACCCCTGACAGACATCCTCACACGTCAGGGGTGGTAGTTAACTGAATCAAGTGTATGTTTCCCTAGTAATTGACTCAGCTGGTCACAACTGTACCAACCGTGAGAACAGTGCTGACACCTGTGTCCCATATCAGACACAAAGGGCAGCTCCAGGGAATATAAATACCTGTCCTACCATTCTCCTGATCGGCGGAGTGGTAATATGTATTCAAACGATTACTTGTATATATTCCGAAAATCTCATACAACCAAATCTAAGATTATTGGTTCAGCTTACGTTCAGTGTTTTTGGAAGGCAATATGCCAGCAGGGCCCTGGGGGTATTGATGGGTATCAGCAACACCCATGGGACGTGAGGATGTAACATTGGGGTGCTGTGGCTGTGTCTAGCCAATGAACACCAGACAGGCAGTCTGGAGTGTTATCAACATATGGCACACTATCCTGGAACATATATTTAAGAAATACAAACAAAGCAAGGAGATTTAAAACACTGTTGTTAACACACCTCAGCTGGGATGTTTACAATTGTGAACATTTTCTAGTTGATTTGCGTGAATAACTGTTTGTATTTTAATGTTCAATTGTTTTTAATTATTTGATTTTTTATTTATGTTCTTCCTTTCTGTCTAGAAGTGGTCAGTTGATTCATGGTTTTGTTTTCAATTGTAATGACGTTTTAATAAATTATTTATTTTCTATAATATATTGTAGTGAATTGTATATTTTATCTAAAGTTGTATAGACGTGGATGTAGGTTTGTGTGTATGTCGGAGTTACATATATTGTATAGTGATTCATCTATCTTGATCAATATCGTGAGGTACTGTATCATTACTATGTCGGAGTGACATATATTGTATACTAATTCATCTATCTTGATAAACATCGTGAGGTACTGTATCATTACTATGTCGGAGTGACATGTATTGTATGGTGATTCATCTATCTTGATAAACATCGTGAGGTACTGTATCATTACTATGTCGGAGTGACATGTATTGTATACTGATTCATCTATCTTGATAATCATGAGGTACTGTATCATTACTAGCTAAGATTTACGCCATTTTTCAGACTGCCGGTACATCAGGTTATATGGATGAAGAGGAGACCTATGCAGGTATTTCACAACATGAAGACGGTACAAATCACGTTTCCCCATATATATATATATATATATATAATAAGGTAACTTCTTAAGCCCCTGAATCCTTGGAAACCAACGCATCAATACAAAAGGGTTAGTTAATGTCAGGATCGATAAACCATATTAAAGTCATCAACTGATGGATAGATACGCCATGGAGCTAAGGTGGATATGCAAGGTTATGAAGGTAAGTTTTTAAATGACGGTGAAATTGTATAATATTTTTAACTGATCTAACACTAAGAGGGAGCATATTCCAAAGAGTTGGTGCAGCAACAGAAAATGCCCTAGTTCCAATATTAGTATTGACTCTAGGAACAAAAAGTAAATCAGAACTAGATGATCGAAACTTGATGTAAATATCCTCCTTCAAAATCACATTTTGTTCAGAATTGTAAATGGAGTTGAATTATATGCAATTTTCAATAGTTTTGTGTTTTATCTTAACCTGATGAACCCTGAGTTTCTGAGGGCCTCAAAACCATGACCAGACATGGGTTCACATAATGACCTGTATAATGAAAACGGCTCACCATAAATATATAAATGTATATATTTTCTGAATCAGAAAGGAATTATCTATATATCGGTGTATAAATAATTTTTTATATAAAGTTGTCATTTGTAAGGTTTTCCCAACTATTTCCAGTTTCTCAGAATATGTTGAAAGTAGAAAACATCAAGACAAAAACACGTGCGTGACCATACAAGCAGACATGGGGTCAAATACATTGAAATTTATTTAAATACAAATACTCTTGAGAGAGTCAAATACAAATACTTTGAAATGTAAAAGTATTTAAATACAAATACATTGGAAAGTATTTCAAATACTTTTTACTTTCAGACTACATTACAATATAGCTAAAAAAAGCAAGTTTTATATTGAGATATGTAGTTTATTGGCATAATTCTTAATTTCTTATGATGTTATATACAACCATGGTGAGACATACTGCTTATTAACTGTAAAACTATACCATTGGCAAAATATCCCACGCTGCTTGCTAGTCATGGTTTGTAGGTTCATAGGCAACTAACTTGCAGTTACAAAGAACCTGGCTTTGATGATGATGGTACCACCTGACTTGAGAAGCCACCACCTTCTCTTAACCCACAGCAAGCAAATATTAGACACAATAGCTGGCCTTAGCAGCCACTGCCACATTGGTTAGGTACCAGGTAGGTTGTTTGTTTAGCTGGGGCTAGGAAACTATGATCAAAAGACAGACAGACTAGTGCAACAGAGTCTCCTTTTTGCTAATTGCATCACAGTGACAACTGACAAGTAAGGTGATGTTGGCTTCTCACACAGTGATCTCAATGACTTCTCACATAATGGCATTACCTTGCTATTATTTCTGAGTGGAAAAATGGTGAATTGCCGAATGACATAGTAAAATTGCTCAACTCTTAAGAATTCAAACAAGAATAATTTTAAGTTGTCATTTATTGATAATCACATCCTATGTATTTGAAAAAGTATTTGAAAGTATCTGAACATTTCAAATACTTTAGGGAAGTATTTAAATGCAAATACTTTTTTGTCAAAATACTTTCATGTCAAATACAGATACTTTTTAAAAAGTATTTAAATACTTTCAAATACAAATGTATTTGACCCCATGTCTGCATACAAGTGAAGATTACAGTTTTGAAAATATTTGAAATATCTACTTCTTCGCAAATGGATTTGAAATGAGATGAGTGAACAATCTCCTTTAAAGGGAGATTGTCTGTTTGTTTTGATCATACAACCATGGCATGCTGCATAAACTATATATTTACTATGAGGTACTGACAGCCAAAATGTAGCAAACTAGATATCCTACAATCATGGCATGCTGCATAAACTATATATTTACTATGAGGTACTGACAGCAAAAATGTAGCAAACTAGATATCCTACAATCATGGCATGCTGCATAAACTATATATTTACTATGAGGTACTGACAGCCAAAATGTAGCAAACTAGATATCCTACAATCATGGCATGCTGCATAAACTATATATTTACTATGAGGTACTGACAGCAAAAATGTAGCAAACTATATATCCTACAATCATGGCATGCTGCATAAACTATATATTTACTATGAGGTACTGACAGCAAAAATGTAGCAAACTAGATATCCTACAATCATGGCATGCTGCATAAACTATATATTTACTATGAGGTACTGACAGCAAAAATGTAGCAAACTAGATATCCTACAATCATGGCATGCTGCATAAACTATATATTTACTATGAGGTACTGACAGCAAAAATGTAGCAAACTAGATATCCTACAATCATGGCATGCTGCATAAACTATATATTTACTATGAGGTACTGACAGCAAAAATGTAGCAAACTAGATATCCTACAATCATGGCATGCTGCATAAACTATATATTTACTATGAGGTACTGACAGCAAAAATGTAGCAAACTAGATATCCTACAATCATGGCATGCTGCATAAACTATATATTTATTATGAGGTACTGACAACCAAAATGTAGCAAACTAGATATCCTACAATCATGGCATGCGGCATAAACTAGATATTTATTATGAGATACTGACAGCCAAAATGTAGCAAACTAGATATCCTACAATCATGGCATGCGGCATAAACTAGATATTTATTATGAGATACTGACAGCCAAAATGTAGCAAACTAGATATCCTACAATCATGGCATGCGGAATAAACTATATATTTATTATGAGATACTGACAGCCAAAATGTAGCAAACTAGATATCCTACAGTCATGGCATGCGGCATAAACTATATATTTATTATGAGATACTGACAGCCAAAATGTAGCAAACTAGATATCCTACAATCATGGCATGCTGCATAAACTATATATTTACTATGAGGTACTGACAGCAAAAATGTAGCAAACTAGATATCCTACAATCATGGCATGCTGCATAAACTATATATTTACTATGAGGTACTGACAGCAAAAATGTAGCAAACTAGATATCCTACAATCATGGCATGCTGCATAAACTATATATTTACTATGAGGTACTGACAGCAAAAATGTAGCAAACTAGATATCCTACAATCATGGCATGCTGCATAAACTATATATTTACTATGAGGTACTGACAGCAAAAATGTAGCAAACTAGATATCCTACAATCATGGCATGCTGCATAAACTATATATTTACTATGAGGTACTGACAGCAAAAATGTAGCAAACTAGATATCCTACAATCATGGCATGCTGCATAAACTATATATTTACTATGAGGTACTGACAGCAAAAATGTAGCAAACTAGATATCCTACAATCATGGCATGCGGCATAAACTATATATTTATTATGAGGTACTGACAGCCAAAATGTAGCAAACTAGATATCCTACAATCATGGCATGCTGCATAAACTATATATTTATTATGAGGTACTGACAGCAAAAATGTAGCAAACTAGATATCCTACAATCATGGCATGCTGCATAAACTAGATATTTATTATGAGGTACTGACAGAAAAAATGTAGCAAACTAGATATCCTACAATCATGGCATGCGGCATAAACTATATATTTATTATGAGGTACTGACAGCCAAAATGTAGCAAACTAGATATCCTACAATCATGGCATGCTGCATAAACTAGATATTTATTATGAGGTACTGACAGCCAAAATGTAGCAAACTAGATATCCTACAATCATGGCATGCTGCATAAACTATATATTTATTATGAGGTACTGACAACCAAAATGTAGCAAACTAGATATCCTACAATCATGGCATGCGGCATAAACTAGATATTTATTATGAGATACTGACAGCCAAAATGTAGCAAACTAGATATCCTACAATCATGGCATGCGGCATAAACTAGATATTTATTATGAGATACTGACAGCCAAAATGTAGCAAACTAGATATCCTACAATCATGGCATGCGGAATAAACTATATATTTATTATGAGATACTGACAGCCAAAATGTAGCAAACTAGATATCCTACAGTCATGGCATGCGGCATAAACTATATATTTATTATGAGATACTGACAGCCAAAATGTAGCAAACTAGATATCCTACAACCATCTCATGCGGCATAAACTATATATTTATCATGAGATACTGACAGCCAAAATGTAGGGAACTAGATATTAAGTTGCACAGACCTATTCTGCTGGCGAGCCAGGAATAGCTGTCTACCTCGCATCCCATAAATGTTGTGATTTTGGCAGATGTACGTACCTTATGTTTTCATCTTTGAATGTCTAGTTTAGTTTCCCCAACAAATAGTCCAAGACTAATAATTAAATTACTATAAATGTTATAATGAACTCATAGATTAAAAACAATGGACGATATGGGTCAAAATTACCTTGTTTCTCAAAACATCTCTTTTTATAAGTTTGTTTAAGTTTGAGCAATAAATCAAAACCTATGATGATATTTCAACAAACAAGGTATTACTTTAAAGCGTATGCTCTGTGGAATCCAAAAAGCTACAAAACTCCATTTCACAATTGTGCAACTTAAAACTCATTTTGCTGTGTCAAGTCACAAATGTCTTTTAATTATCATTTTTGTTGGGGAAATTTAAATGTTATGAGTGGAAACAGTTAGTTTAGTTTGAAGGCCTCAGGTCCAATTACTGATGAGATGGGTCACATGGTACATCGTCCTGCCTCCGTCGGGTCGTGACCTTTCTCAGAATGATCTAAACTCGCTGTTCGGGGATTTTAATGACAGCTCGGCTATTTTTGTAAACATTATACTGTTGAATTCTAAAGTTGTTTCAGCTTCCTTAGAACATATTTGCGTGGTGAGTAGGTTAGAACACATATGGTCTATACACGATTTTACAATAGAAACAAATGGACAACCTTACTTTAAGCATGTTGCCAGAGTGGCTGGTTGAGTATTTGACCTGATCTGTGTCATTTGTAGATGGGTCTTCTTCTGGAGGGGACAGTGATAGCCATTATTACCTTGAGCCAGAAGATTGTCCTAGAGACTACGAGAATGTTCAAGAAGAACCTCGAGACTGTGAGAATGTGCCAGAAAACCTTCAAAGAGTCCGTGAGAATGTATCAGAAGATTGTCCAAGAGACAATGAGAGTGTGTCACAGTCTTGTCGTGACGATTCAGTTCAGGTTAGTGTTGTATTGTTCCAATCACCGTAATAACTATGTATTTGGACAGCTAAAAAATAATTAAATTCTTATCTGTTCAAAAAATGCAGTACAAAAAAAACACATAATTCTTGGATGTTGCTTGAAGTGCCATGAACGAACCTGGTCAGTTTCGGGGACAGGTCCTTTCGTGTGATTGGACCTCGACTATGGAATACTCTGCCCATTGTTATCAACTCTGTCGGCGTTCAGAAAGACACTAAAGACGCACATGTTCAAAGCTCAATACTGCTGACATTTTAAACATTTCATTTTAGGACATTTTACTGCATATCTTACGTTTATACATATAGGTATATTAATGTGAGCACATGTATCAGTATTTATTTATGTATTCGTGTGTGCATGTATGTGTAGGTATGTATATATAGGTATGCATGTAAATAGAGTAATAATAGGTCTAATTTATCTGATTTTATTTATTTATTTAATTAATAGTTTTAATAAACTAACTTAATTTGTTCTACATTTTATCTGAAGTTTCTTTTTTTGCAGTTTTTATAAGTATACATTGAATCGCTTGATTATATCTTATTGTACAATGCTTTGAGCATATTGTGGACATTGCGCTCTATAAGTATTAATTATTATTATGTCTGAAACATACAGTATCCAAATACATAATCACTACAGACTATATATTAGTCATTACATAGTCATTACAAACTATATATTAGTGATTACATAGTCATTACAGATTATATATTTAGACATATAAAATAATAGGTGTCCGAAAAACATATAGTAGAAAAAATTATTATTTTTGTAAAGCACACAATATTCGAATACATATTGGCCTGGGTCCAAAAAAATGGCTCATCAAATGTGACACAAGGTGTAAAAAATCAACTGATAGAAATCATTTTTTTCTTCATTCCTGCATGATCCAATGCACATCCTAGTTTACAAAAATAAAAAACTTCATATATTGCCTCAATATTTGTTATTAAGGTTTTATTAGTAATGACTCAACAACAATTTTAAAAATATTGATTACCACCTATAAAAACCCATATATTAAAATTAAACACTTTTTGATTGTTCTCCCATGGTCAAATACACTTAATACTTAAGTTTGATACCACTTTTGGGCATATGAATGTGATAATTCTCAAATTAGCCGATTTTTATGGGGTCAAAACATCTGTTTAAAAAACATTTAAATAAAACAATATAACAAATAAACATCAGCGTTTAACATGTTAATTATTTCATACACAACACTTACCAATGTAGCACTTCTACAACAAATGTCAAACCCGTCGGACAATTTTTCTTGACACATTAAGCATTTGAGTTGACATAGGTACCAAATTTGTTACATTCCTGACATTACACTTGTCTTGTTTTAAAATGAAATATAATTGAAATCAAACTAACTGTGATTGGTTTCCCACAATGCAACATACTAAATGCTTGAGTATGACACAAAAACTGGACCCAAGATGCAGTGCCCCCTGGTGACTAACTCTGTCACATCCGTGTCGTCCCTAGAAGACTCTGTGTTCACAGATGATGACACTGACATGTCAGATCATCCTAGAAATGGTGCTGAATCAAAGGAGGCAACAATACATATATGACACAACACTGGTCACACGGGTCAATTCTGGACACTGCCCAAACATTGCAGTCTAGGTCAGGTCCCATCATTTTGTAATTTGTGCAGGAATGCATAACATATGATCTAATTTGTCAATGTCCAATTTGTTTTGTTCGACAAACATTACAGAACTAATAAAATAAAACCTAATCAAAAAAATGATAAAACAAGAGACTATATTAGTAAAAATGACCTCATTTATCAAAATGTTGCTTGTTAAAGTTTCTTCAATTTAGCAGTAATTAATACACAACTGAAGATATTTCAACAAATGAGGTATCATTTTAAAGCTCATTATCCCTGGAATCCAGAAAGGTAGACAAATCAAAGTCACAGTTTTGCAATTTAATAACCCTTTGCTTTTTGGCAGGGCACATTGATGGAGAAAAATAATATGTTTAGTGTCAAAACCCGTATCGACCCGTATCACTTTCAAAAAATGATCTCAAATTTACTAAGCAGACTTAAGACATTTAATGATCCCTGAACAATGCAGGAACTATACGGTCGTCAGTGTGGGTACATTTTATTATTGTGAACGGTTTTGCGGATTTTATAGCGACTGTTGAACATGGCGCAAAACTGGGCTTCTGCAGCAGTATTCGTCGTAGGCAGCACTCACTTTGGAATAACTAATATAAATGTAACTTAATCCAGAATCAAACTACATGCTGATATTATTTCTTGTGTTTTATAGGAAAATTATACTTTGATTTTTGTATTTATTATAGAAATAATACATTTAAATAAGCCAATTCTAATATATTTGTGTAATTTCTTCAGAGTTCACACCCATCAGTTCGTTTGGATCCTGCGAAGCCAGGCTCTACATATGACACCGATGATCCTGACTCTGTGACTGTATCACAAGATCATTCAGGAAAATGTGTTGGCAGACATGTCAGGAGACCAGCAGACTGTGCTAGAAGACAAAAATGGAGAATGCTTCAGAGGATTAATCAGGAGACTGTGTCAGATCTCCAAAGTGACAAAGAGAATGTGCCCAACGATCTTTCAAGAGACAAAGAGAATGTGTCAAAAGATCTTCCAAGAAACAATGACAATGTGTCCAAAGATCTTCCAAGACACAATGACAATGTGTCCAAAGATCGTCCAAGTAATTATGAAAACATGTCCAGAGATCTTCCAAGTGACAATGAGAATGTGTCTAAAGATCTTGCACGAGACTATGAGAATGTGTCCAAAGATCTTCCAAGAGACAATGACAATGTGCCCAACGATCTTCCAAGTGACAAAGAGAATGTGCCCAACGATCTTTCAAGAGACAGTGAGAATGTGTCCAAAGATCTTCCAAGAGGCAATGACAATTTGTCCAAAGATCTTCCAAGAGACAGTGGAAATGTATCCAAAGATCTTCCAAGTGACAATGAGAAAGTGTCAAAAAATCTTCCAAGAGACATTGAGAATGTGTCCAAAGATTTTCCACGACACAATGAGAATGTGCCCAACGATCTTTCAAGAGACAATGAGAATGTGCCGAAAGATCTTCCAAGAGACATTGAGAATGTGTCCAAAGATCTTCCAAGAGATAGTGAGAATGTGCCCAAAGATCTTCCAAGTGACAATGAGAATGTGTCCAAAGGGTTTCCAAAAGATAGTAAGAATGTGTCCAAAGATCTTCCAAGAGATAGTAAGAATGTGTCCAAAGATCTTCCAAGAGATAGTGAGAATGTGCCCAAAGATCTTCCAAGTGACAATGAGAATGTGTCCAAAGATCTTCCAAGAGATAGTAAGAATGTGTCCAAAGATCTTCCAAGAGACAATGAGAATATGTCCAGAATATGTCCAAGTGACAATGAGAATTTGTCCAAAGATCTTCCAAGAGACAGTGGAAATGTATCCAAAGATCTTCCAAGTGCCAATGAGAAAGTGTCCAAAGATCTTCCAAGAGATAGTAAGAATGTGTCCAAAGATCTTCCAAGAGACAATGAGAATATGTCCAGAATATGTCCAAGTGACAATGAGAATTTGTCCAAAGATCTTCCAAGAGACAGTGGAAATGTATCCAAAGATCTTCCAAGTGCCAATGAGAAAGTGTCCAAAGATCTTCCAAGAGACATCGAGAGTGTGCTGAAAGATCTTCCAAGAGACATTGAGAATGTGTCCAAAGATTTTCCAAGACACAATGAGAATGTGTCCAAAGATCTTCCAAGTGACAATGAGAATGTGTCCAAAGATCTTCCAACAGACAATGAGAATGTGTCCAAAGATCTTCCAAGTGACAATGAGAATGTGTCCAAAGATCTTCCAAGTGACAATGAGAATGTGTCCAAAGATCTTCCAAGAGACAATGAGAATGTGTCCAAAGATCTTCCAAGTGACAATGAGAATGTGTCCAAAGATCTTCCAAATGACAATGAGAATGTGTCCAAAGATCTTCCAAGAGACAATGAGAATGTGTCCAAAGATCTTCCAAGTGACAATGAGAATGTGTCCAAAGATCTTCCAAGAGACAATGAGAATGTATCCAAAGATCTTCCAAGTGACAATGAGAATGTGTCCAAAGATCTTCCAAGTGACAATGAGAATGTGTCCAAAGATCTTCCAAGAGACAATGAGAATGTGTCCAAATATCTTCCAAGTGACAATGAGAATGTGTCCAAATATCTTCCAAGTGACAATGAGAATGTGTCCAAAGATCTTCCAAGACACAATGAGAATGTGTCCAAATATCTTCCAAGTGACAATGAGAATGTGTCCAAATATCTTCCAAGAGACAATGAGAATGTGTCCAAATATCTTCCAAGAGACAATGAGAATGTGTCCAAATATCTTCCAAGTGACAATGAGAATGTGTCCAAAGATCTTCCAAGAGACAATGGGAATATGTCCAGAGATCTTCCAAGTGACAATGAGAATGTGTCCAAAGATCTTGCAAGAGACAATGAGAATATGTCCAAAGATCTTCCAAGAGACAATGAGAATATGTCCAGAGATCTTCCAAGTGACAATGAGAATGTGTCCAGAGATCTTCCAAGAGACAATGAGAATATGTCCAGAGATCTGCCAAGTGACAATGAGAATGTGTCCAAAGATCTTGCAAGAGACAATGAGAATATGTCCAAAGATCTTCCAAGAGACAATGAGAATGTGTCCAAATATCTTCCAAGTGACAATGAGAATGTGTCCAAAGATCTTCCAAGTGACAATGAGAATGTGTCCAAAGATCTTCCAAGACACAATGAGAATGTGTCCAAAGATCTTCCAAGTGACAATGAGAATGTGTCCAAATATCTTCCAAGTGACAATGAGAATGTGTCCAGAGATCTTCCAAGAGACAATGAGAATATGTCCAGAGATCTTCCAAGTGACAATGAGAATGTGTCCAAAGATCTTGCAAGAGACAATGAGAATGTGTCCAAAGATCTTCCAAGAGACAATGAGAATATATCCAGAGATCTTCCAAGAGACAATGAGAATGTGTCCAAAGATCTTCCATATACAAAAGACATACACAATGTGCTTCCTACACGAAAGGACAATGAAGTAGCCGGTAAGTAGATGAAACAGGTATTTTGCATGTTTTGACAAGTTTCGATTTGTTTCATTCAAGTTTAAAAGGAGGCAGTCTGTTCCTAGTTTTTCATGTATTAATTAATACAATGTTCTTAAGATTATTATAACTATGTTGAAGGTATACTGCTCACCAAATTGTGTTTAGTAAGCCATTTGAAAGCACAACCATGTAGCATGTTCAAAAAGTAATGAAAACATCCAGTTTCAAAACAAATGTTATTGTCATTGCGGCCGAATCGGGCTGAGTTAACTGCTATACCCTTTTATGTTCAACAATGCTCACTTTCCCATGGTCAAGACAGAAGGCTTCTGGTTACAAAATTACTACATCTGAACAGACTATGTCCCCTTAAAACACCTAAATTACTATTATTACTTAGACTATTAAAATCTGTTACCTATGCAGCAGGTGAGGCTTGGCACATTGGCTAGATATTTGGTAAGTGAAAAAGAAACAAACTGTACTAGTTTTATTCATTGGAGTACCATTACAGTAAATCAAGTTATGCTACAATATTTGGAGTGTATTACTTTTTATTAATTTGTGCCAGTATGATATTTACAATATGTAATGTTATTGTAAATATAAATGAAGTGTAATTTTTTTACACTTTTAAGGTATCTTGGCAGAGATGGGCTTAGGACATCTGGTGGATAAATTCCTCACAGAGAAGGTAATATATTTTTGTATAACTATATTTATTAGGCCTCTCAGTTAGAGTTCAGGAAGTGTGGAATTCTGTGTTATTTGTTGATGACTGGTTGAGTCTTGCTTCCAGTCAGTTATAATCTGATGTTATTGATGACCAAGGTTGTACTGTAATAGAAACAAGTAGTGGTAAGTAAAAGCTTCACCAAGTAAAGCTTTTAACTTACTACTTGTTTCTATTACAACAGAACCACCCTATTAAGGTCACCATTGGGACTGGGCAAAGGTGATCTGAATAGCGATATGACCCTATTAGTGGGACTAATTTCCTGTACTTTACTGTTACAAGAATTATTTGGGATTTCCAGGGACGCCTTAATTATAATAAGGGCGGCTGAATTATCGAGGTGACATAAAGCAAGGATAGACTGTATGAACAGATTGTTTTGATTGAAATACGTACGATTATTAAATGACAAAAACCTGTTTCGGTTATGGGAAAAAGACACCATTCTTTCAGGACGGGTCTGCTTACGGAGGTTACGACATAACATAATGCATTAAATGTTTAAAAATAGCGGTGCTGTTCGGTAAATTACCTGTGATTGTTATTACAAACAGGTGCGTACATTTATGTCAAATATTTTTATGTTTGTCAACTGCCATTCTTGTGTCACACTTGTGATCACATTTTTTCTAAGACGGCCGCCCACAAACCTCTTACATATTCGATCAAAAACCAGGTGTCTGGAAAAGAAAGTTGACTGCTGCAAAGACAAAATTCATGTTATCAGCATGTAAGTTGTTTGCAGATTCAATTACGTTCATGATTTTGAAATGTGGGATGTTATCTGTCTGAATCCTTGAAGACAACAAGGAAGTGGATTAGTTCAACGCTGACGAAGGC
This sequence comes from Escarpia spicata, assembly GCA_963995525.1. Taxonomy (NCBI): domain Eukaryota; kingdom Metazoa; phylum Annelida; class Polychaeta; order Sabellida; family Siboglinidae; genus Escarpia; species Escarpia spicata. The sequence goes on from OZ023207.1 coordinate 41,379,819, forward strand.
ATCAAGAGGATGCTGAAAGCTCCAACTGAGCAAACAAGGATTCAGAAAGAAAACATACCACATTTCCAAAGTTCCTGTTATACCATTTCAGATGACAGTTGAGTTGGTTGAGCTGTTGAATGCGGACCAGATGACCTCCCTTGGAGTGTCCGTCCTTGGACATCAGCTACAACTGAAACACAGGTGTAACGAGGCTATGAAGGCCAGAGGTAAAGTGAGACACAGCTGTAAGGAGGCTATGAAGACCAGAGGTAAAGTGAGACACAGGTGTAAGGAGGGTATGAAGACCAGAGGTAAAGTGAGACACAGGTGTAAGGAGGGTATGAAGGCCAGAGGTAAAGTGAGACACAGGTGTAAGGAGGCTATGAAGGCCAGAGGTAAAGTGAGACACAGGTGTAAGGAGGGTATGAAGGCCAAAGATAAAGTGAGACACAGGTGTAAGGAGGGTATGACGGCCAGAGGTATACTGAGACACAGGTGTAAGGAGGGTATGAAGGCCAGAGGTATAGTGAGACACAGGTATAAGGAGGCTATGAAGGCCAGAGGTATAGTGAGACACAGGTGTAAGGAGGGTATGAAGGCCAGAGGTATACTGAGACACAGGTATAAGGAGGCTATGAAGGCCAGAGGTATACTGAGACACAGGTGTAAGGAGGGTATGAAGGCCAGAGGTATACTGAGACACAGGTATAAGGAGGCTATGAAGGCCAGAGGTATAGTGAGACACAGGTGTAAGGAGGGTATGAAGGCCAGAGGTAAAGTGAGACACAGGTGTAAGGAGGCTATGAAGGCCAGAGGTAAAGTGAGACACAGGTGTAATGAGGGTATGAAGGGCAAAGGTATAGTGAGACAGGTGTAAGGAGGGTATGAAGGTCAGAGGTATAGTGAGACAGGTGTAAGGAGGGTATGAAGGTCAGAGGTATAGTGAGACAGGTGTAAGGAGGGTATGAAGGCCAGAGGTAAAGTGAGACAGGTGTAAGGAGGGTATGAAGGTCAGAGGTATAGTGAGACAGGTGTAAGGAGGGTATGAAGGTCAGAGGTATAGTGAGACAGGTGTAAGGAGGGTATGAAGGCCAGAGGTAAAGTGAGACAGGTGTAAGGAGGGTATGAAGGTCAGAGGTATAGTGAGACAGGTGTAAGGAGGGTATGAAGGTCAGAGGTATAGTGAGACAGGTGTAAGGAGGCTATGAAGGCCAGAGGTAAAGTGAAAGGTTTCAGGGCAAAACGCGATAAATGCCATTTTTGAAATTTTTATCAAACTGGGATTGTTTAAACACATGCTGAGTGAGGATGCTGTCTAATTAATACAAAAACATGATGAATCCCCATTAAATGACGTGCACAAAAGAGCGTTTGTTTTGAACATATTTATACTGAGGAGATGCTGCTGATTATGTCAGTCTCAATACCCCGGCAGATCGCCTTGTGAAGCACTCAAGTTAAACTCACTCAATAATATCATTGCCCTACAGATTCGATTGTTTGAGTTTTGGCCATTACATGTAAACCCTAATGTTTGGAATGTAGAAGTAATTATGTGAACCCACCGTACCACTCAGCCAGTTGTGAGAAAGGTCAAATGGGTATTGGAATTCCGTGGAGTCACTGGCTTTGTCTTTGATGTGGGGCACAGGCATGTGCCCTGGTCTTACTGGTTGTATAGTCGCGACCAGCAGAGTCAATTACTAGGATAAGTACAACTGATTCAGCTAACTTCCACACATTACACAGAATATCTGCCAGGGGTAGAGTACAGGTAGTCACGCTACTACACTTGGCATATGAGGATGATTCAGCTAACTTCCACACGTTACATAGAATATGTGCCGGGGTAGAGTACAGGTAGTCACGCTACTACACTTGGCATATGAGGATGATTCAGCTAACTTCCACACGTTACATAGAATATGTGCTAGGGGTAGAGTACAGGTAGTCACGCTACTACACTTGGCATATGAGGATGATTCAGCTAACTTCCACACGTTACATAGAATATGTGCTAGGGGTAGAATACAGGTAGTCACGCTACTACACTTGGCATATGAGGATGATTCAGCTAACTTCCACACGTTACATAGAATATGTGCCAGGGGTAGAGTACAGGTAGTCACGCTACTACACTTGGCATATGAGGATGATTCTGGGTAAATAAATTGTTAGAAAAGTTGCATTCACCAAAGTACTTTACGGTTATAGATGTATTTTAAAAATATGTTCTTATTACGCAATGCAACAAGTCAACAACAGATGTGGTATAATATGGCCAGAATAACCTTCTGACAGTTATTTCTTACTCGCCAGATTATTGGATGAGTTATAACATGCAAATATTTACAAACAAATGTGGGCCCTTTGAGGTCTTAAACATTTACTTAGCCTACACATTCTAAATAAAAGGCCCACATTATAAAGCACTATATTAAAATCATGATAGATAATACATAAAAACCTCTCAAAAAGATGTCTCACAAACATTTCGACAACTAAAACTACTACTTATAAAAAAACACTAAAAAGAGGTGGGGCCATTCCGCCCCACGTGTAATTTATCCTACTTAATTTACCGCTCTAAAAACCTTGCGTACACTGTTACTGTATTATCAGTAATGAGGAGAAAAGTCAACAACCTCGTGTACAATATATGAGCAAGGAAAAATGTCACAGAAAAACTACATATACCATGTCACACACATGTATTCACATACAAATGATGAGAACAGGGAATCCCACACTAATTACTGGTAGGAAGGAAGGGAGGTGGACTAAAAATGATGCCGAATTCTGATCAAGTTCGTACAACCAAAAAAATTTGAATATGGCCACCGCTGGGACCGCTCTGGCTTTTTATACCCTGCACGGCAGGACTTCTTTTCATTGTATTCATACGCTAAATAGCGGGGAAACCTGTTACCATTCAAATGTTGGACTCTTGACCTTTCCGGTACCGTGACCCCCTGTTTACCTAGATGTTCATATTTTGCAGACATGCTTAAATAATTTACATAAATATGTTTGTATGATTCATGTTTGCTTTAAACATTTCATAATGTTATCTAAAATAATTATGTTCTACTTGCAGAAACAGCAAAATCACATCACATGAAGGTATGTAAATAATTGGTACTTTGCTTTATTTAATTTGATTATATGTGCCTATATATATCTAATAATTAATACAAACCACTCAAGCTCTTCACAGACAATTTTTTTTAATTAAACTATGATTTTACCATTAGTTTACATGAAAAAAATAAGGTGTTATGATACAGATATTTAATTTGTATAATATATTATTTTTCTAGTAAGTAGCATGTGACTTAGGCCATTTGATGCAGACACTCTGCCTTTAACACCTGCCTTTGTGTCTCTAACATTGACATTGTCTCGGAGCCAAGCACTGTTCTATATTCTCTGTGATGTAACAATGCCTTTTTCTCTTTTAGTCTTCCACTGAGTCTGCCGATGATAAGGACTCTGCTAAAACCCAACAGGTTTGTTCTATCATTTGAAATTGATGTGCACATCAGACGTATGTAACTGGGCATATTATTCAATGACCCTGATTTTTTTTACAATAAACACACATCAAGTCTAATGTGTGATGACATATTGAGCATTCATAAGACATTTCTGAATAATTTTTTTCCAGTTGACCCTGTTCAATACAGAACTTAAAGTTCTTATATCAAAGTACAAGGAACAACATCAATCTTTACCACCCTTCCCAAACTGTTATCCATTAGAATAGCTGAAATACTGTTGAACTTTGGTTTACAGTCACCTTGGGACAGTCGCAAACTATTTACACAGTAAAAGGTAGGATGTTAGTCCCACTAATCCAGTCACCTCGCTATTCAGGAACGGTCAGTCACAGCCAGGAAGCCAAGATTGGCAGCTGACGCAGCCGATCAGTGGTCAGGCGCCCACTCACCAAAGGCAAAGCCGACAATGCAAAGCCATGAACTTGGCATAGGGATGTTTACTCTACAACTGGCATATTGAAAACAATATAAAAGATGGAAGACCCCAGTTATCTGTTGCCTTTATGTTGCACTTGAAAGTCAAATTCTTAGTGCATGGCTGAGCAGATTTGACAGACAAATGCTGCAGCACAGAGCAACGGCACTGTGTATTGTCTATGATGCTGACAATATGGCATCATCTGTTAGGTGATTGGATGTTTGCTTAACGATTGAAGTCTGTTTCTAGTAGCATAGTTGTCTTGATTTAGAACGATAAAACAATGTGTTTTGTAAATTGTTGTATAACTAAAATCATCATGTTATTTTACTAGCGTGATTGAGTGATAACAGATTATTCAAAATGTCCCAGTTACCCAGTTGACCCTGTTCAATATAGATGACCCTTAAAGTTCTTATATCAAAGTACAATGATAAATCTTTGCCACCCTTCCCAAACTGTTATCCATTAGAATAGCTGAAATACACTTGATCACCAAAGGCGAAGCCGACAATGGAAAGCCATGAATTTGGCATAGAGATGTTTACTCTACAACTGGCATATTGTAAACAATATAAAAGATGGAAGACCCCAGTTTTCTGTTGCCTTTATGTTGCACTTGGAAGTCAAATTCTTAGTGCATGGCTGAGCAGATTTTACAGACAAATGCTGCAGCATGGAAGCAACTGCACTGTGTATTGTCTATGATGCTGACAATATGGCATGCTTAACGATCGAAGAAGAATGTTTGTAGTAGCATAGGTGTCTTGATTTTGAACGATAAAACAATAAAATCTTACTGATATGATTGGGTGTTAATAGGTTACTCGAAATATCCCGTGGTGCCTCTGGTGGATAATATAAAACGTAGTCTAAAATTAAGAAAGTTTGAACTGTTTGCACTCATAACAACGCGTGCTTGATCTTATCAGCAAATAACAAAAAGAAATATCATGTCAGCAAATAATATATTGTACCAAGAATGATGTTTTAAGTGGTATAATTTATAGGCCCACTTAAACAAAAGCCACAACTACTGTAGCATTAATACCTAAACATTGTGTGGTGTATCATGCTTGTGTATTAGCGTGTGTGTATCTAAATGTTAATAGTAATCAAAGTTCCTGTTGACCTATTCATCAGACAAATAACTATCCATTAATAAAAGATATGCTACACCCCAGATCAGACTGTATAGAGTCCGTGTTGTCTCCATCCTGCTCTACGGCTGCGAAAATTGGACACTGACGGCTGCAACGATGAAGAAGAAGGCGGTTGAGACCAAGTGCTTCAGACGCCTGCTGCACGTATCTTGGGCTGAGCACAAGACCAATGACTTTGTCTGAACACAGATCACTGCCCTGGCAGGCCCACAGGAGCTACTCCTTGCAACAGTGAAAAGGAGAAAGCTGGCATGGTACGGCCATGTCACTCGCGATGACTCCCTTGCCAAGACAATCATGCAGGTCACTCTGGAAGTTGGCGGACGGAGAGGCAGGCAAAGGAAGAACTCGATGGACAACATAAGGGAGTGGACCGACCTTGACATACAAACGCTACTGAGACTTGCGTTAGACCGCCCCGGCTGGAGAGCATTCGCTGAGTCTGTATCTCTCATGTCTCCCCTAAATCCCTGACAGGTCTCGCTATGAACTGAATTGAACTGAACGCTACACCCCACATGGCAATACATACTTCATTGCCTAGTGTTCATTGCTGTTGAAATGGCATGCATATATGTAGGCTTGTGGCGATGTTCCCAATTCCCGTGATGCTTCAGTCCACAATTATTTGGTATTAAGGTCACTTCACTATTAAGGTCACTTTGGTCCAGTCCCATTGGTGACCATAACCCTGAGGATCCACTGTGTTTTCTCTCTCTGGGCAAATTGTGGTTGACGTGTTCACAGAAGAAATGTTAAAAAAATTGCAGTACCAATGCCAACGTACCCTATGATATCCCCACAGTAAAGTACATTTTTCCTTGGGAAAACCACACCCGGGGGGGTCTGCAACATGCCCTGTTTTTTTAAATACTACCCTCAAAATGGTAGAATGTTGTACATTTTAGAGTTTCATGTTAGCAGCAGACTTAACTACTGTAATTCCCTCCTTTATAATATCGCTAGCAAGGACATTACAAAACTTCAACATGTCCAAACTTGTTTGGCAAGGGTAGTTACTCGATCTCCTTGTTTTTCTCGCTTGGTGCCACATCTAAAATCACTGCATTGGCTACCTGTGCGATATCGCATTATTTTTAAGATCTGTACAATTACTTATCAAGCCCTATCATCCAAACAACCTGCATACCTACATTCTCCAGCAAAGATACCTAAACAACTTCAGTTGGCAGACTCTGATCTACCTTTTATTCTACTGTTGGAACTTTTTGGTTGTTGTTAAGGAACTTTCTCCCTGTTGATGTTAAATCAGAAATATAGTTTAATTTCACCGTCATCTAAAAACCTATCTGTTTAATACTGCAAATCCTTCTTTGCAATTCCATCCATCTGTTTATTAGGATTTGCTGAGGACATTGGCGCTAAAGAAGTCATTCCATTATTATTATTATTCCATTGGTGATAACAAAAATAAATAAAAACCTACATTTTAGCATATGACAGTTTTTATTGTTAAATTGAAAATAAAGAAACTACAATTTTGTTTATTCACTCAAGGTAAACCAGAATGTCAGTTTGAAATATGTTGGTGATGTATCTACGCATGACACATCATGTGATACATCAATTAATCATTAACAAATGTAGTGAAGTTTGACATCTGTGTTTGTGTTGTTAGGCTGTCTCAGCAGTAGACACAGCCTCAGGGCCTGCTGTCAACAGTTCTAGTGTGACAGACATGTACAGTGCCTATGTGGAGGTACAGGCTGAGGGTGAAGAGGAAGACTTGGCTCCAGAAGCAGTCGTAGAAGCCAGTTTGGACGACTCCCCACCGGCTGACACGTATGTACTGATGCTGTGCTACCTACATTAGGCACACATACTGTATCTGGTGTTTCCTATTTATAAAAATATGATTTGTTTATTATATTATTTTATTAAGTGTGTGTAAGCGTGCATGCGTGCGTGCGTGAGCTGCCACAGTGAACCCGGTATTAAGTTACTTGGGTCTGTTCTGAACACAAGCCAGGAATACCTGTAGATCTCATGTTCCATTATAATCTAATTTTTTAATGTCTAGTTTATTTCATGAATATATTAATAAATTAAATTAATTGCAGCGTGGCTGAATGCTTCCCAAAGAAGTTGAGATGGTGTTCGATTGAACAAGTCTGCCAGGGAGTAAAGTGTAAAGCGCTTTGAGCAGTCCTAAGGACTGGATACTGCGCTGTATAAGAACTTAACTTGTTTACATTTTTATTTACTTCTAATAATAAAATCTAATAAATACCTGTGTTTACAAATGCATAGATTAAAAAACAATAGAAAATATGAGTCAAAATTGCCACGTTTCTCCAAACATTGCTTTTAAAGTTTGCTTCCATTTTAGTAATAAATAAAAATCTACTGAAGAAGATATTTCAACAAACGAACTATCATGTTAAAAAATACTGAAAATGGTTTTCTGCCAGATTATTATACCGCCAGATTATTATGTATGCATACTATCAATAAAGTTCACTTTTATGACAATTACGTACCTCTAAGTGAGTTTTAATCATGGATCAGGCATGTCGATATCATGTAATGAAATCCATTATGCAATCTTTGACAGCCATTTTCTTCTAAAAAAAATTCTTCAAATTTCTGCACTTGGAAACGAGATATCTCTTGGAATAATTATGCTATATAAATTTTTTTTAATCATGAATAGTTTGAAAGATATAGCCATATTTGTTGCCAAAAAACAATTGTTTTGGTTGTATTTACCCCAAAATTATTTAAAAATAAAAACACAACATTAAAAAAAATGTTCTAATCATTTCACTATAGAATCTATAGAGAACATGGATTTGCAAGAATTATAACTATATATGGATTCAATAAAAGGTGGCAGTGTTTCTAAATTTGCCAATATTTGCTCAAAATGGTAGCCATTTTGTTTATTACCATGGAAACGGGGGGTCTGGCTGAAAAAAAGTTCAATATATATTTTACTCGGTAAGACCCATTTCATGCATTGGGCAGAACAAATTGAACTGTTTGCACAAATTAAAAAAATAATCCTATCTACCTGCCATATCTGGCCTTAAAGCTCACAAGCTGTCGAATCCAAAAATGTACAAAGCTCAATTTCACAATTGTGCGACTTAATACCCACTTTCCTGTGGCAGGGCCCATATTTTGTTTTATTTACAATATCTTTTAATATTTTGTTTATATTTTTATCCCATCAATTATCATTGTAGAATTTTAATTTAGAGTTCATGCTAGTTGATATGCAGGTGTGCCTGTAAAGTAACATTATTTGTTTAACCCTAACGACCACAACCGCCTGCCAGCTCCCATTCTCTCTTGCCCCAGCTTCTCCTGACCACCCCGCCGGTTAAGCTGGACTTCAGTAACTCATGTGGCGCCATCTACCGGATAATTGAGTGTTATATGACATTTGAAGCTTTAGTCGATTTTCCTGCTTTACATTGGGCCTTTTTGGGTTAGTGCTGTTGGAAAACATATCTGTGTGGAATCAGAATGCAACTCATTATTATGTCATGGATTCTAAAGGGTTAACAAATCAGCTGACAGCCTTGTACCATGACATGTAGTCAGTATACGTTCTTTAGGAGCAAAAGCAATAAAACGCTTTTTTGTACTGTTGTAGCAGCATATCTACTGTACGGTGGGGGGGGGGGGGTAGATATTAAGAAATGTGGCCAACTGATTTGGAGGACTAATATCGGAGTCGTCTTGAAATTTCTAATTTCAAATCAAATATATTGTAACTCATTCCAATAGATACAAATAATAATAATAATAAGATAACTTCTATTGCGCCTAAATCCTTGGAAACCAACCTCAGAGGCGCATCAAAACAAAAGGGTTGGTCAATCTCAAAGTCCATAAGTAGTATTCCAGTTGTCAACAGATGGGTCAATGCGCTAGGGAGCTATGGTGGATAAGCAAGGTTTATACCGTCAAATACGGCGAAGATCACGAATATGATCAAAACAGCAGCGACATGTTTGAGATATGTGTTGTCGGAAATTGAAGTTACCATTAAAGATCACTCCTAGATTCCGCACCGAGGTTGCTGGCATGATATATTGATTCAAAATACGCGTAGGGAAAAAACCATCCAGTTTACTACGCTGCATTGGAGTACCAATAATAATCAATTCAGTTTTATTTGCATTTAATTTCAATTTAATGTCAGTCATCCAGTGGAAGATATCTTGAAGGCAATCACTAAGTTGATTAAGGGAGTGATTTGTATCCAGGGTAGCCAACGAATTGTAAATCTGAGTATCATCAGCATAAAGATGATGATCCAAGTTATGTCTTTGTATAACAGAGCTTACAGTAGTGGCGTAGTGTAAAGAGTAAAAAGCAAAGGCCCAAGAACAGAACCCTGGGGAACACCAAATAAAGCCGGCAGTGCAGCTGAAAAATAGTTCCAAATCTCTATACAAATCAAATCATATATAATAAATAACATAATGAGAACATCAAGGGAAGAACATTATATAATGTTATACTTCCTTAACTGCTCCCTACTGAAATGCTGTTTGTCCCCATGAAAAATCACTAGTCCACTGTTCTTGGGCGGTTGATTGGGCAGTCAGTTGGTTGGGCAGTTGGTTGATTGGGCAGTCGGTTGATTGGGCAGTCAGTTGGTTGGGCAGTTGGTTGATTGGGCAGTCAGTTGGTTGGGCAGTTGGTTGGTTGGGCAGTTGGTTGATTGGGCAGTCAGTTGGTTGGGCAGTTGGTTGGTTGGGCAGTTGGTTGATTGGGCAGTCAGTTGGTTGGGCAGTTGGTTGATTGGGCAGTCGGTTCTTCAGCAGTCGGTTAGTTAGGCAGTTTGTTGCTCGGGCAGTTGGTTGGACAGTTGGTTGGTTGAGTAGTTGGTTGGTTGGACAGTTGGTTGGATGGGCAGTTAGTTAGTTGAGCAGTTGGTTGGTTGGGCAGTTGGTTGATTGGGCAGTCAGTTGGTTGGGCAGTTGGTTGATTGGGCAGTCGGTTCTTCAGCAGTCGGTTAGTTAGGCAGTTTGTTGCTCGGGCAGTTGGTTGGACAGTTGGTTGGTTGAGTAGTTGGTTGGTTGGACAGTTGGTTGGATGGGCAGTTAGTTAGTTGAGCAGTTGGTTGGTTGGGCAGTTGGTTGGTCAGGCAGTTGGTTGGTCAGGCAGTTGGTTGGTCGGGCAGTTGGCTGGTTGGGCAGTTGGTTGGTCAGGCAGTTGGTTGGTTGGCGGTTGGCTGACCAGTAGGGCAATCAGTGAGGCGGACAGACAGCCAGCATGTCTGACTAGTTGGGCAATCAGTGAGGCGGACAGACAGCCAACATGGCTGACCAGTTGGGCAATCAGTCATGCTGATACTTGTTTTATTTTAAAGGGAGACACCTCTGTCTGAAATGTATCAAATTTAATTTTTATGACAATTTTTGTTTCCTTCACTTTTTGACAAAATGACATACCTACTTCATTATATAGAACATATGTAACACTTATACTCACCGCCAAATTACTACTTTAGCACTAAACAAAAACAACTAGACTCCAAAATCTAACCAACCGATGTATACAAAAATATTGAAATCGTGCTATTCATTATCTGGCATGCGTTTCTGAGTTAACGGTGCCTGATTGATATGTCACAGTTGCATTAGTACACACAGATATTGTATTTGTAAACATATCACGAGATGTAGGGTAAAATAGCCTTCTGTTCTCGTAAACTGGTTTCTTTACATCATAAACTATAAAGGGCTGATACAAGTATGTCTGTGGTACAGTATATGTGGTAGGTATGTATGTCTTATATTGGCCACATGTACATCTATGTACATGTAGTATGAATTAAATGTGACCACTGTCTGAACTGGTGCGTCAGATATGGTTATGGATTAAGGGGGTAGTGGTAACCAATGATATAATTTTGTTATTGTTAATAAAATAATACTGTTAGAAACATTCAGATATTCTACATACATAGCAGAACAAAACTATTATACGTGCTGGTTGGATGCAAAACTAGTCTGTACTAAACATAAGAATTACTTAGTTCATCGAGTGCCATTTTCTCAGTTTGTCAGGGTTTTTGGTAAAAAAATGAATAGAAGTCAAAAAGTAACTAACCAATACATATCAACTTTCAACACAACAATAATAGGATAAATATCTACATTCCTGTGCATTGAAATAATAAACAGTCATTTGGATGATATTCCAGGGGGATTTGAAGGTGAAAACGTTATGTGCAAAAAACAATTTTTTTTAAAAATAGTTCTACAAAATCCGGATTAAATACAGAAATGGCTATGCACAGAAAATTAGTATAATTAATTATCTGGATAGTAACATATGAATTAGCATAGGGGTTTTTGTTTTCTGTTTATTTAAATGTTAGCCACTTTACATTACAACATATTTGAGCTTATTACCCCCTCCTGCACTGAAGAATTTGAAGAACAAAATTTTAATCATGATATATCCTTAGTTTAAGTATGCTAACTTCATGCAACTCATTTCTGATGAGATTTATTAGCTTTTTTGACAAATATTTCTGAATGGTGTGTTCCCACTTAATAATGTAATAATCATAGGTGTTAACTGTAAACAGAGTGATTCGTGCAGTTAGATACTTAGGTCTAAACAAGGACAAAGTGTTTGTTTAAACACGTGTTAAACTACGATACTATCTAATTAATATAACAATGCAACAAATCCCCATTAAAAGACATGCACAAAAGGGCGTTTGTTTTGAAAGCGCGATAAGCGCTAACCATCTTTTTTATCAAAATACAATATATTCATTTTCAGCACTGCCTTGTGGCAAGTGCAGCTACGCGGAGTGACTGCGTGCAGCTACGCGGAGTGACTGCGTGCAGCTACGCGGCGTGACTGCGTGCAGCTATGCGGAGTGACTGCGGCGTGCAGCTACGCAGAGTGACTGCGGCGTGCAGCTACGCGGAGTGACTGCGGCGTGCAGCGACGCGGAGTGACTGCGGCGTGCAGCTACACGGAGTGACTGCGTGCAGCTACGCGGAGTGACTGCGTGCAGCTACACGGAGTGACTGCGTGCGCTGTATGGATATAGAATATCAGATTTTGCGTAACAAATCTGCAAAAAATATTTCAGACTTTGCTACTGTTCTCTGATTTTTGATTCTCGATATACACCAACTTTTTTACAAGTTTTTAGTTAACTTTGAGGTTAAACAGAAAAGTTACTTTATCTCAAAACCAATAAAAAGGATATACAGTAAAACCCCACTTTGCAGTCACCTAGGATATTGCTAATATGGCCAGCTCTCTATTCAGGTCACTTAGGGTGACCTTAATAGAGAGGTTCCACTGTATCGTGTTTTGCCGTGAAGTGGAGCGCAGTGGTGCAGTGTCTAGAGCTTTGTACTCTCAATCAAGAGAACCCGAGTTTAAATCTTGTGCTGCAGTGTTGAACCTTGGGCAATTTCGTTAACTCTGCTCCAGTTCATTCAGCTATATGAATGAGTACCTGGCTATAGACAGTGGTGGATATCTGTGTACGAATAGTCTTTGTGTACTAATGGCAGCGTGGCTGGATGTTTCCGACAGAAGTTGAGATGGTGAACAGGTCTCCCAGGGAGTAAAATGTAAAGTGCTTTGAGCGGTCCTGATGACTGGATGCTGCGATATATAAGAACTTACCTTTTAGTTCGTGCATGTTTCTCTTCCCTAGCCCCAAGGAGGAGCTGCGAGACATTGTCCAGAGATTGGCTGCTTCTGTTACTGGTGACCCAATTAAAATCATCATTCACCGAAAGAAGATTGTCAAGTCAACCATGTTGGCAGTGAGATCCAGAGAGTTCACATTCACACGGCCACCGAACATAACATTCTCAGGGGAACAGGAGGCCGTCGATGGCGGTGGACTTCGCAGGGAATATTTCAAGTAAATCCTGTTTGGTTTGTTTTATTTACAGTCAAGAAAAATACATTCATAACAACAGCGTCTTTTCAAGGGGTGCCTATTGAGTTTCTGTTGGGTCCATTACTGAGATAATGAGTGTTCATAAGGAAAATCCATCATTAAACAGTATCTGTTATTAAATTTATGCAGCTTTTTCTAAATGCAAAACTGCCGCTATATCACCAAGGATCCTGTGTCCATGACACGTTCACCAACAGAAGTATTCTGGTGGCACATTCTGGTTTTGATAGTTTTCAGTATATATATATATATATATACCACAGTTTGCTCCTTAACAATGAAAAGTTTAAAGAGCACAATCGGGCTTATGAGCCCGATTGTGCTTATCAGGCTTATGGGTTCATACTCATAGGTGTATTACAGTTGCAATTCTATTGTGATATTGTCATAGCTATTGTGATAGTATCCAGGTGGGGAAATAAATGTGAAAAGTTAAATTATAGTTAAGTTTCCCAATTAAATAAACACCACATATTTATCAAGTCAATTAAATTAGCTTAACCTCTTGTTTCCTCAAGTTAATTAAATTAAATTAACAATGAACTTCAATGAAAGTAAGAAATAACTTCAATCCACTTTAATGATGAATGAAATAGTTATGCTACTTTATTCCACATGACTAACTATTGTCAATACAAAACTTTGGAAATATAAAATACTTGTATATTTTAGCTCATAAGTGCTCCCATCTATCAAGTGTCTCCATGAGATCTCCCTATATCTCTGTGTGACTAGTAGTCCAGTAGAAATCAGCACATTTTTTACCAAACCCGGACATTTTGGTTAAAAAGCCAATTTTTGCTTTACGATGACCAGTAGTATTTCCTGAACTTCCAGAAAAAACCCAACCAAAATCAATCCTGGGGAACCGCAATTTTTTTATGAACAATACACGTACCCTGTCAGTCGCTTTTTGCAACATTTTCTTTCACTGGCCGGCAAGTTTACCGTTAGGATACTTGTGTTGATTTGTATTTTATATATCCATTAACTCGTTAATATAAGAAATCAAGTGTTCGCCACAAGATTAGATCTTACCATTGTGTATCGAGAGCCAGTGTTTTAAAATCCAAACACGAGCGATAATATCACATAGGCCTAGAACAAACCGTTTCGTAAACCTCCTCAAGACATTTTACGCAATGGATTTATATTCTAAATAAATAACAGCTATTGTATTAATTACTTGCTTACAAGTTGTTAAAAAAGTTATAATAAATTTATGTAATAATTGTTACGGATCATTATGCATTTGTGCTTGAGCGATTTGAAAATGTGGGGTATGGAAAGCCAAACGTGACATTGTTCAGAATTGTGTAGCCAAGGTGTAACGGTAGATCTTGGTTGATTTAATAGTGAAAAATTCATAGTTAGTAAGATAGCATTTTAAATCCGAAATCTCTGTTTGAGTAATTGTATGAAGTAATGTTAGCAAATGTTGTTGAACATATTACTTATAATTATAGTACACATATAGTCATATTATGAAGATTGCCTAGAAATCTTTTTCAGGAATGGGTCACTGATATGGACCAATGTGTCATTTGTGGTGGTGGTGGCTGAATGGTTAAACTTAGAAAGAAAGGGATATATTCATTGGTGGTGGTGTCGAAACTACGAGGTGATGGGTTGGCTGAATAATTCAGTAATGCAGGTGATCATTATGTCCATGACAAATGTGGAAAGACTTATACTGCTTAAACAAATTTGGCTAAATCATCTCAGGCAATAAACTAGGTTGTTGCATCAGAATGTATGCCAACTCGTACGACCTCGAGAGGTTACGATTATCAAACTCCCTGTCGCATCAAACAGAACAACATTGATCTGGCCAAATTTCTGACCTTTCTGGGAAGTCACAACCCATTTCCCATCGACAATGACGAGCACCTGCAAAATGTTGCTTCTGGGGTCATAGCTGATGAGAGAGAGTCAATGTAGACCAAGCTGTGGATATTGGAATGAAAATCCACCAGAAGATCACAGATCAGAAGTACGGAGACATCGTTCTCAGAAAGTCAGACCAAGTGAAAGCCTACACAGCTATGAGGAAAACTGTCAAACTGAAAAAAGGAAAATAACCGCGCATGTCGTCGACAGAGCTTTATTCCACGACAATAGCACAATGCGAAGGCCAGTGAAGTCTATATTAGTTTCGTACATCGCCACCCTTGATCCACATGTTGTCTGCAATGATGACATTGATGTCAAAACAACAGTTGTGGATGGATGTACCGTTCTGCATCAGATACCCTGGCCAAAGACAGGTACGTTTCATGAAGTGTGTTCATCTTATGTCATGTATGTTCTACACTAGGCAGCACACGATAGGGCCTGGTTCGTGTTGTTCGGCAGCTATGAAGTGCTCATGACCAAGGAACCCGAACAGAAGCGATGCAAATTGGACAAGATCCTTTCCACTGATGTGTTGGTTGGACGTAACACTCCAGTGCCTTCAGACAAAAGTAGTTTTCTTTCAAACAAGCACAACAAACAGCAACTCATTAATCTCCTCTCTACTTGCCTGCTGAAAGAAGGTATCGAGGTGCGTCACGCTGGCGAGGAAGGATATGCGGATACCACAATTGTGAAGTGTATCCTAGAAGTTGCAGAATCCCACGAGAACGTATGTGTTCGTTGTGATGATACAGATCTGCTTGTAATTCTGCTTTACCATGCGCCTGAGAAGTCCACTATTTACTTGCAAACCAAGCAAACACTAATCAGCACCAGCGCTGTCAACATGCTCTCTGAAAGGAGATGTGTAAGTGCTTGCCATTTATACACGCTATTCTGACTGTCACTGTTTGGGGCATAAGTGGCAGTCATGTGATCTTAGTTAAGATGTTAATTAAATCCCAGAATGACATTGGGACGGAGGGCTGTACAAGAAATAAATTACTAATTAATTAATTAACTGGTTAATTACTTACTTGATTAATTAAACTCCATCATTAATGTGTGGCTTAACAGACAAGTATACATATCAGTACAGACGTATTAACCAATAAATGAAACAGTTAAAAATATTAACAAATGCAAACAAAAAGTGTTACTTCAAAATTAGACCAAAACAAGGATTGGGGTAAAAACAAAATTCCCCACGGTTGATTTTGGTTGGGGTTTTTTGGAAGTTCAGGAAACCCTACTGGTCACCTTAAAACAAAAATTGGATTTTTAACCAAAAAGACCGGGTCATCGTAAATTTCTAATGGACTATAGAGTAGTTGATGTATTTATTGTATTTATAATGATGTGTCCTGCGCGATACCATCTACAGACTCCTCATGAGAGAAGTGCAGCAGAACATGGGCCTGTTCCAAGAGTATCGAGGGATGCTAGTCTTCACCCACAACTTGGGCCAGCTGCGGGCAGACAGATACAGACAGGCGGGCCAGTTTGTGCGCTGGAGTCTTGCCAATGGAGGCCCTGGGTTGTCTGCCCTAAGTCCTGGCATCTTCTCACTGATGGTTGGTGGAGAGGTTCAGCTGACGGCAGTGGAGGAGATACCTGATGGGGAGTCACGAGAGAATCTTCAGAAGGTAATATTGCCCTCCTTAATCCCAGGTGATTCTTGTACTCAATTTGTTTTGCTTGAACAAAAAGGTGTTTACAGGTAACTATAAATGTTTAGCAACTTTGTAATTACTTTTAAAGGTACCATTTTGTTTATAATTATAAATAACTTTACTCATTAGTGATCCAATTCCACAATTAATTTTACATTTGCGATGAACAGATTTATTACAATGGATCCTAAAATAGTTCATATCATATTGCCTGTTGTCTCCACATCACAATTGTTCATTACAGTGACTTTGTATTAAAAAACTACCTGTGCAATTCAATTGTTTGATTGTCTCATTTTAAGATAATTTTATGAAATCACAGAGGATGAAAGTAGTCATTAACAGTTACCTACTGTTAATTAAATGTTAATTGCATGAATATGTCTAAAAACTAAATTGAGACACATCTGAGAAAGGCAGCTAGCTAGGTTACACAGAGATGAATACTTACTGGACTATCAATAAAACAATGGATTCCCAGTCCTCTTGCGAGATAGATTAATTTCTTCTTTGAATGACAGTCTTGTTATTAATTAACATAACTAAGTCATCAAGGAATCGTATCCTTCTACAACTCATCATACCAAGCCAAATAAGTGATGGGCTTAACTAAAATGGATACAACATTTTAACTGAATTGCAAATTTTATTAATTTGGAATTTTTTCATAATTCACTCCACTCTCACTGTTATGAACAATCGAATTACATTTTTTGTAAGTTACAAGACCATCCAAACTGATGAGTAGGCAATTTATATAATTTTGAACAATCTTATAAAAGACGCATGATCTTGTA
Source organism: Escarpia spicata (assembly GCA_963995525.1). Classification (NCBI taxonomy): domain Eukaryota; kingdom Metazoa; phylum Annelida; class Polychaeta; order Sabellida; family Siboglinidae; genus Escarpia; species Escarpia spicata. The sequence goes on from OZ023207.1 coordinate 41,397,235, forward strand.
AGTCACTGTTCAAAGTAACGTAATCTTAGTGAAAGCATCTGTGTAACCAGGATTCTGACCAAGTTATCCCTCTGGATGATGGATATTTTTGCTAGCTTATGCAATGAACAACTCTTTTGAAGGCATTGTTAATTTGTTGTCAATTTCAGTTGGTGCTTTGTTCTTCACAAGAAGAATTTGCAGTGACAATGAGTGAACAGAGTGATTGGCTTATTGCGCAAGGAGTCACTAAAGTAGTCGGAGTGGAGCTTAGTCAGAAGGAGCAACTCGTGAAAGACCTCTTGGCCCAGCTGATGTACTATAGGTATGATCAGTAATAATAAACTTTATTTAGACACCATCAAATCCGGGGCTAATATTTATAAAATCGACATAATATCAAAGAAACATAAAATCGCATATAAGAGAAATAAATCAATTACGGATTGAAAAGCAAAGCTAGCAAGCAAAATCCTAGTTTATATAAGTAAGCCGATGTACAGTGTATAGTAAAGTTACAAGTAAATGAAACGTTCAAGTAAACCGATGTACAGTGTATAATAAAGTTACAGGTAAATGAAACGTTCAAGTAAACCAATGTACAGTGTATAGTAAAGTTACAGGTAAATGAAGCACTAAAGTAAACCGATGTACAGTGTATAGTAAAGTTACAAGTAAATGAAACGTTCAAGTAAACCAATGTACAGTGTATAGTAAAGTTACAAGTAAATGAAACGTTCAAGTAAACCAATGTACAGTGTATAGTAAAGTTACAGGTAAATGAAGCACTAAAGTAAACCGATGTACAGTGTATAATAAAGTTACAAGTAAATGAAACGTTCAAGTAAACCAATGTACAGTGTATAGTAAAGTTACAAGTAAATGAAACGTTCAAGTAAACCAATGTACAGTGTATAGTAAAGTTACAGGTAAATGAAGCACTAAAGTAAACCGATGTACAGTGTATAGTAAAGTTACAGGTAAATTAAGCACTAAAGTAAACTGATGTACAGTGTATAGTAAAGTTACAGGTAAATGAAACACTAAAGTAAACCAATGTACAGTGTATAGTAAAGTTACAGGTAAATGAAACGCTAAAGTAAACCAATGTACAGTGTATAGTAAAGTTACAGGTAAATGAAACGCTAAAGTAAACCAATGTACAGTGTATAGTAAAGTTACAGGTAAATGAAACGCTAAAGTAAACCGATGTACAGTGTATAGTAAAGTTACAGGTAAATGAAACGCTAAAGTAAACCAATGTACAGTGTATAGTAAAGTTACAGGTAAATGAAACGCTAAAGTAAACCAATGTACAGTGTATAGTAAAGTTACAGGTAAATGAAACGCTAAAGTAAACCGATGTACAGTGTATAGTAAAGTTACAGGTAAATGAAACGCTAAAGTAAACCGATGTACAGTGTATAGTAAAGTTACAGGTAAATGAAACGCTAAAGTAAACCAATGTACAGTGTATAGTAAAGTTACAGGTAAATGAAACGCTAAAGTAAACCGATGTACAGTGTATAGTAAAGTTACAGGTAAATGAAACACTAAAGTAAACCAATGTACAGTGTATAGTAAAGTTACAGGTAAATGAAACGCTAAAGTAAACCAATGTACAGTGTATAGTAAAGTTACAGGTAAATGAAACGTTAAAGCAAACGATTAGCAAAAGTGCTAAAAAGCTGAACATACTAGATAAAAAAAAATACAAAGCTAAATTACATTAAATAAGTTGAGTAGATACTAAAATCTTATGCTAAGATACTAAAATAAAAAATGTATTAAAATATGTATGTATGAATAACACAAATGTTAAGTGAGGTCTGGGTATATTAGTTTAAGAACAGAAATGTAGATTAAGGTATATCTATAGTGAAAGTGTGTTACACTTGCTAGCCAATACCAACCTTTGATGCAACAACTCCCTTGTTTAAGGTGGTGCCGTGCCCTTGGATATGGAATATATGCTACAGAGAATATTCTTTAGGATTGTTGCAGAAGATTTTATCGATGAGAAATACTGGGAAGTGGTCAGATAGATCTGTGTCCAAAATGCTGTGGAACATGTTTTGATGGTTATTTATAAAAATGTTATCAATTAACGTCACTAATTGATTAGTTACTCATTTTGGTTTATTTATTAATGGAATGTAAGAATGTAAAAACATCAGGTTTAAAATATTGTATGTTGGTACATGTATTTCATAATTATTAAACAGATTAATATAACAATTTCCCATGATATAACATAATTTATTTCCATAGTTGGACTATAGGAATATATATGTATGTATGTATATATATATATGTATATATATCATTTCTGTAAACAGAGTTCTACCAGCGATTACACAGTTCACTGAAGGTCTTGGCACAGTGTGGGATGACATCAAGCAGAACCCCAATGCCACATGTGACTTGCTTGTCGTCCAAGAAACCAGGCTCAACTCTGCACAGTTCAAGAAGCAATACAACATTGCCTATTCACCTGCTGGCTCAAATGCCAGAAATAATGAGGATGACACCATTTTCTGCTGGGAGGTCTTCTTGGAGAAATGCTCAAGTAAGTGCTATAAATTGCTTTATTTCTAGTTTCTAGTTGCATCCAGCACTCAGCAATGTTCTATTAACTAACTAGTCAGTACATATCGTGGTTACAATGGTATGGTTTTCATTCAACTAGTCAGTCTTCTTCAGAACATTATCGCCAAGCTGACCTTTCTGTGCTGGCACTGACGGTGGTCACTGCCAGTGTGCTGGTCATCCTCAGTGGTTCTTTTACATCCCAAATTGAGATGGGACCGACATTAACATATTGTATGAGTCGGGAGGATACACAGTCCCCAGTGTTGAGAACCAGGTTTTTACACCAAATAGAATGCCTGCCTGGTCTGGGTTTTGAACGTTGACATGCCAGGCGGATGTGCTAAACACTAAACTACCTAGTCAAGTTATTGTTTGGTCTGGACCAAAGTACCCCGGTAGTCTTAAACACTGTACCAACTCAGCAGTCATAATTGATTTATTGTTAAATATGTATCAATTTTTAAAAAGCAACATTTTGAGAAACGAGGTCATTTGTACTTATATTGTCAATTGTTTATTAATCTGTTGGTTTGTAAATGCTTGTTTTTTATTAGTTTTGGATTATTTTTCGATATAAAAATAAACTGGACATTGAAATATGAGATTAAATGCATTTCTGCCAAAATCACAAAAGTTGATCGATATTTGGCCTCGTTTGTTAAATAGGCCTGTGGGACATTATACCCAGTTTGCTGTGGCGGGTACAGTTTAACAAGGTGGAGGGAGTTAGGAATCTGTGGCGGGTACAGTTTATCAAGGTGGAGGGAGTTAAGAGTCTGTGGCGGGTACAGTTTATCAAGGTGGAGGGAGTTAGGAATCTGTGGCGGGTACAGTTTATCAAGGTGGAGGGAGTTAGGAATCTGTGGCGGGTACAGTTTATTAAGGTGGAGGGAGTTAAGAATCTGTGGCGGGTACAGTTTATCAAGGTGGAGGGAGTTAGGAATCTTTGGCGGGTACAGTTTATTAAGGTGGAGGGCGTTAGGAATCTGTGGCGGGTACAGTTTATCAAGGTGGAGGGAGTTAAGAATCTGGGGCGGGCTCAGTTTTAAATTCATTTGATTATGAGAGCTTTAAGTGTTGGTGATTTTGGGGCAGGTACATTTTTTTCAGTGTTGATAATTAAACTAATCATGATTGCTTGTACAAAATTTGGTTCACAGTCCAGTGCACAGGATTTCTGGAGCACTCCCTAAGATTGAATTTGTAGATATACATAGGCAATGTTAACATATATGTTGCTTTATCTGGAAAACGTCCTTTCCCCATGCAAAGCTGGTTAATTCAGCTAGTGTTGTATAAAAACAACGAAATCAGTCATTGAAGTCAAATACAATTTGTATTACTGGGGTATATAATTACATGTAGAAGCCATTGGAAACAAATTGGACCAAATATTTATTATAGTCATAAGAACATTATATTAATTAATACAAATCCTGGAAGAGATTGCCTCCTTGTAAGAACAGTTTTCAGTATAATAAATCTTATTATAACTGAGCTCGCGTATGTATGTTATGGTTGTCCTCTTAGACGGCTTAAACCTCGAGCGCCAAACTTTCAGGGATTAATCTACAACCCTTAGAATAGGACATAAGACCTATAGCTTTTCAAAATACCCCATTTATATCAAGGAATAAATCAATTTGTTTCTTAACGGTTTTGACGTAAAACGTAATGTGCACGTAATATGTAAAGTGTAACCTAACAATTGCAGAAACCACTTACGTATGGCAAATATATAAGGAAAACGGCCTCTACATCATAGAGTTGGAAACATTGAGCACCAGGAAACGCTGACACAATATGTTCACCCTCATGCCAGTAGCATAACAATACAAATATTATTTGACAATTCTACACTATCACGACTAAGGCGTATTGATGGACGTGGACTTCACATTCTCACCAACCTTCGTTGCTTTGAACAAACATCAAGTGTTTTCTAACATTTGGTAAATATTCCTTTCACGACTCTCTTCTGCCAAAGCATCCCAACAGGTGACAGACATTTTGGCTAGTTTATTGAAGGCAGCGGGACGGTACATTCATAGTTGTTGTAAATACAGCCAAGCACAACTAGCCAGCTACGTGGACAAGTCCAAATGTTTCCGACAACGTTGAGCCACATTTCAGTATCATTCAGGAAATCAAGAGACGGGCATTTCTGGTAGTGTTAATAAATGAGGATCGGATGTCATCCCTTAAGAGATGTCACTGTTGTTTCAGACTGTCTGGTAGACATCACGCTGGAGGAAGTGTTGGCCTACTGGACTGGGGCAGACCATGTACCCCCGTGTGGTTTTGACAACCCTCTCACACTTGAGTTCTACCCCCAGGAGTTGGGGGTAAGGCGTCTACCCACCAGCAGCACGTGCTCCCTTTGTCTTCGCCTGCCCAGCAGTGTGGAAGAACCTGATGAACTGGAGCATATGTTGATAGATGCCGTCCAGGGCACACATGGATTTGGTAAAATCTAATGCCGGTTTCACATAGAAAATTTTAAGAGACTTAACTTTAAACCAGTTTATGACGTACAATTGTTCACAACGCCACGCATCCTTTCTACAATTGTTCACAATGCCACGCATCCTTTCTACAATTGTTCACAATGACACGCATCCTTTCTACAATTGTTCGCAATGCCACGCATCCTTTCTACAATTGTTCGCACCGCCACGCATCCTTTCTACAATTGTTCACAACGCCACGCATCCTTTCTACAATTGTTCACAATGCCACGCATCCTTTCTACAATTGTTCGCAACGCCACGCATCCTTTCTACAATTGTTTGCAATGCCACGCATCCTTTCTACAATTGTTCACAATGCCACGCATCCTTTCTACAATTGTTCGCAATGCCAGGCATCCTTTCTACGATTGTTCCAATCTAAGTTATTGTCGTACACGTGAAGTTAATTCGCTAAGTTAAACCGCTTACGCTGTGTGAACACAACTAGAAACTCTTTGTGAAGAGAGCACAGCATGAGTTACAGTTATTTCCTACAAAGAACAAGATGAATGACTTTGTCGAAGAGACAGTTATGTAACACATTGGGAACCCAAGGCCGCTGTAGTCAACATTTAAGCAACAAAAGCTCTCTAGGTCTGGTCTCATCACCCATGATAGCCCCATGTCAAAGTGACCAGGCCGGTGCACACAGACAGTGCATGTGGCACCCACGATAGCCCCATGTCAAAGTGACCAGGCCGGTGCACACAGACAGTGCATGTGGCACCCACGATAGCCCCATGTCAAAGTGACCAGGCCGGTGCACACAGACAGTGCATGTGGCACCCACGATAGCCCCATGTCAAAGAGAGCAGGCCGGTGCACACAGACAGTGCATGTGGCACCCAGGATAGCCCCATGTCAAAGAGACCAGGCCGGTGCACACAGACAGTGCATGTGGCACCCACGATAGCCCCATGTCAAAGTGACCAGACTGGAGCACAGAGACAGTGCATGTGGCACCCATGATAGCCCCATGTCAAAGTGACCAGGCCGGTGCACACAGACAGTGCATGTGGCACCCATGATAGCCCCATGTCAAAGTGACCAGGCTGGTGCACACAGACAGTGCATGTGGCACCCACGATAGCCCCATATCAAAGTGACCAGGCTGGTGCACACAGACAGTGCATGTGGCACCCATGATAGCCCCATATCAAAGTGACTAGGCCGGTGCACACAGACAGTGCATGTGGCACCCACGATAGCCCCATATCAAAGCGACCAGGCTGGTGCACACAGACAGTGCATGTGGCACCCACGATAGCCCCATATCAAAGTGACCAGGCCGGTGCACACAGACAGTGCATGTGGCACCCACGATAGCCCCATATCAAAGTGACCAGGCCGGTGCACACAGACAGTGCATGTGGCATCCATGATAGCCCCATATCAAAGTGACCAGGCTGGTGCACACAGACAGTGCATGTGGCACCCATGATAGCCCCATATCAAAGTGACTAGGCCGGTGCACACAGACAGTGCATGTGGCACCCACGTTAGCCCCATATCAAAGTGACCAGGCCGGTGCACACAGACAGTGCATGTGGCACCCATGATAGCCCCATATCAAAGTGACCATGCTGGTGCACACAGACAGTGCATGTGGCACCCATGATAGCCCCATATCAAAGTGACCAGGCCGGTGCACACAGACAGTGCATGTGGCTCCCACGATAGCCCCATATCAAAGTGACCAGGCCGGTGCACACAGACAGTGCATGTGGCACCCATGATAGCCCCATATCAAAGTGACCAGGCTGGTGCACAGAGACAGTGCATGTGGCACCCACGATAGCCCCATATCAAAGTGACCAGGCTGGTGCACACAGACAGTGCATGTGGCACCCATGATAGCCCCATGTCAAAGTGACCAGGCCGGTGCACACAGACAGTGCATGTGGCACCCACGATAGCCCCATATCAAAGTGACCAGGCCGGTGCACACAGACAGTGCATGTGGCACCCACGATAGCCCCATATCAAAGTGACCAGGCCGGTGCACACAGACAGTGCATGTGGCACCCACGATAGCCCCATATCAAAGTGACCAGGCCGGTGCACACAGACAGTGCATGTGGCACCCACGATAGCCCCATGTCAAAGAGAGCAGGCCGGTGCACACAGACAGTGCATGTGGCACCCAGGATAGCCCCATGTCAAAGAGACCAGGCCGGTGCACACAGACAGTGCATGTGGCACCCACGATAGCCCCATGTCAAAGTGACCAGGCCGGTGCACACAGACAGTGCATGTGGCACCCACGATAGCCCCATATCAAAGTGACCAGGCTGGTTGTTGGAATTGTCAAGATTTACGTCTGTCAGTATCGGGTGGTGTGGCCAGGTTTGGGGTTAGGTACTTGTACTTTTTTGCTAACAAATGATGTCATCAGGAATGTTGTAATTATACATTATGACATCTGAAAGTATTGTATGGATTCCCTGTCAGTTATACCCATTATGATACTCGAGTCTGGTGAGGCGCGAGACTGGGAAGGGTGGTTAACAGGGTAACTGCAAGTTGACATGGTTGTAGATGCTGTGGTATTAATAAAGAAATTATAGTACATAACGTGTTTACTATAATAACGGGTTTACTATAGTATTAAGTGGTTGCGCAGTGAACATGGTGGATTTCTCGTTAGCTGATGCATAAAATAAAACAACGATGCATATCACAATGTGCAGTAAATACAGTTAGTGTATGAGTCAGGGGATAAGTGTTGTACAGTGTAATACAGATATATGTATATATTTCTAAGTGTCTTGTATCTACAGTTCTCTTTACAAATAATTGTGTTTTATCACAGGTGCCCAGCATCATGAAGAGTTGATTTAGGCAAAAATCAAAGATTGGTCAAACATGACTTAGGCAATTATTTTATGAGGGTGACGATGTCTTTGTGTGTTATGACAAATAAGTTCATGCTTTCAAGTAGGGCATTCAACTCTATTTGGTGGAATCTTGTGGCAGTGACATTCCACATTCATCCAAAGTTCTGCTTCAAAAAGTTCCGGCAGCCACAACTGCATGCCACCCTGAACGCAACACACAGGTAATATCACATGGCAGACGTGAAAAGTGCGTTTTTCCAGAGGTGACTTGCAGTATCGCACAAAAAGCATTAACTCTACCCCTTTTCATGATGTCATGGCGATAGACGAGGATCTGGTGCCACCAGCCTCACTCTCAGTTGTACGGTAGTCTGACTTATTCTGGTGCATTTACTCTGTGAAATGTATACTTAGATTCAAAATGAGTAATTACTATTTAAATCATTAGATATTGGTTTGGTGGTGTATTTCAGCACTGAAGCGTTTGGCCGTGCAATTGTCTCAATGAAATGAAGAAAAGCGCAAGTTCTACCACCAAAGCAGTAAACTTGACTCCTCTGGTTTTTTATTAGTATTACACGTTTGTACAATCCTGTCTATAGAACTGTTTAAAACCAATGTTACTATTGATTGATGTTTTACCAGCTGCAATGTATTACCACACAGCCATACAACAAACTATATTTATATATTGCAATAATTGGTGGGCTGGAATTGATTAATAAAGAGAAAATATTCAAGTCGCTTTATTTTACTTATTGGGGATGTTCAACGGGAGTATTAATTGCAGCACAAACCTGTATTAAGTATAGAGTGGAAAGTGGAACAACATCACCTTTTACACGTCTCCTCCCATCTGTCCCACCATGCATTGCTGTAACCTGTAACGTTCTCGGAACATTAAAAAACTGTCCAAAAAAACGTTATCACTAACGTTATCGTAATGTAAAACTAACGTTCTGGGAACCTGTTTTTGTTAGCTGGCACCGCCTTTGTGCCAGTTCGTGACTAGAAACTCCCAGATCCACAATCCTGCTCCTGTTGCCACTACTGGGTCACTAAAGGGCTTGCGTTGAGGTGACCAATTCCATGGAAAGGCCTGTGCGTGATTTCATTTTGAGTGGGAAGTTTACTGCACAACAGACTCCATATTGTCTTGACAACAACATTACCTGGGTACAATGACCAGGAGAACCTGTACGATTGTAGGCAACATTGTGATGCAGCCCTACATCCGCTCTCACAGCCGTTAAGAGAAAGGGTCCTCTTCTTCCGCCTGATCCACCGTTCAAGGACTTGATTTTTTGTTAGGGTTTACTCCCGTATCCTTTGGCTCGAGAGACTGGTCGCAAGGCAGCGATTGCTATAGTTACCCGTAGCTGGGGCATGGGTTCGTGAAAGTGGCAGAACGTATCCACACATTGGTGGGTCGTGCACACGACACCTGTGAGCCCCATGCTGCTCCGAGATCCCCCATCTAATTAGCAGGTGCCTCACGGTGACCAGCATCCGCCGATTACCTCGAGGAGGTTACAATGGGAGTCTTGTTTTAGGAGAGGCAACTGTACTGGTAGACAAGACATACGTACTCGGCTTTTCGTTTCGCCGAAACTAGCCAGCGGTGGAAGCTGAAAGCAAGAGGTGACAAGCACGACTACCCGCTACCACACTTGACGCATCACTAAATATATGTATATCAATATGTATACGTATATATATATATATATATGTTGTGATAACTAAACAATAAGCTCCTCGAAAATTTTCTTTGTGGCATATGTTGTTGGCATCTCAAAGACCTTTTTTAATATATCACGCCTTTTCTTGGGAGCTGAAACAATTCAGACCAAGCAAAAACACAGCCTAGCCCTCTCTGTGGAACTGAAGCAATTCAGACCAAGCAATACCACAGCCTCGCCTTCCCTGTGGAACGGAAACAATTCAGACCAAGCAGTACCATGATGACAGCCTCGCCCTTCCTAGGGAACTGAAACAATTCGGACCAAGCAATACCACAGCCTTGCCCTCTCTGGGGAATTGAAGCAACTTGGCGTAAGTAATCAGTCAGTTGGTTGGATCGGTAGATTAGTTAGGTGATCAGCTGGTCAGTACAATCATGGTGCAGATGATCATGAAATTGGAAGACGGGAGGGGGGGTTGTTTTGAGCATAACCTCCAGTTGCACCGCAGTAGTATGAATATACTACTCACCCCCTTGAGAAATTCATCAGCAGTTCAGCACGCTTCCCGTGTCACGCTGTCTCGTCGGGCTGTCTCGGATCTGGACATCGGAAGATTGTCATTGCCGCATTGTTTGAGATTAGTTGCCGGAAATTAATCGGTACCCAGCTAGCACATCTACGTAGATACCACGTGGCAGCCACGTTGCGCTGACGTTGTGACAACGTGGCATTTTACGTAGAAACTACGTGGTTTTGTTGGGTCGCAGTTACGTGGTCACGTGGTTTTCATGTGCAATTTCACGTTACCACAACCTCTAGAACACGTTGATAGTGTCACAACGTGGCATTTTCTACGTAGAAGCGACGTGCTTTTGTATGGTCGCAATTACGTGGTTACCACGTGGACATTTCACACGGAGACATCACGTTATTGCCACGTTTAGAACACGTTACATTCAAACAAAAAGTATTGCCTGTAACGTTGGGGTGATCGCATAAGTTAGCAGAGCCCCAAAAACGTACAGCAGTACTTATTGGTGAGTGGACCGGTGATAAGGGGTAAGACCACATTTAAATTTTACATAGGCGGCCATTATAACGTTTCTTTCATTTAATTCCTGCTAAATTTGACGAAGTTTTCTTGAAAATTTCACAGCATATTTAACCTCCATTGACACAAGTGCTGTGGAAAACTCTCATACCTGTTTTCAGAAAAATCCACCCAAACCTGACACCCCTCAATTTCGCCCCAATCTGGTGACGGCTTTTGAAATATTGGTGCGTTCTGCAAAATAGCCACTGCGAATACGCGAGCGACTAGCGTATGTTTATTGCTACCTCGTGAAAGATCTAATGTAGTAGTACATTCGAAATTCACTGCACTAACATGTGCCATGCCAAAGTGCTCGAAAAAAATTCACACATGACACCAAAACGGTATTTTCAAGGGCCCTCTTTCGGGTAATGGCGGACGAATCCTTAAGGGGTCAGAACACTGTTAGACTTCCTGCTTGGTTACAGGACTTTTTACAATATTCACTTGCTCTGACATAAGTGCATTTGAGTAGTCGGATTTCTAGATGTGATTGTAGAAGCTGTTGACAGTAAAATGGTGTCTTGTTAGCTGATTTTACTAAGCGGAAGGGTATCTGGCAGCAATTTGGCTAGTTGACACTTTAGCCAGATTACTGCCTGCATCCATTTGTAAATATTGACGGGTGTCATACATACAGGCATTTTGCAAGAGCTAGAGATCTTAGATTTTGACTAAACTCGACCAGCATGTCAATGAGATGATAATAACAGCAGGTGAGAAGTTTAAGAAACTTTATAGGTCACGTTTTCTTATAATCACACGAAACATTAACATGGTCGCCAATGGGAAAACTGACAGTGTGCTGACCCCTTAATGTGGTCCTACCCCATAATTACGATCATCCAAACATCGTGAGGAAAACTCGCTACATTGGCGCCACCTATTAAATAGTTCAGATTTAATATATGTATTACTCGCTAGGTGGCGCCAATGTATACATTTTCCTCGTCCTACGAAGTCGAACTCGGGGTGTTCGTCGGCGCTATCCAGCCCACAGTTACGTGATCCTGTTTCATCCGAACTCGTCTTCTTCGTCCTTAATGCATTTCGCCTCCGTTGGTCGGTTTCCGTTATTGTGACATCACACTGACTTAGAGAAATCATAAGATAAGTTGCGCATCGTGCCATTCACGGTCAGTTTTTTTAAATAAACAAAATTAATAGTTTACGGCATTACGCAAACGCGTGCGCTAAGACCCAAGTAATTGAGTAACTTTTAGTACTATTATACACTACACTTTTTGTGACTTTATAAACCGGTGACACATGATCATGATTTATATTAAAACACACTTTTTAATTCATTGCTCTGGAAGCATTTTATTGCATTTAAATATTCAAACCGCAGTACAGTATAGAATATTACACAGTTGTGAACATGATGGTCTAAAAATACAACAAAACGTTCGTTATATAACGTGTATTACAACAATCATAAGTAAACAAAGGCATTATAATTAAGCTGTCTACACATCTACAAAAATCACCAAAACACCAAGATAAAGCATCGTTCAACACAATTAATGGTTTCTATAGCGAAACTTAAGCATAGAAAATAAAGGTAAGTTCTTATATAGTGTAGTATCCAGTCATTAGAACTAACACTACTCCCTGACAGACCTAGCTATACATATATATCTTTATTATAATTTGTAAATGTATAAAATGTAAATATCAAAACCCTTTAAAATAAGTTTATAATGAACTTATTAAACTGTTCCCTATTGCATTTCAAACGGCCTATAATAAAAATAAATGAACAAACTACCCATATGCATGTGCACAGACCGCTGCGTTAGCCCAAGATTGGGCTCCTAAGAAATCATTAAACATCTGTCCCTCTTGGAGGAAGGCGAGGACGATTCAACAATGTCATTGGTGCGTTTCTTTGGAGCCGGTGCCTAAACAGAAGAACATAAAAATAATGTTTAATTCAGATATTTAACCATAAAACAAGCAGTATTCATTCTATTAAGAGTACAGTGAGTTAAAAAATCATGACATGAGTTTCTCACACCAGTGTGAAATCAAAATGTGTGGCCGCTCAAGGCGGCACCATGTCCGTTTTCAAAACAAGGTGAAACTCTTGACACCACCGACATTGCATGTCACTCTGAATTGGAAAACATATTTTGGTCAAACATTTTTATAACTACAACTCATTTGAAATATAAGATAGCATTGATGAAATACACAGATGATCAGCATCACAGACGTGCTAACAAATGGACAAATCATAGATCCACCATGAACACATGCTCCATGTTAATTAACTTTGTTAGTCTTAGAAGACATGTTATGGTTGACCACGACTATTTGTTGACAAGGTGGATTAGTATCTAACTCATTGCAGGGCTTAATATTCTCTTTTACTATAGCCTTATTGCAAGGGGAACCAAAATATACTGCAGGGTTTCTGACATGAATAGTAACTTTTTTGCAAGAAGACAGCTAAAATATATCACAATCCAGTATCACCTTGTATTTTGGCCCTCCTCTTTTCTTGGGTGCATGTTTCAAGGTGTCTGCGATTTCGGCCTCCACATCAGATGCCTTTGCCTTAGGGTGATTCTTCAGGCATGCTCCTAGAGAAAAAGGTGCAACAAACTGTTATATAAAAGCAGGCTACATGAACATATATCAATTTGTTTTATAAAAAAATACAGAAACATTAATTTATTATAGTAAGTAAAGTAGCTAAGTGTGATGGGGCACAGTGGTCGAGCAGTTAGAGTGTTGGACTGTCATTCAAAGGAAAGGGGTTCAAATCCTTGTGCCGGCCAGGCAGTGGATCGGTATAGTTTCATCATGATCTGATCATCACTTGATTCTCTTAAGGAAAAAGATCCTCCAGACAACCATAGCATATTAAAAACATGTAAGAAAACAACTATCATTATGTACAACGCCAGTTAGTAGAGAGGCCTATGGTCCAAGGAAACAAATGAAACCTAGAAAGAGGCAAGTGGACATTGGCATATTGGAGGAGATGCACTTACTATGATCCCAACTTAGTATGTTAATATCCAGATTAAAATTATTCCTCAATATTCAAACTGGCATGTGTATTTCATTTTCCCAAGTACTAAATGTAATATGAGGTTTTGTTACCTGTTACTGTGACAATGTCTTCTCTCTCAGAAACAGTCGGAGATAGGATGCCTTCGTCAGCTCTTGATGGTGATGTCTTACTTGAAAACAAGAATTAAATAATTGTCAATATTTAGTGTATCTAAGTACTTGTGCAGTCTGAACGTAATGCAACAGTGTAATCGAAGACAAATATAACATTTGATTGAATTAATGTACCTGGCTACGAACAATCGTTTTGCATTACAATGTTCCTCTGACTGTCTCGGTGCACTTGGCGTGTATGCTGTGAACAAAAAACAGTGATTTTTATTGTCCAGAACACAATATTCACAACAATTTTGAAGTGAAAGACAAAATGTGTCACCACCAATAGGTTTTCATTTCACCAACTAACAACAGGTTATGTTTTATCAAGCTGGCAAAACACAATAGTCAATGAATGGATGCAACTTCCAGTTCTGGACACAAACTGCTACGAGCTAGAAACACCTTAAATTAAGGTATACATGCCTGTATTGATTTCTCCATCCACATGATATACAACATATTTCAAGAAAAAACATCACAGATGAGCTGGTCACCTAACATAAAACCTTGGTGAATGTTTCAGAAAAAAACTTAAGAAATCACTACAAATAAAATATAACATTACAACGTTAATATAGTTGTTCATATGTATGTATTGGATAAGTACAGAAAGCAGCAGTTATACATGCACCAGAGTAAATACCTGGTGTTGAAGGTCGATATGTGGACATTTGGTTGTTCTGTCTTGCACATGAGGGCGTATCTGCAAACATATATCATTTATTTAACGTGCATACATACACGTAGACATATGTGTTGTATTTCATCCAATCATAGCTCTCTGAGAACTTGATCTTGTTGAGTACAATTAGTACATTGTCGGAAACCATTGTTAAACATTTAGTGATTATTTATATGATCAGTCACATATAAAGTCACCTTGTTAATATGTACATATTTATATTTTATGGTCTTACTAAATATGAAGTGAAAATCAACCAACTACGTCCAATTTAATCTTAACTAGATATAATTTTATACCTAGTACATAATAATTATATTTCCCCGTGTGTCAGTCCAACTTACCACTTGCAGTAATAAGCCGAGGAGGTTGTAGTAGTTCTGCCTTGGAGATAACACGGAGATTGTCAGTTGCCTCAAGTTGCTCGTCGTCTTCGTCTGTATGAACATTATTTTATTGTGATTAGACAATAAATAACATCTTGTCAAATTAAATATAAACAAGGTCAATTTAAACAATTTCCTGGTTTGTTCAACAACTGTTTTTGTTTAATTTACATTATTATACCATCTGTATAATTTGTTATGTTTTCACCTGATACTACACTCTTAATTTCATATTTACCATCAGCATCTTCTGTTTGAAAGTTCTTAAACCTTGAAGGCTTCTTGATGGGGCGTTGGCATTCTTCTACATCGGTGTCAACATTTGAAGTGTCCTCTGCCCGTCGTGCCCGCACCAGAGCTTTCGCAAATGTCTACAACACATGTCAGAAATATATTTGTTATTAGCTCTGAGACCATATTAGCCAAATAATCATAATATTTATTTCATTCTGTTTATTTTTCAATTACGCGTATATTAAAAAAAATGCATGGAAACAGTAGCATTACTTCCATGCAGTGTTCGCTTATTTCAAACCACATTGGCCTTTTTATGTGGACAGTTTATGGTACATAATACATAAACTATTGTTTCACTGTAACATTAATGGTGAGTGGACATCTTTCATGTAGGAACATTGTTTCTATTTCTTGGATCACTGGATGTATAATTATAGCTTATCACAGCTTAACAAAGCCAAGGAACGTATATATATTATTATAATTATATACAACATTAAGATTCCTACCTGCAAATGAAAATATTCGGACTTCATGCAATTTCCACTTCTCCTTGTCAGGTAGTTTGGCCTTTGCTGAAGCTCCAGCCTTTGGTGGCCAATAGCAGTGGAGACCCTGAAAAGAAATCACATAGTACCAACTAAATATTGTAAAATGCATTAAAGGATTCAATCATAGGAGTAGAACTTGGGCATATTCTTTGTAAGATATTAGTAAACACAATAGTTTACCAAAGCGTAGCGTGCTGATAAAACAAGCTATCTGAACAATGTTATCAACGCTTGCCTAGATGTGACAGCTTTGTGAAATGATGCCGTTTTTGTTAGGCAGACAGACTAGTTGGCATGTGGTTTTAACAGACTGCAGCAACCATTACTAATGTACACAGTGACAGGTTGTTCTACTACAGATTAGATATCTGATTGCGGAATCTTCATAGGAAAGATAGTACATGCTTACTGTTATGTACGTACGAATAATTTTTTCAACAAAACATGTTTGCATTAAATTTAAACATAAAACTAATACATTATACCAGACCTGCCTACCCCAAAAACTTCCTGTCAGTAATCCATCTTCCCATTTACACTGATTTTCAGGAATATAGGCTTCCTGACAGTAATTGTTCAGAACCGTGTCAGATATTGTCACCGGGGGAGGGGGGTAGCGACGGCAAAACCATTACGTTACGCTGTCATCTAGTGACTGTATGATAGACTGTAAATGATAGACTAAACTCCTCAATAAATACACTAACTTAGTCTTAGTACAGTCAGTTGGCCTAACACTACAAGTACAACACTCACTAAATGTTTGCATTACACGTTTCTTTTTGGTTGGCGGTGGCGTCGTTTCGCTGTCAGCCATCATTTCGTGCCGCGTGACTTCGTTTTGTTTGATCGCGGAAATGCGAATTTGTCATAACGCTGTTTCCTATTGGTTAGATTACGACCAGATTCAGCGAATGAAAAACCATGTCACAACATGCTGCATACATATACTGCCACCTGTTGAATATAGCAGAAGCTAAATTTGAGTGATTGGCGAACATGGTGACAGTCCGTAATATTTTTATCCCTCGCCGTAATACCGTAATTTGAGGTGACTTTCCAGAATGATTCCGGACAATCCCGGAATGGTAGGCAGGTCTGTTATACAGTATTTTTTTGGTCAACATATCATAATTGATGGTATCCAGATAACTAGTCACTTACATTTCCTGTTGCATGTATCCATGACTTGTGGACCACTTCCACAGCTTCTTCGTGAACAAACTCCACTACCACAAATTCTCCTTGCGACATCTAAAAAAATTATACAAAATATGTGTAACCAAGCTTGTGTCACACAATAAGTTTTAACAAGTACATACTCGAAAAAAGGTGGTAAGCCAATAAATAATTACTTAATCACAAAAAAATATATGACATTTATTTTTTGTTGACCACCATGATAAAGTAATATCACATTGATGAACAAATATATAAAATAATTCAAGTTAGTAGATTTAACTAATAACAATTGAAAAATGTGACTTGCTAGGTTTTTTCATTAGACAGCAGCAGTATGTATTATATTTACGATATGCTAGACAACTAAAAAATTAAGGATCTTGTAGAAATCCACTTAACCATTCAAACTTCATGCAGGATTGCAAGGAAGAAAGGCTCTCTTCTGCTTCCTCGCTCGACCATTATTGCTTTTGTTTTAAAGGGGAAATGAAACGATTGAACAACCACAGCCCAAACATAAGAACATACCATTTAGAGTACATGTCACCATGATTTGACAAGTACAGCGTCACGGTATATTTTAAATAATTTTTCAAACGAAGCTACTATCGGCACAGGGCGCCGCCATCATGCTCCATGAGCGTGTGGTTGTACATCCGGTTTGATTGGCGAGATGTCTCCCAAAGCTGTATACAGCAATTCGATAGGCGACGCAGCGTAGCTCTCAGAAAAACCGACGAAACGCATACAAACACATAAAAACAGATATATACAAATATGACGTATTCAAAATTGAAATGTAATAAGAAATGTGAATGTGATAAAGTACAAATACGTGTGTATACTATGATATAATTGGGAATAATTGCCGATTTAGTTTACGCCGGCAAGTCGTGCCGGCGTGTTGCTACGTCTGAATACCGCAACGTCTACATCTACGAGTCTATGTTATCGACTTAGTTGCTGGTGGGGGAATAACCTTCAAAATAATTAAAAAAATAAATGTCAGCTACCGTAGCCAGTATAACGTTTTGCGAAATAGTGTCATCATCTATTAATCAACATTAGTCACAGTCCGGACCAAGCCCTGTCAATCATGTATTGTAGGCATTGTCATTGGAATGTATTAATTTAAAAGAAATAGTTAAAGACAAATATTATTTAAGTTGGACTGCTCAAATACTACAAAATGTAACCGCATTTAATTAAGTGACATTTCAAGTATTTAAATCCTTAAAAATACTTGTTATACAGTCAATAGCATACAACAAAACACTATAGTCATACCTGATATAATTAGTTATTAGCATAGTAAGTAGGTTCACATCAGTCAACTAAAGTCAATCACCATGAAGGCCTAATACAAATTTATGTGTCTCAAATATTGGCTTGTAACAATGGACCCTGAATTGATGCTCCAGTTTTGAGGCGACAATTTAGCAAGCATGCAATCATACCAACTGTTTTCATGATATAGATTGCATGACTGCAAACACCAATGTATGCTTTTAATAGCAAGAACATTTTATATAATTTATTGACTTTTGAATGTAAGCCTAACAAGGAAAAAAGGAAATAACGTCACAGGAAAAAGCCACAAAGATTAATAAATATATATTTTGTATTTATAAAGTTCAAATGTTAAACACATTTGAGTGCACATGCATTTTAATCATGAAAATTAAAGATAACACACATATATCCACTAAAAAAAACCGTTAAAAAAGTCACTTGTAAATCGCACTTGTGCTCCAAATTTAATTAATATTTGCAAGATTGTGTCATTTTGTTCATAATATATAACGGAAGTATCCAAACAACCATAGGGCCTAATACCGAACGCAAGCTTCGAAGGATCCAGCGAAGGATTTATCACGAGAGATGACATCGTCCCTCGTGGTAATACAAGTGTCACTTGTAGTGCTGTCACGCCATCGAACTGTAGTGTCAAAACATAAAGGAAGCCAGTGGTCGTGTCGCCAGTGCGACACTTTGTCGATGCAGTAGTTAATACTGACAATACTGTTGTTCCATTGAACATTCACCATGACTGTGGGTATGCAAAGTTGCCATCGCAGTCTAGCACGCCTTCTCCGACTGACCCTGACCATGGCAGTTCTGTCAATATAGACGCCCTTCGGATGTCCCAGTCTCACTATCGCCATCTTCAGACGATTCTGTCTGCAACAGCAAGAAGAGAAACATTGAAGCGAGTGATGCAGAATATGTTGTAGCATGTGACAGCGGTATCACTGATGATGACTCAAGCGGTTCTTACACTAATGGGAAAGAGAGAAAGTTTGTCATCTGTGAGAAAAACATCATTTCACTTTTCTGCACCTGCTAAAACACCAAACTGCAATAAACCACTTATATCAAAGCCTAGCATCACAGTGACTGGATTTGCAGTGGTTGTGACCACAGAATGTGTTGATGGCCACTCGTTCATGTGGCACTCGCAACCCAAGATTGGTAACATTTATGAGAGTAACTTGTTGATACCAAGCGTCCTCTTCCTGACTGGACATTCATTCACTGTGTACAATTTGGTCAACCTAATGAACCTATGTGCCTTGTCACCCCGCCAGTGCTACAACATACAGCGGGCATACATACTGCCAGAGATAGAGGACATGCCACTCAAAGGCCATCATGTCAGCTCTGGCCGGACAGAGCGTGGTCGCATCAGACGATGCAAGATATGACAATCCAGGACACAACGCTACATTTGGCATTTACTTCATCATGGACACTGACGGCCAACTCATCATTGCTCAAGAAACTGTTCGGGTCACAGAGGTCAAGAACAGTTACTGGATGGAAGTGGAGGGCTTGAAACGCTGCTTGGACAACCTGACTGACCATGGGGTGAAAATCACCACACTTGCCACTGACAGACATCCCAGCATTAGAAAGAGAAAGAAATAAAGGTTGTTGCCTGCCAAGAAAGTTGAAGTTGTCCCTTCGATAGGCGCAATTGCCAACCACCTGTGGTATTGCGCATCAGCTTGTGGTGGTGATGCCCGCTTGATGAAGGAGATGTGGATCTCGCTCCTCCATCACATCAGGAATTCCATTCATGGACAGCAGGTGCAGAGTTGTACCGGAAGTGCAGTCATGCAACGTATACACAACAAGAAGTGAAAACAACACTGAAGGTACAGAAGCCTTCACTGTCCAGAAGGCTATACTGGACTGTTGCCTACTGTATGATATAGAGAGTGTTATGAAGTGTGTTCACACTGGTGAACTGGAGAGCTTACATGCCCTCTTCCTCAAGTATGCACCCAAGTTCAGCCGTCAAGGCATCATAGCCCGACTCCACTTGGCCACCATTGACCACAACACAAATACAAGGTAAGGCTTGTGATATCAATAGTGTTAACATTTTATGTTACAAAATAATGTATCAGTTGCTTGACAAAGCTGCACACTTTAAAAATCCAGCATTGCATTAGGAAATAAACTGAAATGGCTGAAAATCCCTGCCTGTACTCGATAGCAAAACAATGTTAGGAATACAGTTTCGAAAATACAATCTCACTGCACAAGAGTATGCATGCAAACAACAGATAACATAATTAAAATTGAGGACATATGTTTATTGTTACTTGAATTGTTTAATTATATATCAATGGAATTGGAATGGTATGCTTTGGAATTGCTTATTGAAATATAAACTGATGCATATATAAATTATATATATATATATGATTCAATAATAAATATCTGAATGTATTATGGAATTGGAATTCCTTGGAAGTTTAAATTGAAAAGGATGGCAGAATTTGGAACCGATTAATAAATGACATTAGCCTTTTGATTGATTGAGAGAGAGAGAGAGAGAGGGGGAGAGGGAGAGGGAGAGGGAGAGGGAGAGGGAGAGGGAGAGGGAGAGGGAGAGAGAGAGATTTTTAATTTATCATTTGTTCAATCAGCGGGAAATGGTGAAAACAGCAGACAACAAGCTACGGTATCAGCTGCAGTATTCATAGTCTGCTGGGTATGTAGTGAAGAAAGTGATGGCGTCAAAGGACTACAGCTTCCGAGGAGAAATTCTAGAGGGCATGGCAGCTAGATGCACGTGTGGCACAAAGCTGTGAAGTGTGCTCCAAGTTGCGACATCAAGTAAGGAGATAACTCTAGCAGAGCATGCAGGCATCAAAAAACCAGCAAAAGAGGAGGCTGTGGCAAAGCAAAGAACCGGCTTTACGGAAAACTAGTTGTATCCGTATCAATTTGGTTTAGTGCCACCCAATTTCAAATGACAATGGATTTCTATGCTTAAATAACATTGTTTGAACATCACTGGCAGAAATAGAGAAACGTTTTAGGCAAAGTGCATTCTCACTACTGTATAGGACCTCCTAAAGTAAGGAACATCCACTTAAAAGCTTGTATCCTAGTTGTGGTATGCAATATATTTTATTAGACACTATTCGATGTAGGGAACATTGGGTATATGTAATTTACTGGAATAGTTTAACCAAGTCCAAACATGTTACTTACAGCGAGTTTTTTTGCAACAGACTACCATTCTCAAACATCACACTGACCTGTACATGTATTTGTTCATATGACTCGCTGTACACTTTTAATGTGGCTTCTAGGACGTGTGTCACAAAAATGATAAGGGCCATTACCATTAAAACTGGACTGTTACCATCAAGTTTAGTAAAAGTAAAGTGCCATCTTACAACAAAATATATATTTTTTGTTTAATCTGTATGTTTTAGCCAGTATTATTAAAATGCACTACAAACTAATGAAGCAGCAAAGGATTCAGCTATACGTTTTTTGATATATTCATACTTCATTGTTAGTATTACATTTGACATTATCACAAAACAACATCTCAAAAAGTACTTAATAATAATAAGAACAGTTATATAGTGCCATAAATCTAGATAAATCCATTTGGAGGCATTTGATAGATTTTGAAACTAGTACTACAAGTTTTGAATCTGTATCTTGAATAATAATACTTGTTTTCTTGACACATGGCCCTAGTGTTGAAAGTTGAAACCCACAATTATGTAAAACTGGAACTGTAATGGAATATTTTGTATGTAATAATTTTTGTATCACAATATTTGATCATAATGATGACCCATATCATCAATAAACGTGTTACTTATTGATGTACTATATGTGCACAGGACTGACACAGACCCAAATTGTAATACAGTTAGACTAAAATGTGTCACAGTGTGAAGTGAATCAACTGAAAGAAACATTGAAAACCGGTGTGTGAATTTGACTAATGCATTGGCACAGTCTGCCATGTAGTCTTATTTATTTGTGAATTGTTTCTCCATATGAATAAACTGTTGATATATTTCATGTTGGCTTCAGTATTACAAATCGAATTATGAACAGGGACATGCAAGACACTACAGATCACATTGTTGTTGCCAAAATGGTGTAAGAAGGCACCAAATAATTCATTCTTCCTTTTGGTCAATCTAATCTTACTTATCCATGGTTTTTATTTTCACTGTACACTCACCTGTATAGTGCAATGTCCATAGCTTAAATTTTCATAAACCCCATTCACTTTTGGATAAAGTGCAGGCTGGTATAACACGTCTGTTGCCTTTTCCAAGTCTCTCCCTTGACCACAACGTGAAGTGACGATATGCGGCTAATCGAATCAATCGATATGTTCTGAAAGTTCATTTATTTGCATTAGTTGATAATAAACAAACGGTATCTTCTAATTATTGTTATACTGGCAAAACTGTGTGTTTTATCAATATCACATCATGAATTCAGTGAATTGGTTCATTTGTTTGTGAAGGGCTGTAATAATTATGATTGTAAGACTACATTTCATGATGTGGTCTTGATAACACACACACATAATATATATAACATTTTTATTATATTAAAAACTCCACTTAAATATTTTTGTATCAATAATACATTGCACAATGTCCTGATTATGCATCTATTAATGCATGGTAGTGTGCAATTTGTCTACATTTTTATATAAATTAAGCAAGTTGCTTGAACACTTTTAAATAGGGAATTAAACAACTGTATAAAAAGGATGCACACATCCTGTCAAGAATAAAAGTAAGTTTATTAAGAAAATGATCAAAAATTGATGAAAATCATAGACATAGTATTTTATGAAGATTGAGTGAACCTGAACATTTGAGGTGGGAGCAAGTATAATTACTCTATTTAAGTTTGAAATAGTTATTGCTAGAATAATTATTTGATACCTGTTGAATTACGTAGTACTTACCTACTAGCTATTGGTCGAATCAACGAGTCTGCACACAAATCATACAATGACAACAGACCGACTTCCAAGTTCCAACACCGCCCTGTTGGTTCTAGTTCTAGTTGTTTCCAGCACTCGGCAACGTTCTATTAACTGACTAGTCTGTATATATTGTGGTTACAGTGATCTTATGAGGTCTCATTCAACTAGTCAGCCTTTTTCAGAACAGTATCGCCAAGCCGACCTTTCTATGCTGGCACTGAGGGTGGTCACTGCCAGGGTGCTTGTCGTCCTCAGTGGTTCTTTTACGTCCCAAATTGAGACGGGACCGACATTAACGTGATCTCCGAGTCACGAGGGATACACAGTCCCCAATGTTGAGAGCCAGGTTTTTACACCAAATATACCATACCTGCCCGGTTCGGGTTTCGAACTCGGGGCGCCGGCATGTCAGGCGGATGTGCTAACCACTACACTATCGCGCAAACCGTTTCGAAGTCGTCACTCATAAATTAATCGGTAATGACACTAAATCTAATGCAGGCATCTGCAAGGTCTGTCATACGGTGATGTCCGGCAGCTATATCCCTACAGCACAGCAACTCGATGTGCGTCGACATTGTCATTGGGACGCAGTGTTCACACAAACACCATGCGACATTATTAAGTCGCGTAACGTCTTCGTCGTCGATAGACCAACTGTCACTGTCCGACTCCCACAACTGAACCTGACCCGGGGCCGGACATTATGATTTATCGGACCGTGGATCGCACACTGTCAGTGTCATTGCCATTGGGTGAAACCTGTATGGCACAGGCCCTTTGTGTGTGTCAACCGTAATTTCCGAGTGACAAGTCGAACTAGAGTCTTCATCTGTCGTATCGATTTTCTCCCCAAGTGATACGGAAGTTTTTAAAATCACTTAATAACTCGTCTCTACAAAAATCCTTCGACGTCAACAAAATAAAAATAGTCCCGGTATGCGCGCGCATGTAATATTCTGAACTTTGCTTTGAAAACCCCGCCCCCTTCTGGCAGCTAACATCTTCGTTCAGGAAGTGTGACTTTAACAACGATTTCATTGGTTATAAATCGTTGCCATTTAATTTCACCTTTTTATTTCGAACGCGTATACAAGTTATTTGTTGACCTATAGAACGCCTATCGTGTATAATAGGGCACCATATCTTTGTTTTCGCACAGAAATGTCTACTAATGAAGTAAACCGAAAAACCCCGAAATTTAACATTGATTAGATAGGAGTGAATCAAACCACTCGCTTGGAACAAAGATGGCGATACGCAGTGCTCTATAGCGACGATTTAGGCATAGAACAAAATCGTTTTTTTAGTTTGTCTTATAAATGAGTACGTTTCTGTTAACATTAATGTATACTTATATAGTATATATTTAAATATGTAGCATGAAACAGCTGCATTTCATTTCCCCTTTAAGACTTCTTACTCTGACTCTGAGTACTTTCATGCGACTGTTGTCAAAGTTGACGCGGTAAGCTCCAATGATTCGTGCATCACACGGTTCAGTGAACGCTGGTTTGGCTCTGCTATACACTCTGCATAACACTTTATTGTTGCCCTCCTCATCTCGCTCGTTTGTCACGGCCACAACCTCGCAACAAGATGAGTCTTCCAATAGAAAGGCATTGTTGGGTTTGTGGGCTTGAATTGTCGTTTTCAACCTTATCAAATCTGTGGTGAGCAGTGTCGTTTCCAATTCATGGATCCTCTTGACAACCTGCACCAGCACGTTGTTTCCCGAGCGAACCATCCGTTTCATCTTCTGCAGACAGTTCTCGAACGGAAATCCCGCACACACATCCAGACTTCCGAACTGCTCGGCATCATCTGCGATGTGGAGCATGGCATGGACATTGTATACCAGGAACTCGTTGCCATACAGTTCACGACCTTTGCTGACGAAGTAAACCAGCAGGTTCTGGGCGTACTGCTTGTGCAGACGCACAAGCCTTGGTGACACAAGGATGCACACGGCAACGGAGAATGCCATGAAATGCTTGTACTGGTCGTTCCTGAGGATGCCTTTCAGGACCAGTTTCCCAGTGTACAACATGAATTGCCTGTATTCTCTTCCATCGTTCAATTTCGGAAAGTCCTCTTGGTTTCCGTGCAAAACAGTTTGGGATACATCCCTTGAGTGCCAGGAGTTTTGCACTGCAGGGAGCCTTGTGTTCTTTGTGCCTATGACCCAGAGAAAAATCAGCCGTCTCATGACACCTAGACAGGCCTGGTGCATGTAGTCAATTGAAAACACCTTCACAATATCTATGGGTAGTAGCGTGAATGGTGAAACACCCCGGTGGTGTTCTTTCTGGGTCTGTTGCCTAACTGACTGGTCGGTGCGGAGCACAATGTTCTCAACATCCTGGTATGTCACCCTCCCGTACCAAACACCTTTTTGGTCACACCTTTCACAGCCATGATATCCTGAAAACTGCTTTGTAGCCCTCACCATTGCTCATGCAAGAGCATCACAAACAATACACTTCAGAATCACTTGAACGATCTTCTCATCATAGTGTAACCCATACTGCATAACGTGATCCAAGTCTTGTGTGGTGTCCAGCAAGAAATCTAAATTATTTGGTTTGGAAGTGCCACTGGGAAGACAGTGACTGGTTCAATCATGATACCACACAAGATTGGCCACAAACATGTATTGGAACTCCTGGACAGGGGAAGACCATCGATGTTCAAGGAAATCTCTATCCTGTCTGTTTTGTCCTTCGATTCTTGGGGATACTTGTCGAAGTTCTTCTTCAAGGAATCTTCATGTCCCAGATACACATAGTTCATGCCTGATTTTTCTTTGGTTCTCACGTGTCTCTCTGTTTTTAACAAAGTATGGGCAGATGATGGCAAACTGTCAACTGTTGCAAGTCCATTCCTTTCAATCAAGTCCCACACTGGTCCATCACCATCCCTGTCAGCATATTGTTCAGTGTCTTCTTCCAAAGAGTCACTCCCCGAAGAAGGTTCACTGATCTGAACATTCGCTACTACCTCTACACCGTCTAACACAAACTCATCACTGTCACTAAGCAGACTTCTTTGGGCATCTTCATTCATGAATGATGCTGATCTTTTTGCTACAACCCATTTCCTGTTGTACTGTGCATGACGCTTCTTCCTTTCATCCATTTTGTATGTACTGAAATAAGCGTTATTATTATTTTTAATACCTTTCTATGTATTTGACCTCAGGGCAATTTCACCACTAACTGGCTAACGCATAAAAGAATGTTGGTTGTAGGAAAGAAAGTAACAGGGGAAAATATCAGACAAAAAGTAAGTGATTTCATGGAAAGTGGGCCTGAGAGGTATATAAAATGATTGATCCATTTACTACTTCTACATCTCCTTCTTATTAAACAATTAACTTAAAACAATTTGATTTCATAATTGTGGATTGGCAAAGAATGGCTGTTTGCGTAGTTACCACAGTTTTATTGTATTTTAATTAATTAATTAATTTGATGTACACAGACGGTATTATGGTTTTGAAATTATTTTGTAATTGATTGATCTAGATAACAGACAGAGTTTAGCACTTATGTTTCACTAGGGTCAAAACAGTTCCACAGCATGCCACATCTGTAATGGTTTTTCATTAACCAATAACAATAACTAATTATTTGTAAGGTAGCAGTTTGGACACCTACACATGTTCATAGTTATGTTGTAATATGTGTTGATATGTTAATTAAGAGATGGGACATATCTTAATTTCCATTTTAATGGCTGCACCATATGCTAAGTAGATGATGGATATTATATTGTCTTTATTTTGTGAAACTACCTTTTCATGATTTAATTGGCAAGATGTTGGTTATAATTATATTTAGGTAATTAATTAAGTACTACAGTGATTAACCAATTGCCTGTACAGTATGAGATAAACTATCTCTAGAGACACTGATCACATGTGTTTTGACCAAGCATTGGTACAGCAGCTGTGGGCTAGGCTGGCTCAGGTTTCACACGACAAAGGAGACATTTATTTTGGTGAGTGTCAACTTGTGCAATAATACTTTTAAGGTATTATTTTCCTTTTCTAATTATACCATATTATGAAGTGAAAGATTTTCCATCATTAGACCCAAATTTGCATGGATGTTTTAAAGCAAAAGCAATTATTTAGTTATAAATTCATCAGCGGTTCAGCACACTTCCCGTGTCACGCTGTCTCGTCGGGCTGTTTCGGATCTGGACATCGGAAGATTGTCATTGCCGCATTGTTTGAGATTTGTTGCCGAAAATTAATCGGTACTGTATAAAAACGTGACATTCTCATATTAATATAACTATAAGTACCTTCTCTGCCACTTATATCTTGTATTTTATGCATATGTCGAACCCTGCTCCCGTGGTGTAGCGCCGCTCAAAGACGGGTGGGGTGCTGTTGGAGATTTTCCGAGAAAATCAGGGAGATTTGCTTGAATTTGTGCAGTGGCGCGGGAACGAATGTAATATTATAAATTATTAGGGGGGGGGGCTGAGAACCAAAGCATCAGCGTCACTCCGCTGTCGCTAACTCAGTGGGGGGAGGCAGAACTATATATACATAACTGACCTCCAATTGCACGTACCTCCTTAATTTCACGGTCGCCAAAAACCACACCAATCCTCTCGGAATACCACGATTTGTACCCGCTCTTGATGATGGTGGTCCAAAACCAAACATTTAGGCTCACATTTTCCCGCGTCTATGATTCCGGGAAACCGGGAGATACAAGCAAAATCCGGGAGACTCTCTGGTTTCACGGGAGTGTTGGCAGGTATACATTTGTACGTAGAGGGGTAGCAAATAACCATGCACCGCAGCCTTAGACTTAGTTATTGTACGTTCTTTAGTACAATACGCGGAAGCTAGAGTGGTGCCACGCGGTGGACTGGGAACCAGTCTACGGAAGAATAGGTCCAGTATTAGTCGCAAGATGGTGTAACTGTGCGTCACATGGTCACCGGCAGCAGGACGGCAGCAGTGAATATGTCTCATTTAATGCTTACGTTTAGTCAATAATGAAGATAACTGATCATGTATCGACTACGGCATGCTGCTCGTCATCTAGAGTCGTAGATACATCTTCAGAAAGAAAGGTTTGAGGCGTCATATCTGGCACAGA
The DNA here is from genome assembly GCA_963995525.1 of Escarpia spicata. NCBI lineage: Eukaryota > Metazoa > Annelida > Polychaeta > Sabellida > Siboglinidae > Escarpia > Escarpia spicata. Next base: position 41,425,546 of record OZ023207.1, read on the forward strand.
TCTCTTAGAAATCTAGACTTACTATACTATAGACAGTAGAACCTAGTCCTAGACTCGACATGCAGACTAGAGTTGTCAGTTGACAGCCTGCACAGCACTAGTCTACAGTACATATCATCTGATTCTTCTGAATCTGAGGCTGACATTTGAGTAAACCTTAAAATCTAAACGCCAAACCTAAAGGCAATTCCAATTTTGTTTTACTGTAGCTCGCGTAGGGACTAGTCAAGTGTGGTGGATTTCTCAGACAACATAACTTATAAAGACACTCACAGAGCTAAGCCTAAGATAGGCACTTCAACAAAAAATTTAATATCATGCTAGAACATTGGGAATGGGCTTAAATTAAAGGTAATAGGTTAAGGATCACATAACTGTTTATTTTATTAAGATACCTTTAATAGATCAAAAGATATTGCGATTTTAAGACGGAAAAACAGCGTCATTTTTGTGTATCTCTTACAATGGTAAAATGAACTCATTTTTGTGTTTTCTATAGGTAAATATTTGCTTTAAAATGTAATAACTTTTTTATTTGTACATATATTTAAATACTGTCTTCAGTGTTTTCAAACACATTGACAAGAGTAATAAATTTATAATATTTAATATTTTTAGTACTAATTATAACCAAATTAATTAGTTAATTTTAGTTATGTAGCATGCAAAACTCAAGACCGAAACGCTCCAATTAAAGGCCATAATGTCCATGATTATAAAGATTTTATACAATATTATGCAATGTGTATAACCACATTAATAATGGTAATAAATATGCATTAAAAAATAATTTATAAATAATAATTATTTAATTAATTAGTCAATATTGGGTAATTAGCGCACAACCTCGACAGACCAAAACATATCAGTAAAAGGCCGTAATGTTCATGACTATGAAGATATTTATACATATTATGCAATGTGTATAACCACATTAATAATGGTAATAAATATACATTAACAAATTATTTAATAATTTATTTAATTAGTCAATATTGGCTAATTAGTGCGCAACCTCGACAAACCGACACGTTTCATTAAAAGGCCATAATGTCCATAATTATGAAGATATTTGTATCATTTATGAAAGCAGTAAACCACATTAATTATAGTAATAAATATACATTAACCAGTAATTTCACATTAACAGTAACTTAATTAATATGTTAATATTGGCTAATATTAGCACGCTAATGACTGACCACTACATTTCGAAAAAAGGCTGGAATGTCCATAATAATGAAGACAGTTATATAATTTATGCAATGTTTACCACCACATTAAACATTATAATAAATATACATTAACAAGTCATATATATCATTAACAATAACTTTATTAATAAGTAAATATTGGCTAAATAGCACACAAACTCAACAGATCAATACAGTAGTCATGCTTCACTGTGTCTATGTGTGACTGTGTCCTGACAAGTTGGATGAATGTTGCAGGCTCAGTACAGTCCAGTAATCAATTGTCACTGCTTCATAATGTAATGTTCTGAATTTTAACATGAACTTGATGAAGTAATGTTCATAAATTGTTCACAGTATTCCGTCGCTGGACCCAAATGCAAGACTGCTTTCTGCGTTACTCCCCATGGGAGTCAAGTCATGAAGAAGAAGAAGTCTGGTGTGCTCACAATGCAGTCTTTTTGTAATATTGGCAGTTGATTGTCTCATAGTTTAATGCCAGTAGACTGCAAGATCTGTGTCACTGCATGTAATTGCGAATATCTGAAATAAAAAGGCCATCGTGTACCATATTTTGATAACTGTTTTGATTCTGCATGCAAATCTTGTGAAATAATTTTCTTATCCTTGCAACTGTTACTCAAGAGAGCAGAGTGAAATGCTATAATAATGCATTATGTCAGTTGTCACACAATGAAACAAATTATGTTACATCTGTCCAAGGCATTATGGGTTATATTACATTTTACAAAATGTTGTGCAGTGACTGTTTATCTTGAAACATTTTTAAAAACAAATTAAGTTGGATAATTTACGTATTTCTAAGAAATTGTTGATTTAATATGTAACAATAATTATTTAAAATTATTGCATAATGAAATTTATATTATTTCTAAGTCTAAATAAAAGCATAACCATAAATAATGGCATAATGATAAGCCATGCTAAACCCAAGACCAAGTCAAGACTGCCAAGGCAAGAGTAAGCAGTAACCAGCCCTTTCCTAGTCTAAGGCTAGCCTAAGACTACCATGCTTGGCCCATAGTATCATAGTAATAGGCTATTAATTAAACAAAGTGAAAGTCTAGCAACTCTAAACTACTACTTTGACTGTTGTGTTGTAGTGATTTAATTTCAGTAATGTGGAATAAGTCACAATATGGCTCCGATGACATCATCACGATGTCGATGACGCGGCGCAAGTGGCTTAACCAATAGTCACAGAGAATACAGATCGGTCAAATAATCGTATCATGATTTTTGAATGGCTCAAAAACCATATATGGCGCCAGAATCCGCCGAAGATTTTTCAACACAGACTAGCATAAATCCCTATAGATCAGGCTAAACACTAAATCTTTTCTCTTAGACATACTTATATAGCTTAATCCGACCTGGTTCTGTATACGCGCATGCGATTTCATCGAAACGCAATGCCTGACAATGGTGAAACTTCAATTTTTTGGAACTGTTCAAAATCATAGATGGCGCCCGATTCCGCCAAAGATTTTTCAACACAGACTAATATAACCCTAGTAGATCTTGCTAAACACAAACGATTTCTTCTTATACTAATGCAAATGTGCTAACTTTACTAATGAAAAACAGCTATGTCGTCAAATCGATAAAATCTAGCTGATTATTTGGTCAAATTTGAAAAAGAAAGACACGTAAATAAACTTCGACTTACCAGCAAAATGAATCCATCAGCCAATGACGTCAACGACCAGATAAAGCGCGCGAATCCAAGAGTTAAAACAAAGCACTACCCGGGCGGTGCGTAAACGACACGGCTAAATCGTGAACGGATCGCGGCGCACGGAAAATTACGTAGCGAGCAGAATCGTTTGAAGTGCCTACCTAAGAGCAGTAGGTATACTTACTTACTTGGTATACTTGGTTGTATAGTCTCTTTTAACCGGTGGCCAGAGACGCCAATTTCTTCGTTAAAATATTAAATGAAGCAGGTGATATTAGTTCTTCTGTAAGCTTGTTCCAAATGTCAGTGGTGTGATCAGTGAAGAAGTGTTTCTGCGAACATCAGTGCGCGAGTAGTTCTTTTGAGTTTTGTCATTTAAGTCTATGGCATTTCAGATTTCCTGCAGATGGATTAACAAAATTGTCTGGTATAATTCTATTGAGGCCACTAAAATATTTATAAACTTCACATAGGTCTGACTCGTGTCGGCTCTGTTCTAAAGAAACAGATTCAGCTGGTGGTGAAGCTTATTCATTATTTCATATTTTGTGCTAAACTGTAGTGATACAAGTTCATACATCAGGTTACACAGCTCCAGGTATAGGAAAAACTTAAACAAAAATTGCCAAATGGAGGTTGTGAATCAATAAGCCCCCTAAATATCCCATTTGGAACCAAATGTGGTCTGGTGACTACTGTAGACTTTCAGATCAGTACCCTATATCACCAAGGGTAGAAATAACTCCAAATATATTGGTAGCCAGCAGGGCTACCTGGCTGGAATATCTGGTAGCCCGCAAAGACATTTGGTAGCCAACAATTCCCAAACAAAAACATCATTGTGACATTGTAGGTCAATATGTCATTTATATTAATTACTAATGAAATGTTGAGGTTGTCCTTTCACATCTAGCATTTGAAGACTAGTGTTAAGCAAATGTTAATGTCTCTTTTAATGAAGTAATCATTATTTTAATATACAATTCAAATTGTATTTATGGTTATAATGTGTTTCGCAAACTTACAGATGTTCAAAATGTTTCAGCAAATATTTCTAACATACATGTGTGAATGTGCGCATACCTTCGAGAAAAGATGTCTGAACAATAATATTTTAATTGCTCATCAAAATTACATGGCATAAAATCACATAATAATAAAAATAACCTTTATATATGTAGTGATGAATATCTGCAAAAATTAGTCCGATGTATTGTTTCATTAATTAATATACTATCGGGTAATATTTATAATGCTTAAATGCTGTGTAAGTAGGGGCCATAACTACATTATATAAACACCTTTTAAAAATTTAGGGTGCTATTGTTTTCTAAACAGTTATTAAAATACAAAAAATACCTTAGTAAAATTATATTTCTATTTACAATAAATGCATTTCTGATAAGCAGTGTCAAAAGTAGGAATTACTAAAAATAAAATGTAAATTCACTGCATTACATATATGTGGCTGTGATTTATAATAAAATTTATGATTTATTTCTTAAATTACACAGGTTTTAATAAAATGTATATATAAATACAACCGTTTTAACTGTCCAGTGTAGCAATAGTGTCACATTGCTAAATGCATTGTCATTTTGACATCACAGGTCCAATAACAGGTGGCATGGAAGGTGGCGTGTAAGGGCAACTGGTTTATTGATATCACAGGTCCAATAACAGGTGGCATACAAGGTGGCCTGTAAGGGCAGCTGGTTTATTGACATCACAGGTCCAATAACAGGCGGCATGGAAGGTGGCCTGTAAGGGCAGCTGGTTTATTGACATCACAGGTCCAATAACAGGTGGCATGGAAGGTGGCCTGTAAGGGCAACTGGTTTATTGACATCGCAGGTCCAATAACAGGTGGCATGCAAGGTGGCCTGTGAGGGCAGCTGGTTTATTGACATCACAGGTCCAATAACAGGCGGCATGGAAGGTGGCCTGTAAGGGCAGCTGGTTTATTGACATCACAGGTCCAATAACAGGCGGCATGGAAGGTGGCCTGTAAGGGCAGCTGGTTTATTGACATCACAGGTCCAATAACAGGTGGTATGGAAGGTGGTCTGTAAGGACACCTGGTTTATTGACACCACAGGGTTGAAGTGGTTGATTGGTTACAATTGTTGCAAGTGACTGGGCAGCCAGTGAGAGATCCTTTCCCAGTCTTGCAGTGCACTGACAATTAGGTCATCATTGATGCAGATTTTGCAGTAGTCCACCAGGCTATATATTGTGTTGTCTCCAAGTGTGGTAGCCCAGCGGCAATTGAGGTAGCCACCTGCTACTCAACCACTGCTATTTCGAACCCTGATCACTATCACAGACAGTTTCACTAACATTCTTAAATATGATGGTACTGTAATTCGCAATGTCATAAGTAATTAGGGAACATCTCAGAACATCGAAGTCCGATATAAAACAAAATTACTTGCATTTGAGGACGGGCATCAGAGGCAGTGTCATATCTGGCATTGGATATTGATATTTTACATTTAAGACTATTAATGTTGATACATATTGATATCATGATATCAATGTTTACAAACTTTCATCTGGGGGGTGAGTGGGGTGTTGAGGCCAGATGAAAGTAATTTTGTCAGATATCGGACATTTTTGTTCTGAGATGATCCCTTATAGTTGTAGTTGAAATATATATTTAACATGTTTTCGTTGGTAGATGAACCGGCATGAAGACATCCCAAATACAAACATATTGTGGTAGCACGGAATGAGAGAACATTGTGAGGCAGACATGAAGGAAGGAGAGGAGAGGTAAGTTTGGTGGGATATAGAAGGAAGCATGGTGAAGGAACAGGACTGAGAAACAGGGAGGGGGTTAACAGAGAGCAACACAAGGAGCAACACAATGGTTGGGGGTAGCAAAAGGAGGAAGTGCCGACAAAATAATAATAATAAGATAACTTCTGTTGCGCCTAAATCCTTGGAAACCAAGCTCAGAGGCGCATCAAGACAAAAGGATTGGTCAGTCTGAAAATGTCAACAGATGGGTCAAGGCACTAGGGAGCTATGGTGGATAAGCAAGGTTGTAAAGATAAGTTTTTATATGGCAACGGAATATTTTCAACTTATCTAACACTAAGAGGGAGTATATTCCAAACAGTTGGTGCAGCAACAGAAAAAGCCCTAGTTCAATGTTAGTGTTGACTCTAGGAACAAAAAGTAGGTAAGAATTGCAATAGTCAAATCTGCTGCTAACAAGCGCTGTTGCAATAGTTAGCAACATACAATGCGATTTACTGGCGAATACGACAAAGATCACGGATATGATAAAAAAACAGCAGCGACACGTTTGATATGTGTTGTTGGAAATTGAAGTTACTATCAAAGATCGCTCCTAGATTCCGTGTCAATCTCAAAATCCATAAACAGTATTCCAGTTGTCAACAGCTGGGTCAAGGTGCCAGGGAGCTATGGTGGACAAGCAAGGTTGTAAAGTTTTAAAATAATTATGGAATTTTGTAATATTTTCTACTGATCTAACACTAAGAGGGAGCATATTCCAGAGAGTTGGTGCAGCAACAGAAAAAGCCCTAGTTCCAATGTTAGTGTTGACTCTAGGAACAGAAAGTAGGTCAGAACTAGATGATGGAAGCTGGATAGGTTTTCTTACAGGAGTAAGCAGTGGATGCAAGTAAGATGGTTGCTTAATTACTGGACAGTGCCTGGTATGTAATGGTACAGATCTTAAATATTATACGATTTCGTACAGGAAGCCAATGCAAAGATTTCAAAAGTGGTACAGAGCGAGAAAAACGAGGAGGTCTTGTAACTACCCTTGCCAAACAATTTTGGTAACGTTGAAGTTTTATAATATCCTTGCTAGCGATATTATAAAGGAGGGAATTGCAGTAGTCAAGTCTGCTGCTAACAAGCGCTGTTGCAATAGTTTTAGCAACAGAAAATGACATATACTGGTGAATACGGCGAAGATCATCAATATGATAAAAACAGCAGCGTCACGTTTGAGATATGTGTTGTCGGAAATTGAAGTTAATATCTAACATCACTCCTAGATTCCGCACTGAGTTTGCTGACGTGATATGCTGATTCAAAATACGCCTAGGGAAAAGACTGTCAAGTTGGTATGCTGCATTTGAGTACCAATGATGATCAATTCAGTTTTATTTGCATTTAATTTCAATTTGCTGTCAGTCATCCAATGGAAGATATATTGGGGGCAATCACCAAGTTGGTTAAAGGGAATAAAAATACTGATTGCTTGAATTCATATTATATTACATCCTGCTATCTATTTCCATGTCCACCAAGCCAAAAAAATAAAAAATTCAATGAATTAGAAATTCCACATTTTATGCTGTGCATTTTCGAATATGCAAATTTTGACACGCTTTTCGGGATGCCGAGATGTGACGTCACATATGACTCATACTTGCATCAGGCCAATCCTTTCCATGCATTCAGAGCATGTTTACAAGGATACCTTTTGGGTCGAAACGATTGTCAAAATGAGTTACTTTGTGATATTCCTATGTAATACAAACACTAGTCATCATAGAGGAAAAAGCAGTTTCTTACAGTTCCACATTAATCCAATTTTATTCAAAACAATGAATGCGAATGGGCCTACAAGTCGACTAGGTTTCGCCGAGCTTGGGCTCGTTTTTAGAATAATTATATCGGATGCAACCAACGGGAGATAATCTACACCATTAAACATGCATAGCAAACATATATTGTATCCAGCTACAGAAAGTAACTTGTATAATCTCATAATATCACTAGAATATCGATGTATGAAGGAGGAGTTGTACGATGTATCTTAACAACTTAAATCAATCAGTGAATTTCCGTCAATGTTGCTAGCTCAGTTGGTAGACGTATTGGTTTCTTGTCATTTATTTTACAATCGGGTAAATATACCCAACATGTTTTGAGTGGGATACCACAGAGAACATTACTGATATGATTAATGTATATCAAAAAGACCAAGATATGGTCATGCTCGAAGACACGGACTAAGCTGTATACTAAATGCTTATCAGAAAGACGAATACCCACCACTTGGAAGAACACAAAGATGGTGATAATCTTCAAGAAGGGAAATAAGAAAGACTTAAAGAAATACAGTCCGATATGTCTGTTATCAAACATCTACAAATTACTCACAAAGATACTAACAAATAGACTAGAGAAGACACTGGACGAAAACCAGCCACGAGAGCAAGCAGGATTCAGAAGCAGGTACTCAACGACAGACCACATACACGCTGTAAAACAACTGAAAGAGAAGTGCCAAGAATATAATATCCCACTCTGCATCATTTTCATCGACTACGAGAAAGGCTTTCGACTCGGTGCAAACTCAGTCAGTACAGTCCTCCCTTCAAGAACAGGGGATAGAAGATGTGTACATCGATCTCCTGAAAGACATCTACACCAACAGCTCGGTGACAGTCCACCTACACAAAAAGAGCAACAAGATCAACATCAAGAGAGGAGTACGACAGGGTGACACCATATCGCCCAAGCTGTTCACGGCAACACTCAAAAACATATTCCGAAGACAGACCTGGGAAACCAGAGGCTTGATGATAGACGGAGAATATCTCGGCCATCTTTGCTTCGCCGACGACATACTCATATGCGCTACTACACCGCAAGAACTACAAAACATGCTGCAGGAGCTGACTGGTGAAAGTGAAAAACAAGGTCTCAAGATGAACATCTCGAAGACAAAAGTGATGCTAGAAAATGACGCACCAATATATATCAACACGACACAGATAGAGAACGTTGAAAGCTATGTCTATCTCGGACAGCGATACAGTATCAGAGACAAACCACGGGACACTACGGCTGCACAATGATGATGATGATATCAACAATTTGGATGATGATATAACAATTAAGGTGTTGAAATTTGCGGATGATACAAAAGTGTTTAGAAGAATTAAACGTGATGGAAATAGACAGCATTTACAAGATAATCTTGACAGGTTGATCAAATGGTCTGAAAAGTGGCAAATGTTGTTCAATTTTGGGAAATGTAAATGCCTCCACACAGGACATGGGAACGAAGATGTATAATATACAATGGGGGGTACTGTACAAAATACTACTGTAAAAGAAAAGGGCTTAATTGGGGTTAACCATTAATGCTGATATGAAGGTTTCAGAGCAGTGCAGAATTGCAGCTTCAAAGAGAAATAAAATCTTTCGAATAATTAGACAAAATATAGCGTATAAGGAAAAATAACTAATAATACCGCTGCACAAAACAATAGTGAGGCCTTATTTAGAATATTGTATTCAAGCGTGGAGGCCATATCGCAAGAAGGGCATAGATATGCTAGAAAGAGTATAGAGGAGAGCAACTAAAATGATACCAAAACTTAAGGATCTTACTTACGAAATATGCCTAAAAGAATGTGGTTTAACAACACTAGAGGCCAGGAGATTGAGAGGAGATCAGATAGAAATGTTTAAAATATTGAATGGTTATGAAAATATTAATAGAAATATTTTTTTCTCAGTTAAGAAAGATAGAAGGACCAGAGGACATGAAGTTACATTAGTAAAGGAGCAGTGTAGATTAGATATAAGAAAGTTCTCATTCTTACAAAGGACTGTAACTGAATGGAACAGATTATCTGCTGACTGTGGGTGCTAGTAGAGTGAATATGTTCAAAAATAAAATCAATACGTACCTCAGAAGGGCGGGATACATGCAGATAAAAAGGTTTGGACTCTCGATAAACCAAAAGGCTTCCATGTCCACCTGCCATCTACAGTTAATGTTCTGGATGGCAATCTTGTTCAATCTTGTTAAATGTTTAAGTCTTGTTTAGGCAGAGATGACTTCTTAAGAAGTGGTGTGACATGGGCATATTTGAAATCATCAGGAAAACAGCCAGAGCAAAGTGATGCATTTATAATATTTGCTATTGGTCCAATTACTTTATTGACACATGCTTTTAGCAGTATTGTTGGAAATGGATCAAGTTCACAGACTTATTTGAGGAGGTCATAATTATTTTCTTAACTTCATCAACTGTTGCAGGTTCAAATGCTACAAGTAGAGAATTTACTTGTAGAAAGTCAACACTGACATTATTTAAATTATGACCTGGGAAAGCAGAACGAATAATACTGATTTTATTCTTAAAGTGACTAGAGAACGAATCACATAGAGACTTAATTGACACATGATCAGGTAGCGATGGAGCAGGCCGTCTGTGTAGAATGTTATTGATGCAGTTCCATAACTAATGCGGGTTACCAGACTTATTTATGACCATATTTTTATAATAATCTGATTTAGCTTTGGCCATTTGTCTGTTACAGAGGTGACATTGCTTAGAATAGCGCGATCTATCTAAAGGCGAGCATGATTTGCACCATATACACTCTAAATAACAACGACACCTTTTAGATAGTATAATTTTGGAAGTCATCCATGGAGCCGGTGGCCTTTCTGACACATATTTGGATGTCATTGAGGACTTGACAGTACTGATTATATAAGTCAGATAGTCACAGATAAATAGAAGAGGGATCGTAAATGAGGACAAATTAGGTGGGATTTTTCTTGACTCACACCAGACCTTAATACGAAGTTGTGTATTTTCCACATGTTTATATTTATTGGTCAACACCACAGTTTCGTTTTACTAGCTAGAGTCCGTATATGTAGATGTACTGCTGATAACATGTCCAGCTTATGTACATTTGAAGAGATGAGATCATGGGCAGTGAACCATGGTCGACTATTCATTTCTCCGAGGCATGTCACTGGGTCATAAGGCCTGTAGTGTACTTTAGTTGTCCAGAGTAGTGACACCTGTACAGCACTTGGTGACAGACCTGGTAAAATGTGTTGTATTATACATATATATATATATATATATATCTGTTGAGGATTTGTGATGACAGAAAGGTTTAGTCAGGACCTGATGGGACATTCTCCACAGCGTGGGCACTAACTATGCTGTGGAACAGTCGTGTATGTTTCTGAGATCAGCGGCAACAGGAAGTAAGTGTTTATGGCTGGGAAGTTTAACCACATGCGTGTGTTTATATGTGACCTGCCATAGTGTGGCGGGTGTAAAGTCACAAAATTGTTAAATTGAGTGTTGTACCATTTTGAATTGTACTTCATTTGCAAACATATCTAGTAGTTTTTTATGTATTGCAAAAATTGTGAAATTGAATGTTGTACCGTTTTAGATTCCACAGATTATAAACTTTAAAATTTTACCTCATTTTTCGAAATATCTTGAGTAGTTTTTTATTTATTGCTAAAATTGAAACAATCTTAAAAAGCAGTGTTTTGAGAAACAAGGTAATTTGGACTCATAATGTCTCTTACTTTTTAACTGTGAGTTCACAGCTGCAAGTATTTTATTAGTTTTGGGTTGTTTATCGAAGAAAAGAAAATGGTCATTTAACGTTTCGTTGTTTGAGATGAGATTATACGGTTGTATTTCTGCTAAAATCACAAAATTGATGGAACTTGGCCTGGTTCCTTTTTTGACCCGTGTCCAGGATAGACCCGTGCAACTTATTACCCAGTTCGCTGTGGAGGGTCATATACTGGTTGTATAACTCACCCTTTTCAGAGAATGTATATTCACATAATACATTTATTATATGTGGCACGTCGTCACGGTTCAGCTGGTAAGGGTCATTTTGACATTATACATTGGAGGTCTGAGAATTATATAAAAGGGCAATATTTCTGTTAAATACATTTTCATCCATAATTCAATTAATCAAAGTTATGGGTGGGTGAACTGACCCACCCAAAGAATTGTTGACAGATGATATATAAATTCCTTTCAAATTGCAAACCACTCAATCCAAAGCACTGTTCAAAATACTGTACCTGCGATAATATTTTGACTTTTCCTACATTTTATTAAAAAATACGAAACAGGTGCGGCCTGTCACGTATTGACATATGATTGTATGACTTTATGTGATAGAAAGTAGCGGCTTCTATGGGTTGCCAGTAGACATATCTTGGTTGTAATTAGATACTTGAACATTGTGCAACATTTAAGTGTTGGTATATTATATTCAATACTGTTTGAAGTAAAGAAAGGAATCAGTTGGATCACTACAGCTTGATGGAAAGAAAGGAATATTATAAATATGACATAGTTGTGTCACTAAAGAAATTGTGTAGATATTTCAATAATCGTAGTATATTTCTTTTTAACAGGAAGAGATCACCCTGGCGTGGTGTTTCAAATGGCAGAATTGAAGCCTGGACATAGTAGTTCACGTACCTGGCCTAAGATTGTTTAGTGATTAACTCAATTCACCGGTTATTAGGTATTTGGCTACATTGTTCGATTTACCGATTTAAAATGGTGTCCTTGGTTTAATGAAATGTACCGGTACTGCAAATGATTTACTCAGTGACAGAACAGAATACTGGTCCTATGTAGCAAGTGTACCTGCTATTAATAGCGTGTAAAGCAGTCAGGCGTGACGGCTTTTGTCAGTGACCCCTTCACTCAGTCAGGGCAATGTTTATGTTCAACCACAGCCTTGAAACACATCAGAATCTCCCCCCCCCCCCCCCCGATTCACTTTCTGTGTTCATTCATTAACTTTGGGAGAAGTGTAACAGTATCTCCTCCCAGGTGCACTTTCTGTGTTCATTCACTAACTTTGGGAGAAGTGTAACAGTATCTCCTCCCAGGTGCACTTTCTGTGTTCATTCACTAACTTTGGGGGAAGTGTAACAGTATCTCCTCCCAGGTTCTCTTTCTGTGTTCATTCACTAACTTTGGGTGAAGTGTAACAGTATCTCCTCCCAGGTTCTCTTTCTGTGTTCATTCACTAACTTTGGGGAAGTGTAACAGTATCTCCTCCCAGGTTCACATTCTGTGTTCATTCACTAACTTTGGGGGAAGTGTAACAGTATCTCCTCCCAGGTTCACTTTCAGTGTTCATTCACTAACTTTGGGGGAAGTGTAACAGTATCTCCTCCAGGTTCTCTTTCTGTGTTCATTCACTAACTTTGGGGAAGTGTAACAGTATCTCCTCCCAGGTTCACTTTCTGTGTTCATTCACTAACTTTGGGGGAAGTGTAACAGTATCTCCTCCCAGGTTCACATTCTGTGTTCATTCACTAACTTTGGGGGAAGTGTAACAGTTTCTCCTCCCAGGTTCACTTTCTGTGTTCATTCACTAACTTTGGGGGAAGTGTAACAGTATCTCCTCCAGGTTCACTTTCTGTGTTCATTCACTAACTTTGGGGGAAGTGTAACAGTATCTCCTCCCAGGTTCACTTTCTGTGTTCATTCACTAACTTTGGGGGAAGTGTAACAGTTTCTCCTCCCAGGTTCACATTCTGTGTTCATTCACTAACTTTGGGGGAAGTGTAACAGTATCTCCTCCCAGGTTCACTTTCTGTGTTCATTCAATAACTAAGAACAATTGGCCTCTGACCTACCAAATGGCGATGTATTGCAAAATACATAATAATAGTTATTTAGATATATTTACTTATGTATTTGCAGTTTGCTATGTTTGTCTTGATGGCTTTTATCCTGCCTTCATATATATATATGTTGAAATTCAGACCCTAAAAGGTTTTCTTTATTATTTTGTTATATTGACAACTGTATGAATGGATGTTTAATCTAGCAGATGTTATGTCGCCCTAGCAATGTAGTTTACACATATAACCATTATTAACATTATTTGAGAAGACAAAGCTTGTCGGAGGTCAGATGCATAATTTTGAATGTGACACAGGCAGACGCAACATACACCATCCATTAATTAATAAATCTGCAACTTTGCAATTTACCTACGTCACAAACAAAATTATGTGCATGACTGTCATCAGGCACTGCATGCCTTGTCAACAGTGTTGATGACTGTCGTCATGCGCTGCCTTGCCAACAGTGTTGATGACTGTCGTCAGGCGCTGCCTTGCCAACAGTGTTGATGACTGTCGTCAGGCGCTGCCTTGCCAACAGTGTTGATGACTGTCGTCAGGCGCTGCCTTGCCAACAGTGTTGATGACTGTCGTCAGGCGCTGCCTTGCCAACAGTGTTGATGACTGTCGTCAGGTGCTGCCTTGCCAACAGTGTTGATGACTGTCGTCAGGTGCTGCCTTGCCAACAGTGTTGATGACTGTCGTCAGGCGCTGCCTTGTCAACAGTGTTGATGACTGTCGTCAGGCGCTGCCTTGCCAACAGTGTTGATGACTGTCGTCAGGCGCTGCCTTGCCAACAGTGTTGATGACTGTCGTCAGGCGCTGCCTTGCCAACAGTGTTGATGACTGTCGTCAGGCGCTGCCTTGCCAACAGTGTTGATGACTGTCGTCAGGCGCTGCCTTGCCAACAGTGTTGATGACTGTCGTCAGGCGCTACCTTGTCAACAGTGTTGATGACTGTCGTCAGGCGCTGCCTTGCCAACAGTGTTGATGACTGTCGTCAGGCGTTGCCTTGCCAACAGTGTTGATGACTGTCGTCAGGCGCTGCCTTGCCAATAGTGTTGATGATGGTTATATATATTATATATTATTATTGCTGCACGACATCTCTAATTCTCATAAATGAAATATTCCCAAATACAGTTGTCACTTTAAAAACTTTCCCTTACGTTTTGTTATTAAGAGAAACTTGTCCCCAGATTTCAACAAAATACATGACAGAATGTATGAATAATGTTCACATGTTTGACGTCCATTTTTTTGATGGCTTGAACCTTTTGCTAGGCACCACGTCACACGGTGGACAGGTCAGATGTTAAGAAAATAGAAAGTTTACTACTGTAATGACTGTATTTATTAAACATAATTAACTTATGAGCTGTCCATAAACACAGTCACAAACATAGTTCCCAGACACACTGTCCGAATACTTCGAGTCTTCACATCGTGTCAGCCCTGTTTTATTACCCTGGTATTAATAGGGCTTTGTAACAATACCTTGTATATTATTGTCTGATTACATAAGAGCAGAAATAAAATTATTTCACAGAGGTGTCCGAAAACTAAAATAAAAAATTTTGTCAATTTTTTGGATGACCAAAACCATACAGTTTCTGAATACAGAGTAATTACGGTATACTCATGACCTGACAAATCGTGCCTGATCAAAAATCGTGTTACAAAAATGTTGTGTTCTAACATTCTTGGCCTATTTTAATACACTGCCCGATCTCGCACCAATTCATGTGACACGCTCTGGCCATACAGCGATTTACATAGCACAGACAGGACACACGGTTTTTGACACAGGTGTTATTTACGTGATTTGGATTTGGCTGATCTATTTTTGTAACAGTTTGTTTTTGCCAAAAAAATTGATGGTATAGGTATTAGAAATTTTGCACAAAGATTCTTACGGAAGAATTTGATGAGGTCGATACCACAATTCGACGCATGTTTTATGCCCCCCCCCCCAGCAGATCCTTTGCCAGAAATAATAGTCTTTAATTAATAAAAATTGTACCTGTTAGTGCGCAGACGGCTTGTGTGGAAGATATTCACACCAGTCACAGCCACTATTGGTCAGTTTAGTTTTTTCTATTATAGTAGGGCTAATTATAATTAATGAATATTATAACATAGACATTGTATTAATGATGGTTGTATTTTGATATAATAATATTATACAGATGACAAGGCAGTGTGAGGCACAGCACAAGCCACCTACACAGTGAGTGTCTTCTACTCCCTTGGCAGGAGATAAGATAGGGTTAATTGAGGGTCTCCAAGGGAAGTGAAAAGTTGACTGTGTGGACATGCATTATAGTGGTTTTAGGGGATAGCTAGGCACTGTAAATGGCAGGAATAGCCATTGGCTAGTTTTAAATGACAAGTAGTGAGAGACAGTTTGACATAGGGAGTGGTAAGAGAGAACTTCGAGAATTAAGAGAAGAGAGTTGACATGGGCACACAGAGTGTGCAGCCGGGAGGGTTTCCCTCCAGCTTGGGCTGGGAGGTGATGCTGAGCTGCCTCTGTGTCACAGCTGGGCTGGACTGGCATAGTCAGGATTTACAGTATGTATGGAGTATAATAAAGAGTAAGGTTGTCAAGGTTTATTTATTAGTCGGTTGGTATTATTATTTACAGTCATAGTGCCAGCTGGAGGACAGCTACGACACAACGACAAACCAGTGTCACTTCAGCCATTTATTTAATTACAAGCTGAGAAAAAAGCCAGTCATATGTACCAAACACTCCAAACCCATTCCAAATCTTTCCAGCCTACCCGCATTAATATAACTGGTCACTGGCCTAGTTGTTAGGACCTTTTGCCAGAAATCGCACACACTCACCCGTCTAACTAACGTAACAAGCAATATAGGCAGAGGACAGATGCTTGGTTGAAATTTCAGCCCACTATTTGCAAAACTATCGGAGATGTGGGTGCACAAACAAACGGAGAATGAACTGTTTTAAAATATAGAAGATCTGTCATATTTTTAGTTATCCAATATATCTTTTTACACTCACTTTTTATAATATATTAACTTGGCGGGCAATAATTTTGACACTAAATGACACATGGCGCCATCTGTAGAAAATATATGAAATGTGAAAGAGGGTGCTGCTTGTATCAGGTAGACCTGGTGCATGATAAGCGTTGAGGATTTTAAGTAACTAAAAAACTATTCAAAATTTCTGAATCTATCCAGCGACATATTTGCAGATGATATAACTATCTTTACGATGATTTAGAAAAACATTAATTCCACGCCTATATAGGTACAGCTTTTTGAAATATTGAGCCACCCAAGTTTGCCAGCCCCAGATGAATTTCGAAAAAGTATAAATCTACGAACCATCTCCATGCTCACACTAGATCACACGCAACATTTCAGCCCAATACATGCAAAACTGACGGAGATGTGGGTGCACATACAAACAGAGAACAAACTTTTATAATATAGAATACTGATCCATTCAATCTGTTTTACTACCAGTTGTGCCAAAGATAGTCCTTAATGTGGATGCCTAGACTTGGAACTATTAGTTAATCTAGTGGCCAACTGGCCCACTGTAAATTCCACCGGTCTTATAAGATGTAATTGCCAGTCTTGGCCAATCATCTGCCAGTCTTGACGACAGGTAGACACGTCGCTGGCTAGGCCATTGTTTACCAGTATACTTGTGTTTCAGTTTGTTGAGGATGGCTTTTTGGAGAAAGAAAGACGTAAAGGTCAGCAATCTCCACGAGACAGGCGTGGTGGGACAGCTCATTCAGTTTTACAGTGAGTATTGCATAAGACATCATCATTATAGCGTTCAATTTAGCCTGCTTCTCCAAGGCTGTCTTGTTTTATTTAATTCAATTATTGTTTAAAAAATTAATTTGACCGTCCTTATAACTATTATATAATGATTTTACTCAACTTACATTTTATTTGCATTTAACACTTACGCTACATTTAACAGTTACGCAACATTTAACACTTAAGCTACATTTAACATGCTACATTTAACAGTTACACAACATTTAACACTTATGCAACATTTAACGTTTTATGTTAATTAGATTTTGTAAAGTGCTTTGAGCATTTTATTGGAAACAGTACTTTATAAATATGAATATTATTAATAAATATTATGTTATGAAATGTTTTACCCAAATCGAGCGATCGTCCATTGTTGGCTGTGTCTCAGATACATTTTCTACACCTGCATCATAATTAAGGTGTCTGAATGTCTTGACATACATAACACACCACACTCATGACACTGATGACATACATAACACACCACACTCATGACACTGATGACATATATAACACACCACACTCATGACACTGATGACATACATAACACACCACACTCATGACACTGATGACATACATAACACACCACACTCATGACACTGATGACATACATAACACACCACACTCATGACACTGATGACATACATAACACACCACACTCATGACACTGATGACATACATAACACACCACACTCATGACACTGATGACATACATAACACACCACACTCATGACACTGATGACATACATAACACACCACACTGATGACACTGATGACATACATAACACACCACACTCATGACACTGATGACATACATAACACACCACACTCATGACACTGATGACATACATAACACACCACACTCATGACACTGATGACATACATAACACACCACACTCATGACACTGATGACATACATAACACACCACACTCATGACACTGATGACATACATAACACACCACACTCATGACACTGATGACATACATAACACACCACACTCATGACACTGATGACATACATAACACACCACACTCATGACACTGATGACATACATAACACACCACACTCATGACACTGATGACATACATAACACACCACACTGATGACACTGATGACATACATAACACACCACACTCATGACACTGATGACATACATAACACACCACACTCATGACACTGATGACATACATAACACACCACACTCATGACACTGATGACATACATAACACACCACACTCATGACACTGATGACATACATAACACACCACACTCATGACACTGATGACATACCTATGACACACAACACAACAGTTATATACACAACACACCCATTGTCCATAACATACTACACATATGTTACATACACAACACACCCATTGTCCATGACACTACACACATGTTACATACACAACACACCCATTATCCATGACACACAACATACATGTTACATACACAACACACCCATTGTCCATGACACACTACACACATGTTACATACACAACACACCCATTGTCCATGACACACGACACACATGTTACATACACAACACACCCATTGTCCATGACACACTACACACATGTTACATACACAACACACCCATTGTCCATGACACACGACACACACATGTTACATACACAACACACCCATTGTCCATGACACACTACACACATGTTACATACACAACACACCCATTGTCCATGACACACTACACACATGTTACATACACAACACACCCATTATCCATGACACACTACACACATGTTACATACACAACACACCCATTGTCCATGACACACGACACACATGTTACATACACAACACACCCATTGTCCATGACACACTACACGTCTGTTATCCATAGCACACTGATCACACACCAATTTCATTTAACCCATTAGACCTCAAGTCGGCCAAACCCGCCCAAGTTCCGACTCCTCAAGTCGGCCAAACCCGCCCGAAAAGATTAGCGTCATAGTTTCATCTATTCCAGAGGCGCACTCTGGAGGATACTTTTGAAACACATTCAAAATGTCTCATTAACATATTGGCAATGAATTGTGGGAATTTCTGGTGTATGTTGCTATTTGACTTATGGGGTCAGCACACTGTCAGTTTTCCCATTGGCGACCATGTTAATGTTTTGTGTGATTATAAGAAAACGTGACCTATAAAGTTTCTTAAACTTCTCACCTGCTGTTATTATCATCTCATTGACATGCTGGTCGAGTTTAGTCAAAATCTCATATCTCTAGCTCTTGCAAAATGCCTGTATATATGACACCCGTCAATATTTACAACTGGATGCAGGCAGTAATCCGGCTAAAGTGTCAACTAGCCAAATTGCTGCCAGATACCCTTCCGCTTAGTAAAATCAGCTAAACAGACACCATTTTACTGTCAACATATTCAACAATCACATCTAGAAATCTGACTACTCAAGTGCACTTATGTCAGAGCAAGTGAATATTATAAAAAGTCATTTCTCAAAAATATACTGCACTTTTTTTCGTCTGTAATCAAGCAGGAAGTCCAACAGTGTGCTGACCCCAAATAGGTATGGCAATTTTGGAGAAAATGTTGAAAATAACACACTTTATAGGCACCAATGTTACAAGCACTCTGCAATTTTATTTTTTGTAATCCCTCCAGGTGTTTGTGTTTTATGCACATTTCAAAGGTGCCACCAAACTTGGCAAGGCACCATAAAAATCAGCACTTCGCCATTGGACAATTTGTAATCCAGCACAATGTTCTCAGGTGGCACTATGAACTCCTGATAAAGTTTTCCAGAAAGTCAAATATGTGTTTTATAAGAAAATTCAATACAGCCAGTTGTTATGTTACATTCAAATTTGTATTTATTTGTTGACCTTGTGCCCTATTTACAAAGGTAAACATCAACAAAAAGTCACCTTAGGGTGTGAATTCCTCAAAGGCCAGATGTCTCAAGCATTTCAATTACAAAATATTACACAGCCTAATTAGCAGACATTCAGAAAACAATGCCACTTGCTTGATTGGCCAGAAGGTCCAGTCAGTAGACAGATCTGATAACAGGCTCCTGCTATGGCTGACTCCAGCTAATCACTGTCCTCAGACTTCATTAGGGTCAATTACAACATCTTCACATGTGTTTAGTCAGCTGAAGTAAACAAAAAACGATTGATGAATCACCCTGCTGCAATGTTATTGGTTCATTTTCATATGTATTTTCAAATTGAGGCTTAACTACTGGCATACGCACCCCACCCCCCTTATAAGACATGTGTTCCGTCGCTGTGATTTGGACTTGCAGACTGGTGAGAAGTCTGTAATATCCAAAAACGGTTTGTTCCATTCAACTGCAGTTTTGCCATACACGTATTTTCAGTAATTGTTTCAAGATATTTGAAGTAAAATGCGTCCTCCGTGATTGTGCAATGACTATAGCGTGTTTCCGTTGCTAGGGACTTTAATTGGGGTCAGCACACTGTCAGTTTTCCCATTGGCGACTATGTTAATGTTTTGTGTGATTATAAGAAAACGTGACCTATAAAGTTTCTTAAACTTCTCACCTGCTGTTATTATCATCTCATTGACATGCTGGTCGAGTTTAGTCAAAATCTCATATCTCTAGCTCTTGCAAAATGCCTGTATGTATGACACCCGTCAATATTTACAACTGGATGCAGGCAGTAATCCGGCTAAAGTGTCAACTAGCCAAATTGCTGCCAGATACCCTTCCACTTAGTAAAATCAGCTAAAAAGACACCATTTTACTGTCAACAGATTCAACAATCACATCTAGAAATCTGACTACTCAAGTGCACTTATGTCAGAGCAAGTGAATATTATAAAAAGTCATTTCTCAAAAATATACTGCACTTTTTTTCGTCTGTAATCAAGCAGGAAGTCCAACAGTGTGCTGACCCCTTATGGGGTAAGCACACTGTTGGACTTCCTGCTTGATTACAGACGAAAAAAAGTGCATTCTATTTTTGAGAAATGATTTTTTACAATGTTCACTTGCTCTGACATAAGTGCATTTGAGTAGTCAGATTTCTAGATGTGATTGTAGCAGCTGTTGACAGTAAAATGGTGTCTGTTTAGCTGATTTTACTAAGCGGAAGGGTATCTGGCAGCAATTTGGCTAGTTGACACTTTAGCCGGATTACTGCCTGCATGCATTTGTAAATATTGACGGGTGTCATACATATAGGCATTTTGCAAGAGCTAGAGATATTAGATTTTGACTAAACTCGACCAGCATGTCAATGAGATGATAATAACAGCAGGTGAGAAGTTTAAGAAACTTTATAGGTCACGTTTTCTTATAATCACACAAAACATTAACATGGTTGCCAATGCCAATGGCCGGGAAAACTGACAGTGTGCTGAGCCCTTATCGAAGTTTGAGAGAACAAAATGGCGTCTGTTGGTCCTAGTCGTTTGTCTGCAGAAGTCGTGTGTCTGTGATGACAGTGATATCGAAGAAAGTGATTCAGACATCGATGTTCATGTAATTATATGCGACTTTGTTCGATAGTTCGACTGGACGATCGTTGTTGTTGTCAGGGAAGCTGGTCGTTCACGCCCATTTTGTAAACACGCTACGAGACCAGTCCCGCATTCTGTATTCCTTATTTTTGCACAAAGTCAATACGCTATTTATATTTCGATTAGGACATTGTATGACGATGTTGTAGTTGTATTATTTCGTGATTGGTAAGTGTTGTAACTTGCGGGAATGTCCTGTTGTTCACTTGTTGTTTTGACCGAGGCTGCCCGGGGTGGTAGTGCTGACCCTTGACAGCTGCATGTGCCTGTGACCAGGCACTCCCATTCCACAGTAATGAAGTATATATCATTCTAGCCATCAAAATTTAACAGTGCAGGTATCATTGTGTAGGCATTTATCTGCTCTTTATAATAAAATAAAGTTGTAGCAGTACAATATTGATCATAAAAAAGTTACACAGCAGTCAATCATTATGTTCGGTGAAATTATTGTCCGACAGGGTTTAGTTTTACCACATATTGTTTGGGCAAAATACTTATGATACAATAACATGTTGTACCAAAATATTGTTTTAATTACGTTTTAGTATCATATAAATGACAGCACTGCAACATATGCAACATGGTGTGCACTGATGGTAGACTCCATACAGTGATGTACCCCATATTTAATTTCAGCCTTGCAAATTTGTCAAGTATGCTTCCATTGTATTCCAGTATGTGCAACGTATAGATATAATAACAATTTTTATACCAAAATGTAAGTAATTAAATTACCTTTCAAATAAACACAACTTGTAGCAGTAAGAAATGAAGCATAAAAAAGTTATGACTCATAATATGACATGTTGTAGTGAAATACCTAGATACTGGCACGCCTACCGAGATATGGACAACTATTGTTATTCATACAAAAGCATACTTCCACCCAATGTGAAGAGCATTCTAAGTCCTTTAAAATAGTTAAAACTTGCAATAATGGAAATTCAATAATAAAAGAGCTATGCCACAAAAACGGACACTCCCAAAAATGTTCAGAATGTGACCTAATTCTCTGAGGAACCAGGGGCTTTACACCGAAACACTCTGAGGTCTAAAGAGTTATATGCCAAATAAAAACATGACAAAAGTAATACGCCCTTCAGGCAATGACACATGACATATCCATCCATGTTATACAACATGCCGTACAGTGATGTACATACCACATCTATGGCTGTTATCATTGACAGTCTTCCTCTGGATAAAATAGGGACAAGTGTAAAATGGCAAAGCACCCCTTGGGGTTCTGGAATATACTCTGTCGTATTTGTTTAGATACTAGAACCTTCACAATGGGTGATTCTGGTGCATTTATAAGTGTTTCAACATTTCTCTGAAAGTTGGTTCTAAGGAGCAGAGCCGGTATGTAGCGAAGTACATTTACTTTGTTACTTTACTTATGTAGAAAAGTTTACTTTTCTTGAGTAACAAAGTACAATTTTATAAGTACTTTTACTTGTAACAAAGTACAATTAATGTGTACTTTTCCAGAATGTAACAATTAAAAAGTATTCATAATTTCTGTGTTAATTTTTGGAAGCTCCTAAAAAAATTTCAAAGCACAATCCATGCCGGCCGGAAGCTGAAACTGTTTGCCGTTGGCACAGGTTTATTTATAGATATCAGTGGGAACAGCACACGGTAGCATTTTCTGATTGGTCAATTCACTACCATTAACTGGAATGATCACCAGGTGACATGCAAGTTGCTAATACTTTTTCGAGCCATTTAAACTGTGAGTTACAACACCCAGCGCCATTTTTGTTATCAATGTTCAAGATGTAGATTATAAAGAGGAACTGTGTTAAACTAATTCTGCTTGTTGTGTGCACCAGTGTATAGGATATGTTCAATGTACAAGACATCGACAAGACATCACCATTGAGCGACTGCATGGTAATGCGATATTATTCCTATATGTAACTACCTGTTTGCCTAAATTTGATGCATCGCTGTTATATCGCTCATTTCAACCGCGGTCCGCGATAACCCAAAAGTTCAACACTGATAACAGCATAAACTGACGCAAACCAGAGCAAGAAGTTAACTAGTTGAACAGATGTGATTAAACTTAGAAGAAAGTTGAACAATTTATGTTTTTGATTTATAGTTTGGCAACTAGGCTACTACCGGTAGCTGGTTTGTTAGAAGTTGTCTTAATTGGTCATGAAAAATAATGGTTCATATATGATTTGTAGGTTGATTTGTTTCAGTATCAACTCTCAACTAACTAAAATGTTCACCAGCTAGTATGTGCTATTTTGTGTAACACTTTAGTTAAATAAAACTCTTGTTTGGTTTATATGCTAAATGACCTTGTGAATGTTTAGTTTAACTTGCAACTGGTGGCTGTGTCGGCCTTAACCACAAAGTGAAGCGCATTGTTGATATTAAATAAACTAATGAACAAAAGAAAGTTATATTGACCAGAATGGGGTATGTACAGGGGGTCTGGTCCCCAAAGTGGCACTTTTTGTACACTAGGGATAAAACACTCAGAATGGACTTTGAAATCACTTTATTGCGACATTACATCAATAACGAGTGGGCCCACCAGCTGCAGCAATACATGACTCACATCAACAGCACATACTGTTTACCAAGCCCTGTACACTGTTTTGATGCAACCTGTCCCACTCTTCCTCCAGAAATCTCCTCAAATCTACTCTGAGCATGCCACTTTGGGGACCAGTCCCCCCTGTACATACCCCATTCTGGTCGTGCAGATAATGGTGTAAATGCTGCTTTGTTGCATTCATTTAATCCATATTTGATCACTGCATCCTTTGATACAAAATATCTTGGGGTGCGATCCCCACATATTATAATATATGCCATTTAAGAGAAACATAACTTTCTTTTGTTGATTAGTTTAGTTTGGTGATGTTTCAATATGTCGTGTCATGGATTAGATATATTGATATATAGGAGGTAGGCCCCTCTTTACCATCTGCTTATGTATTACAATACATTGATATGTTGATTAACTGTTAAAACCCTGATGAAAACACATACAAATTACAGATCTGTAGCATTACCTACCAACAACCAGGCACTTTTGTTTATGCAACCAGCATATTTATTGTTTACTCTTTAACTGTAAGAAAACCTATTGATTTGATGTACTGTCGTCTAGTTTTGATTTACTTTTTGTTCCTAGAATTAATATTCACATTGGAACTAGGACCTTCTCTGTTGCTGCACCAACTATTTTGAATTTGCTCCCTCTTAATGTTAGATCAGTTGAAAAATTACACAATTCTGCCGTCATTTAAAAACTTACCTTTATAAACTGACACATCCATTTTAACTTCCTGGTGTATCCATCCAACTGTTGATAACTTTAATACTGCTTTTCAATTTTTAGATTGACCAAGTCTTTTGTTTCAGTCCGTATCTGCACTTGCACAATTTCAAGGATTTAACTGTTAAATAAGTTACCTTATTATTTAATATTGTTATTATTCTTCCCAGTTGATGCGTCTGAGGCAGGGAAAGCCCTCCCAGAAGTTGTCATCAACGATGGTTCTACTCCGTGCATGGTCAACGCACTTGGCAGTCATCTGTATCGCGCTTTGTTCATGCCACAGGAAGCCAGGCAACATGTCATACAACTCAAGTTCAATGGTCAAAACTTACCAAGTACGACTTTGCTTGTTTATTGGTTAAGCTAAAGTTATATTAAAATATAGTTATTCGTATCAGTTTTAAAGGTACAATTACTGTTCCATTTCCCTGATTCAGTGTATTTTGACAGTTTGCTAGGCACACATTTCTTGCAGTTTATTAAAGACAGTAGTTATTATAACTTCATGAAACTGTTTCCCCTGTGTAGAGATGTCGCTTACTAGTTAAATTTACTGTGAGTACCATTAATTTTGAAGCTTTGTTTTGGTTAATAGACACTTCCATTGTGCGGGGTCACAAGTGTAAGTGTCTATAGCACATGACAATAAATTAATTAAAACCTAATTGTTGAAGTGCTGCATACTTACAAAGTATTACATGGTGTCAGACTTTGAGACGAAATAGCATGGAATCGCTACAACTGCCCGGAAAAATGAGTTTCGAAGGAAACAACAAAGAAAATTGGCAAAATTTGTATCAAAAGTTCGACATCTACCTCCAAGCCAGGAAAATGTCTAGAATCAGACAGTTTCGAGAGCCACTGATTCCACATGAAGTACCAACACAAGTGTTGTTGAAAGTTGGATCGGACGTGTCCCAGTTGGATAACAAGGAGTATGTTCTGATTGTTGATTATCACTCCAACTACCCAGGTGTGTACCAGGTCCCTGATCACAGCAGCTCATCGTCATACAAGCTGTGAAAGAAAGCTTTGGGAGATTCAGAATCCCACATGAGCTTGTGAACGATAATAGGCCTTGCTACTCAAGCACCAAATACATGCAAATTACTGATGAATGGGACTTTAAGCACACCACATCTAGTCCAACATATCCACAATCCAGTGGACTAGCGGAAAGAACAGTGAAGACTAAAGAACATCCTTGGAAACTGTGGTGATAAACAAATGGGTTTACTAACGTACAGAAAGATACACTTCATCAGAGCTCAGTCTGGGAGGAAGAACCAGATGTAATCTTCCAAGGCATGGAGACAACACGTCCAAAGCATATGTCAGGAACTTTGAGAATATTAAGAAGAGAGAGAAACTGAGAAACAGAAATACTACCATGACAGAAGAGGAGTTCGATCACTTGAACCACTTTATATTGGTTAATAGACACTTCCGGTGTGCAGGGTCACGAGTTTAACTGTCAAAAGTACAATAAATTCATTAAAACTTAATTGTTGAAGTGCTACATACTTACAAAGTTCTACATGGTGTCAGACTTGGTGTCGAAATAGCATGGAATTGCTGCAACCGCCCGGAAAACTGAGTTTCGAAGGAAACAATGAAGAAAATTGGTATCAAAAGTTCGACATCTACCTTCAAGCCACGAAAATGTATAGAACTTGAACTTTTAAACTGCAACACAAGAAGAAGAGCAACACGAAGAAAGAGAACCTGAGCTGACTGCGCCGGGAAGTCCAGTTGTGACTCCTGAGACTCCTGTGGTGAAGTCCAGTTGTGACTCCTGAGACTCCTGTGGTGAAGTCCAGTTGTGACTCCTGAGACTCCTGTGGTGAAGTCCAGTTGTGACTCCTGAGACTCCTGTGGTGAAGTCCAGTTGTGACTCCTGAGACTCCTGTGGTGAAGTCCAGTTGTGACTCCTGAGACTCCTGTGGTGAAGTCCAGTTGTGACTCCTGAGACTCCTGTGGTGAAGTCCAGTTGTGACTCCTGAGACTCCTGTGGTGAAGTCCAGTTGTGACTCCTGAGACTCCTGTGGTGAAGTCCAGTTGTGACTCCTGAGACTCCTGTGGTGAAGTCCAGTTGTGACTCCTGAGACTCCTGTGGTGAAGTCCAGTTGTGACTCCTGAGACTCCTGTGGTGAAGTCCAGTTGTGACTCCTGAGACTCCTGTGGTGAAGTCCAGTTGTGACTCCTGAGACTCCTGTGGTGAAGTCCAGTTGTGACTCCTGAGACTCCTGTGGTGAAGTCCAGTTGTGACTCCTGAGACTCCTGTGGTGAAGTCCAGTTGTGACTCCTGAGACTCCTGTGGTGAAGTCCAGTTGTGACTCCTGAGACTCCTGTGGTGAAGTCCAGTTGTGACTCCTGAGACTCCTGTGGTGAAGTCCAGTTGTGACTCCTGAGACTCCTGTGGTGAAGTCCAGTTGTGACTCCTGAGACTCCTGTGGTGAAGTCCAGTTGTGACTCCTGAGACTCCTGTGGTGAAGTCCAGTTGTGACTCCTGAGACTCCTGTGGTGAAGTCCAGTTGTGACTCCTGAGACTCCTGTGGTGAAGTCCAGTTGTGACTCCTGAGACTCCTGTGGTGAAGTCCAGTTGTGACTCCTGAGATTCCTGTGGTGTACCAAAGATCTGCCAGGATTCACCGACAACCTCAGAGACTCATAGAAAACACGTAAAGTAGACAGGAAGTGAGTTGCTCAGAATAACATAGCTACAAGTCATCGAAAATATGGAAAGTCTACTCCATATGTTCTTACATTATAATATCTTGTTGAATTATTACATTGTGAAAGACGATTAGAGTATCTAAGAATGTAATTCATTACATGAACATTTTATTTTGTAATATGTACAATAATATTGTACACAAGTTAATTCCTATGTTGAGAATGTGAACAGTGCAAAGGACATTGGAACCTGAAGAATGAATATCACAACATGAACATTCTGTGTAATGATTTAAAGTGCATATGAACATTGCAATGAACATTAAAACATTTTTAGTAGGAAGATGTAGAGATGTTGATGTTTCTTTAATAGACACTTCCGATGTATGAGATCACGAGTGTAAGTGTCAAAAGCAATCAATGCATTAAAACTGAATTGTTGACGTGTTACAAACTTACAAAGTATTACACCCTGTTCTCAGAGGACCCATTTAAAATTGACATCCGCCATGATGCCACTGTGTCAAGACCACGTCCCCAGCAAATCACTGTGTCAGGACCCGGTTCTCGAGGGGTTCCCATCAATCAGCCAACATCATTTAACGTCTGCACTGGGGACAGGAGAAGACAGGTGTTGGCAAGAGTCACATGTAAGTAGAAAGCCTGCAGGCTGCCTCCTTTGTTTCCTGTGTCTTAATTTACAGTTCCTCAGTTTCATTTTTATTCTAAAATAAATCCTAGCCATCATTGAGGTTTGTAGGTTTTCATCACTGCGTAATTATTTTTATGGTATAAATCTACATGTTGATGATAAGCTATGGACGAGACCTGAGTGTGGTCTCTCTCTCTCTCTCTCTCTCTCGCTCTCTCTCTCGCTCTCGCTCTCTCTCTCTCTCTCTCTCTCTCTCTCTCTCTCTTGCTCTCTCTCGCTCTCTCGCTCTCTCTCGCTCTCTCTCTCTCTCTCACTCTCTCTCTCTCTCTCTCTTGCTCTCCCTCTCCTTCCCTCCCTTCCTCTCTCGCCCACTCCCTCTGTTCCTCCCTCCCTCCCCTCTGTCCCTCCCTCCCTCATTCCCTCCCTCTCTCCCTGTCTCTCTCCCTCCCTCCCTATCCTCCCTCCCTATCCTCCCTCCCTTCCTACCTACTTACCTCTCTCTTTGCATAAATCACTGTTAACATTGGATTGTAATTGAGCTGAACACCCTAGAAAGAAAGTAATAATATTGATAAATTTATGAAATTAACTAATTTATTGATGTTTTGCTTTAATTGTTTCCATGGTAAGTGAAAAACTACGTTTTGTATTTGCAGCCCCATCTGGCTGTCAAATTGAGCACTACGCCCTCGACAAAGATGATGGCAACTATGTGGTGGAATACATTCCTGTGAAAGTCGGTGGGTCGTTATGTATGCTTATCCCTATTTTGTAGAAGTCAATGTTTTGTATGTCAAAGAATAAGTCCAAAGTACTATATCCGGTAATTCCGGGTAGATGAACAGACTGGCTCCCTTTAAGCTTGTGGTTCCCTCAAATGGTTGACCAAATGTGTATATTCAGCTCAGAGAAACAGACGAAAAAATGGACGCCATTGTTGTGAATGAAACTGTGAATATAAACAAAGGTGTCGCCATCTAGCGTAAAACTGTCAGATCGTTTTGGGAAGTGAAGAGACAGTGTGTTCTTAAATTAGAAAAAAAATGGTTTACCTAGGTACAGTATGTGTAGTAGGACAGATACAGTTTCCACCTGTTATACCAGCTCATGTCTGTCTGTAGGAACCTACTCCATTGAGGTGACTTGTGATGGCCTTGTAGTCAGTGGCAAGTCATTCTCCGTGGAGGCCTACAACCCTGTTGTGGTCAGCACTGTGTCCTGTTTCTCTGTGGGCAAGACCACTGAATTTGAAAGTAAGTCCTTAAGTTATTTGGCATATCCTGGAATCAGGAACCAGGAAATGTTGATTTGTCACATGTAACAATAATAAAGAAAAATCATACAGAATCAAATCAGACAGCAAGTCGTACACTGCTTAGATTGACGTGATCAGCACACATGCCAACAGCATTATGAGGGCTGCATTGGCTAGCCATGGCACAGGGAATTCACTTTAAACTGTTGACTTTGATGCAAGGCTAACTCTCCGTGTCAGGGGCTTAGACAGAGACCCTTCTGCCTGTCTTTAAGACTGGCAGATGACTGGCAAAGACAAAACATAACAAGATTGCCACCCAGGGCTACAAGCTCCAGACGGCATGTGGACAAGGAAGCCTTTGGCTAATTTAGAGTCCAACAATTTTCCAACTACCTGTGGTACGTATAGCCGGTCCTTCCCAAATAGCTCTAAATTTTATTTTTGAACATATTCTCACTGCTAGCATTAACCAAATCATCAGATAATTTGTTCCAGTCATTTACTGCTCTCTGAGAGAATCGGTACTTTCTCTTTCATCTTCTTAATTTTCTTTGATATCATTTCAGGAGTGACAAACAACTGCCCTAAATGATCTGATTAATTCCCTCAAATTTAGTAACTGGTACTGGCAAAGAACTGATATCTTCTATGGTAAACACTCAGCAGAAATACACATTCAGGGCATCTGCATCTGAGATATTACATTTCCTTGATCTCAAACCTTCTGTTTACTCCTTACATAAGCATACAAACTCTTACTGTCATTTTTAGTCCTTTGGGCCATCATTCTGCGTCTGCCGTTACGTGCCATATCTCAGAACCCGTCTAGCAATTTTTTCTCTAATTTTGCATGGACATCTTAAGGTACTGCCCCTATAAACCAGAAATCTGTATTTGATTGAATCGTTCTAACCCACCAGGGCCCCCCAAACTGGTAATTTTCACATTTTGCCTATTGTTTACTTACTTACATACTTGTGTCATCCACTTAGCGTGGTGACATTATCAGCTGTTTCCATAAATTCTCATCACGTTTTCATCTAGCTAGTATTCAGGTCCTTCGCTATGGCTACCTAGGGTGTATTTTATGTCCCAGTCACCATTTCGTAGACAACCGACCAAGGCTAGAGAGGAACCATCATCCCTTAGTTGGTAACTGGATTAGTCGTGCAGCATCAGGCTGGGTCCACCCACAGGTGGGCCCTGCACACTTACCTAAGAGGCTCCATTCTGCTCCCAGATCCCTAACAGATCACTGTACCATAATACATGGTGTGTTGACAACTAACACAAGCTGTCCTACGAATTGATGATGCACCAAAAACGTTCCTTTTTGCTGTGTCCACATCACAAATAAAATATCAGTTTTCAGGATATCAGAGATTTCATTAGAAATGTGTACTTTGAGACCACATTCTGGGTGAACCAAGGACGTTAACATTTTGATTGTAGTTGTAAATGGTTAACTCTTAGGTGCATAACATCTAACGGTTGCCTTTTTTCTATTTAACTAAAACTAAACTATTAACTGGTTTAAAAGCAATCAAGTCATAAAATTAAATAAATTATTATTAGGATACATTTGTAACGCTGCATGTATCTGAGTTAAAGACCTGCTCAAATAAAGACGCTAACAATATAAAACAAGAAAACAAGGCAAGCTAAATAAATAAGTTAAATAAATATTAGTTAAATAAATAAATAATTAAAAACACAATACAAAACAAACATGTTTTCCAGTTGACACATCGCTGGCCGGTGAGAGAGAACTGGAGGTGACGATTGTGAGCAGAAATGACGGCAGCGTTCCATGTACCGTAACATTGCTGCAGAGAGGGCTGTATCTGGTGGCATTTATTCCACCAAGTTTTCAACCGACTTATGCACAGATCTACTTCAACTCGAAAGAACTGTCACGTGAGTATTCATCTTCCTTTGTGGCGTTTTTGTAAACTCCCAGTATCAATCACAGAGCTCTGTATAGTTTAAGTTATAATTCATACATATATATATATATAAATGTATATATATATAATATTTTGAGTGCATGTATAATTATTTATGTGTGCTTGTCTATGTGCGTATGGTGTGTGTGTAGGTATGTATGTATAGGTATGCATGTAAGTAAATAGAGTAATAATTAGTCTAATTTATAATTTATCTAATTTTATTCATTTTTAGTCTTTAATTGTTTTAATATAACTAACTTAATTTGTTCTACATATTATCTGTAGTTTCTTTTTTGCAGTTTTTATGTTATATAGGATCGGGTAAACATTTTGTTATAAAAATGCCATTGTTGACGTCATACAACTTTTTAATTAATAGCTTGAATCCTGTAGTATTATCCTTGTCAAGGACAACGACATATACAATAAGTATGCGAAATATGAGTTGGATGAAAATGATAGTTTTCAAGATATCATGTTTCGAAAATGAGGAAATATGTTGTTTTGGCAGTTTAGCACCTTGCAAGAGACTGCACAAAATTGAAAAATATAACTTAGGCAAATAAAAGTATGAAAAATGGAAGATAAATTTGATATGTGGACATTACAATAAGTTTCATTAAGCTTTGTCATATTGTTTGGTTTGTATTTGACTTTTTCTGACTGGTATTCCTTTCCCTGATCACCTTGGGTCAGGGAAAAATGTCAAAATGCCAATGTATTCTCGCTACCAAAGCCGTTCTAAGCGTCGATACTCTGGGAAAAATTTCAAAGATTTTTAGTGACGCGCCGCCCAAAATCAAATGTAATCTTCATAAAACAACATCCATTTTATTGTAAATTTAATTCTGAGTCGATTGGTACTACACACTAGGCGTACTTCTGTGAAATGATGAAGCTTTTACTAAAAACATGACTGCCATGCAAAGGCTTGTTTTTACATAGATGTTTGCAGGTGATTTTGTATTCATTCGGATTAGATTAGTGTGTATCTCTGATTTATAGAGCAATTATTTATTTATGGAGTACTACTTATGATTTTGAGATTGACCAATCCTTTTGTTTTTATGCACCTCTGAGCTTGGTTTCCTAGGATTTAGGCGCAATAGAAGTTATCTTATTATTATTTTCAAAATAAACTTTATTCTGGTTGAATCAGACAAAAATTGTGAAGGTAGCGTAGTTTTAGCAAAATTTCTCAATCTATTCAGAACGCGCAGGGTTACGCTCAGTGACAGCATAACAACCTAGCATCTTAGTACCAGCAGCATGTCGCCACGGCCAGTTAATCGTGGTTTCATACATTTCTTTGAAAGCTTGCCGAAATCATAATTTTGGAGTTAACAGAAAGTAATTTGACACATGAACTGAACATATAATATATGATGTTTGTTGAGATGTAAATGTATTCCAACACATGTTTCTGGAGAACAGTCAGAACTATGGGCAATTTCAGTGAAAAATCCCTGCCCATGCCTGTATTATACATTGAATCGCTTGGTCAAATTTCGATTGTACATCGCTCCGAGCATTTGCTGGAAATTGCACTCTATCAGTATTATATATTAGTATTATTAAGTTAGGAAGATGTTTTTTTTCGTTGAGTTTAATGCATTGGTGATGGATTATGTTGTAATGCTGACACTTGTTATATAGATCATTAAACTTACCAGGAGACCACTGGTGATGGATTATGTTGTAATGCTGACACTTGTTATATAGATCATTAAATTTATCAGGAGACCACTGGTGATGGATTATGTTGTAATGCTGACACTTGTTAGATAGATCATTAAACTTACCAGGAGACCACTGGTGATGGATTATGTTGTAATGCTGACACTTGTTATATAGTTCATTAAACTTACCAGGAGACCACTGGTGATGGATTATGTTGTAATGCTAACACTTGTTATATAGATCATTAAACTTACCAGGAGACCACTGGTGATGGATTATGTTGTAATGCTGACACTTGTTATATAGATCATTAAACTTACCAGGAGACCACTGGTGATGGATTATGTTGTAATGCTGACACTTGTTATATAGATCATTAAACTTACCAGGAGACCACTGGTGATGGATTATGTTGTAATGCTGACACTTGTTATATAGATCATTAAACTTACCAGAGACCACTGGTGATGGATTATGTTGTAATGCTGACACTTGTTACATAGATCATTAAACTTACCAGGAGACCACTGGTGATGGATTATGTTGTAATGCTGACACTTGTTATATAGATCATTAAACTTACCAGGGACCACTGGTGATGGATTATGTTGTAATGCTGACACTTGTTATATAGATCATTAAACTTACCAGGAGACCACTGGTGATGGATTATGTTGTAATGCTGACACTTGTTATATAGATCATTAAAGTTACCAGGAGACCACTGGTGATGGATTATGTTGTAATGCTGACACTTGTTATATACATCATTAAACTTACCAGGGACCATTTGTGTGCGTCAATCTTCAGTAACTCATCTAGCATCTGTTTAAGGCCATCCGCAATGAAACTAAACACAATTCTACTACTTCTATGATCGATATTGTTATTGCAATAAAATGGCTTGCGTTAAATATTTTCCCATTCTGGAATACATAACATCCCTGTTTGCTAACCCCTGGTTTTTGGTTTAATGTTGGTGATTTAAGCATAATTATTCATTCAAACATCCCACGTTAAGCGTAAAAAGTATGCTGATACTGATATGCTTGTCACTTCACAGGAAGTCCACAAGGGGTCATTAGGAGCGACGTTATGCAAACTTTTGCAAAGCTCTTATTTTTTAATATTTGTTTTAGAAATTGAGATAGTGACTACGAGAAGTGAGATCGTGAAGTTAAATGAATATTTTTAAGTGTGGTGCCATTTTGCTATTACTGCAAACTCTGAGGCGCAATAAACAAGAACTCCACATGGTGTCGCTAGTAGTGGTACCACACGAATTTATTGGCAACTTGCAACATGTGATCATTCATAAAATAAGATGATGATTACAGTTTCAAGCAAGAATGCAAAGACAGATGCAAATTTTTTTTAATTGTTTATAACACAGGGCAACTGATGGAAACGATTTACAATGTTGGTAACAAATTGGATTGTAATCAGCGGCCTGTCAGGCCGGTAAATATGAAAACTGATAACCCAAACTGGCCCTGAAGCTTCATAGAAGGCGCTGGGCCAGTGTTAATGTTGAGGCTTGCAATAAAACTGAGCAGCACCCGTATATATTGTTGCATTTGTTGTGTCCTAGAGAGTCCGGTGAGACTTGATCGCCAAAATTTTGAGAAACTCAATACGCCGCACCCAACAGCCCAGACTCTGCCAGCAAGTGGATCCAGATCACAGCAACCATGTCCTGGCTACAGGACCACATCCGGATCATCCCAGATGCATTCTGTGTCCAGCGATGATGATGTTCATGTGCCGTTATCACTTCGGACAGATGTCACTGAGTCAGCGGAGGTGAGTTGTACCGTATCCACACATACCAGTGGTGGTAGTTGAGTACACAACCCCTCACGTGCTTAGCCAGAAATAATATTTTGTCAGTCTTCAATTAATTAAAAGTGTACCTTTTAGCACGTGAATGGCGAGTGTGGAAGTCATTCACGTGAATCACCGCCATTATTGTCCAGTTTAGTTTTTTTAATGACAAACCTGCATTATTTGAGCCATCCATTTGATTTCTTTCACTACCAGTTGTGCCAATGATAGTCATTGATGTGGGCTTCTAGACTTGGAACTATTAGTTAATCTAGTTTCGAGCTGGCCCCCTCTAAATTCCACCAGTCTTATCAGTTGTAGTTACCCCTCTTGGCTAGTCTTGTAGCAGTCTTGAAGACTGGCAGATGGGTCTCTGGCTAAACACATGGCCATGCTACCCTTTGCAGACATCCTCACAAGCCAGGGGTGGTACTTGATTACACTACCCCTGGCAGACATCTTCAAAAGTCAGGGGTGGTAGTTAACTACACTACCCCTGGCAGACATCCTCACAAGCCAGGGGTGGTAGTTAACTACACTACCCCTGGCAGACATCCTCACAAGCCAGGGGTGGTACTTGACTATACTACCCCTGGCAGACATTCTCAAAAGTCAGGGGTGGTACTTGACTACACTACCCCTGGCAGACATCCTCACAAGCCAGGGGTGGTACTTGACTACACTACCCCTGGCAGACATCCTCAAAAGTCAGGGGTGGTACTTGACTACACTACCCCTGGCAGACATCTTCACTAGACAGGGGTGGTACTTGACTACACTACCCCTGGCAGACATCCTCAAAAGTCAGGGGTGGTACTTGACTACACTACCCCTGGCAGACATCCTCACAAGCCAGGGGTGGTACTTGACTACACTACCCCTGGCAGACATCCTCACAAGCCAGGGGTGGTAGTTGACTACACTACCCCTGGCAGACATCCTCACAAGCCAGGGGTGGTAGTTAACTACACTGCCCCTGGCAGACATCCTCAAAAGTCAGGGGTGGTAGTTAACTACACTGCCCCTGGCAGACATCCTCACAAGCCAGGGGTGGTACTTGACTACACTACCCCTGGCAGACATCCTCACAAGCCAGGGGTTGTAGTTAACTACACTACCCCTGACAGACATCCTCACAAGCCACGGGTGGTAGTTGACTACACTACCCCTGGCAGACATCCTCACAAGTCAGGGGTGGTAGTTGACTACACTATACCCCTGGCAGACATCCTCACAAGTCAGGGGTGATAGTTGACTACACTACTCTGGCAAATATCCTTTGCAAAATATGAAAGTTAACATAATCAGTTGTACCTTTCCCTTGTAATTGACTCAGCATGCCCCATATCAAACACAAAGGGCGGCTCCAGGGAATATAAATACCTGTCCTACCATTCTCATGAATGGCTGAGTGGTAAAAGTGGTAATGTGTATTCAAATTATTACTTCTATATCCCGAACAAAATCCCAAGCAGCCAAACCTGAGATTATTGGTTCAGCTTACCTTCGGTATTTTTGCAAGGCAATATGCTGTCAGGGCCCTGGGGCTAAAGATGGGTATCAGCAACACCCCTGGCACATGAGGATGTACCACTGAGGTGATGTGTCTAGCCATTGAGCACCATACAGACAGTCTGGAGTGTTGACAATATCAACGGTGCAGTACTATGGCACACTATCCTGGAACATATTTTTAAGAAATGCAACCACAGTAAGGAGCTTTTTTTAAAACACTGTTTTTAACACACCTCAGTTAGGATGTTTACAATTGTGAACATTTTCTAGTTGATTTTTAACACACCTCAGGTAGGATGTTTACAATTGTGAACATTTTCTAGTTTATTTTTAACACACCTCAGGTAGGATGTTTACACTTGTGAACATTTTCTAGTTGATTTTTAACACACCTCAGGTAGGATGTTTACAATTGTGAACATTTTCTAGTTGATTTTTAACACACCTCAGATAGGATGTTTACAATTGTGGACATTTTCTAGTTGATTTTTAACACACCTCAGGTGGATGTTTACAATTGTGGACATTTCTAGTTGATTTTTAGCACACCTCAGGTGGATGTTTACAGTTGTAAAAATGTTCTAGTTGATTTTTAACACACCTCAGGTGGATGTTTACAATTGTGGACATTTTTAGTTGATTTTTAACACACCTCCAGTAGGAGTTTTACAATTGTGAACATTTTCTAATTGATTTGCTTGAATAACTGTTTGTATTTTAATGGTAAATTGTTTTCAATTATTAAAATTTTTATTATGTTATCTTCTTCCTTTCTGTCTAGAACTAGTCCATTGATTCATGATTTTGTTTTTGAATCGTAATGATGTTTTATTAAATTAGTTATTTTTATATCATGTTGTTGTATATTTTACCTAAACTTGTACAGACATGGATGTAGCGGTGTGTGTGTCGGAGTAACATGTATTGTATATTGACTCGTCTATCTTAATAAATATCATAAGGTACTCTATCATTACTACCTAATGTTTACGCTATTTTTCAGACTGCCGGTACATCAGGTAATATGGGTGAAGAGGAGATGCATGCAGGCATTTCACGACAAAAAGACAGTACAGATCACGTTTCTCTAGGTCAGTTTATGAAATGTGTTGCCTTTCTGTGTTTTTATTAATAATAATAATAATAAGGTTTAGTTAAGGCCAGACATGGTAACAAACAAAATGGCCGCAATTTTGAGCAAATATTGACAAATTTGGAAACATTGCCATTTTTTATTGAATCCATATATAGTTATAATTCTTTCAAATCCATGTTCTCTATAGATTCTATTGTGCAATGATCAGAGCATTTTTGAAATGTGTTTTTTTTTTTTTGTGGTAAAATATGAAAAAAAATCTTATTTGTTGGCAACAAATATGGCTATATCTTTCAAACTATTCATGATTTAAAAACATTGTCTGATCATTGCACACAGTAGAATATGCTGAATATTATATATATATAGCAAAATTATTGTCAGCGATATCCCGTTTCCAAATGCAGAAATTTGAAGAAAATGTTTTTTGAGAAAATGGCTGTCAAAGATTGCATAATGGATTTCATTACATGATATCTACGTGCTTTATCCACGAATATAACTCACTTAGAGGTACGTAATTGTCATAGAAGTGAACTTGATTGATGGTATGCATACAAAGGTATAATAATCTGGCAGAAAACCATTTTCAGTATTTTTTTTCAAAAAACACCATTTCACTTGGGGTGTCTGGCCTTAATATCAAAATCGATAAGCCATATCAAAGTTGTCAACAGATGGATAGATATGCCAGGTACTTAAAATGGATATGCAAGGTTATAAAGGTAAGTTGACGGCGAAATTGGTAAGTTGACGGCGAAATTGTAAAATATTTTCAACTGATCTAATACTAAGAGGGAGCATACTCCAGAGAGTTAGTGCAGCAAATGCCCTAGTTCCAATGTTAGCATTGATTCTAGGAACAAAATGTAAATCAGAACTAGATGATCGAAACTTGATATAAATATCCTCCTTCAAAATCACATTTTGTTCAGAATTGTAAATGGAGTT
Organism: Escarpia spicata; assembly: GCA_963995525.1. Lineage (NCBI taxonomy): Eukaryota > Metazoa > Annelida > Polychaeta > Sabellida > Siboglinidae > Escarpia > Escarpia spicata. The sequence goes on from OZ023207.1 coordinate 41,464,140, forward strand.
GAATTATATGCAATTTTCGACAGTTTTGTGTTTTATCTGAATTGTAATTTTATACAAAGTTGTCATTTGTAGAGTTTTCCCAACTATTTCCCAGTTGATTCTCAGTTGAAACCATTAAGACAGAAACACGTGCGTGATCATACCATGCATCCAAGTGAAGATTTCAGTTTTGAAAATCTTTGAAATATGTACATCTTTGCCAAATTTATTTGAAATGAGACGAGTGAACAAGCTCCTATAAAGGGAGATTGTCTGTTTGTTTTTATCCTATAATAATGGTATGCGGCATAAACTATATATTTATTATGAAATACTGACAGCCCAAATGTAACGAAGTAGATATCCTACAACCATGGCATGCGGTATACACTATATATTTATTATGAGATACTGACAGCCCAAATGTAGCGAACCAGTTATTAAGACGCACAGACCTATTCTGCTTGCACACCAGAAATAGCTGTCTACCTCGCATCCCATGAATTTTGTAATTTTGGTAGAAATACATACCTTTTATTTTCATCGTTGAGTGTCTAGTTTATTTTCCCCAGCAAATAATCCAAGACTAGTAACTAAATTACTATAAATCTTATAATTAACCCATAGATTAAAAAACAATAGACAAAATGAGTTAAATTTACCTTGTTTCTCAAAACATCGCTTTTTAAAAGTTTGTTTCAGTTTGAGCAATAAATCAAAGCCTAGGATGATATTTCAACAAACAAGGTATCATTTTAAAGCTTATGATCTGTGGAATCCAAAAAGGTACAAAACAACATTTCACATTTGTACAACTTAAAACTAATTTTGCTGTGGCAGATCACAAATGTGTTTTAATTATCATTTTTGTTGGGGAAATTTTAATGTTATGGGTGGAAACAGTTTGTTTACTTGAAAGTACAGCATTTTTGAAGGCCTCAGGTCCAATTACTGATGAGATGAATCACATGCTACATCGTCATGCCTCCGTCGGGTCATGACCTTTCTCAGAATGATCTAAACTCGCTGTTTGGGGATTTGAATGACAGCTCAGCTATTTTTGTAAAGATTACACTGTTGAATTCTAAAGTTGTTTCACCTTCCTTAGAACATATTTGCGTGGTGAGTAGGTTAGAACACATATGGTCTATACACGATTTTACAATAGAAACAAATGAACAACCTCACTTTAAACAAGTTGCCAGAGTTCTGGTTGAGTATTTGACCTGATCAGTGTCATTTGTAGATGGGTCCTCTAGTGGAGGGGACAGTGATAGCCATTATTACCTTGAGCCAGAAGATTGGCCTAGAGGCTACAAGAATGTTCAAGAAGAACCTCGAGACTATATGAATGTGCCAGAAGACCTTCAAAGAGTCCGTGAAAATGTATCAGAAGATCGTCCAAGAGACGTTGCGAATGTGTCACGGGCCTAGTCATGAGGATTCAGATCAGGTTAGTGTTGTATTGTTCCAATCATCGTAATATCTGTGTATTTGGACAGCTAAAAATAATTAAATTCATATCTGTTAAAAAAATGCAGTACAAAAAACACATAATTCTTGGGTGTCTGAAACTTACAGTATCCAAATACATAGTAATTACATACTACGTACATAGGCAGTACAGACTATATATTAGTCATTACATAGTCATTACAGACTATATATTAGTCATTACGTAGTCATTACAGACTGTATATTAGTCATTACATAGTCATTATACAGACTATATATAAGACATTATATACGCAAAAAAAGAAAACAGAAATCATCTCAAAGAAAAATTACACTCCAACATGCAACATGGTAGCATATGGCACTGTTTTGAAGCAAGTCCGAATGTTTAACTATTTGGGATCACTAATAACATCCGACGGTCGATGCAACGATGAGATCAAGAGATGAATTGCACAAGCCAAAACAGCTTTTCACAACATGAAAAACATTTTAACAAACAAAAATATATCATTTGAAGTGAGAAAACATGTACTGCAATGCTACATAGAGCCCATATTTCTATATGGATGTGAATCCTGGACAATAACCAAAAGTTCACAAAAAAACATAGAAACCACTGAAATTTGGTTCTTAAGAAGAATGCTGCGAGTGCCATGGACTGCAAAACAAAGCAATGAAGTCATCCTTAGGACAGCCAAATCAAAAAGAAAGATCATCAACAAAGTTAGAACACAACAAGCACAGTTTATAGGTCATATCATGAGAAAGAAAAAAATAGAACATTATGTAACAACAGGAAAGATAGAAGGAAAAAGATCCAGAGGACGACAGAGAATAAAAATAATAGATAGTCTCTCAACATGGTGTGGAAGGAGCACAACAGAACTGCTACAAACTACACACGACCGTGCGGTTTGGAGGGCCATGGTCGCCAACGCCTGTGACAGACATGGCACATAGAAAAAAAAGAAGTCATTACAGACTGTATTTACAGACAATATATTAGTCATTACATATTAATTAAACTATAAATTATTAATTACAGAATATGTATTCGGACACATAAAATAATAGGTGTCCGAAAACATACAGTACAAAAAATTATGTTTTGTCCTTTGGGCAATCACTCTGCGTCCGCTGTGCACCGTTACCTGTCATATCCCAGAAACCGTTCAGCAACTTTTTCTCTAATTTTGCATAGACGTATCTTAGGCTACTGCCACTATGCACGTGAAATCTGTATTTGATTGAATAATTATAAGGGTCCCAGGGCCCCCGAAAACCGGTAAATTTTAACATTTTGCCTGTTTTTTCAAAAACTCTTCAGTAACTTTTTTTCTAATTTTGCATAGACATTTCATGTGGTTGTGCCGCTATACACTATACACAAGAAATCTGTATTTGCTTGAATAATTCTAAGGGCACCTCAGGGCCCCCAAACTGCTAAATTTTCCTATAATGTCCCTACTGCTGTAAGCCTCCTGACTTCGCCCTATCTCTGATCACTGGGGTGGCTGAGTGGAGTGGCGTGGGTGTCAGAGATTATGCTGTAAGCCTGTGTATTGGACAAGCCTCAGCTCGCTGTCTGCCATTGTCCCAGTGTCAAACAGAATGCCTGCATATGGGCTGTAATGTGTAATGGGAATCTGCACTGGCAGAACCTGAGAAACTTTACAACAGCAATAGACTAATTATCAATGGAATATAAAGATATGATCTAGGATTAAAATAAAATAACTTAGGTATAAAATAATATATAAAATAACTTGGGTATACTCGAAAAGGTGAAAGCATATTTAGCCAAAATTAAAAGGAATATTATACAGATGTTTCACTGTACATGTTGCAGCTATTACTTCACTCCAATTCAATCAGTATTATGTCATTAATTGCTACTGTTTTTAAGTCAAAATGCATGCCATGTATATGTACCTTGTGAACAAATAGTTAATCTCTTTCTTCTTTCCATTCTGGGAGAGGGTGGTAGGCGTAAAATGAGAATAGAAAATGTATGCACATTTTGTTAAACAACCTTTATCTGTGCTACATGCATGATTGCAGTTCACCAACTCTCCTGGAAGGCTTCTACAACCACTGGAAATCGGCCTAAATAGCAGAGAATCGGGATAAAATTCTACAGTATTTTTAATAACACATTAACTAATATATACAATCTTCACGAAACAGTCTACTCGAATATTTTATTTCCAGGTGTAGTGTTTCCGCAAGCAGGGTAAAAGGGTAAAATTATGTACCCAAAATAATTCTAGGGTACAGATAAATCCAGAGTTTTAAATTTTGTTTAATATTCTGTGCAATAAAACTCATACTTGATGACGTTTTTAAAGGTGAAGAATGAGCCCGTGCTAACACGTTTATAATATCTATTCTGTGATTGGCTAAACGTGGTATTCACTGTGGGATTGAAGCCTTCACCTCAGGATAGAACATGCCGTACCGGTATATTGGTAGGTCTAGTGTAAAGAATACGACATGCTGTCATGGCAGTACATTTTCTGCGATGTTTTCGAGTATTCATTGTTTCTTGGTGAAAAAAAATAACATTAGATACCATACTACATCATGAATCAGACTATTTATTCTAAAATGTGAAGGCAAGTTTACAATTTTCCTGCTGACTTACATTTATTACTCATTCTCCTACAAAACATGCAAATGATCACCATGAACCGGGCGGGATTTCTGACTCCAAATGCCGGGAAATCACTTCTCCGAGCAGCTAGAAATCCAGTTTTCCAGACCCCCGCCCATGGGAGCCTTTTCCTGCCAGTTCCACATTCTAAAAATTTACTAACCCAAATTATTTTTTGTGGCGGAAACCCTGAGGTGTATCTTCACTAGCATGCGTGTAGTCTCCACTAAACATGTCAACATTTTACTTCCATCATAACCCTTAATGATCTATAACTATTATTCACCAAAAACCATTTCATTAATAATTACAAACTCACAATATAGTCCAAAGGACTTCAGGGCCTCTTGGCCCATTAAAAAAATATTTTAGGATGTCCAAGAGCATGCTATGTTTGAATACATACACTCATTACAATAATCAATTTTGCAGATGATTTGATTCCTGCTTCCGAATACTATTTAATCGATTACAATCTTATGTTATCATTTCTATTACGTAAAAATTAGTTTTGAATGTAATTTGTACGAATACTAAATGACTAAAACCCATTTCTGGTTCATGTAAAATACACCATTGGCATCGTTAAAAAGTGCTCTGCTTACATCGTCTTCAGAAACCACAAACTTGATATTTCAGAGACTGGTCATGTGTAGTCACCCCCTGTGTACTGTATAATGGTGTGATGTTCCCCAAATCTGTGTGTCATCCAATTCTGTGACACGTTGAGATTGTGTTGTTTTTCTCTTCCATTTGCCTGCTTCAGTGAATGTATATGTTGAACAGACAGCTTCATTTGTTAGGAAACCTGTTGGCCTGTTGTCATTCAGTATAATCACTTTTAGTTTGAGAAAAAGTGACACAATGTATACTAAGGTGCGACCGAATTTGATTATATTTAGGGAAATCTGGTATACTACCTTTGTCCAATCAAACTAAGAACAGATCTGTGGTTGATTCCACATCCATGATTCCGATTCCAACAAACTTTTTTATTCAGATTCCACCGCCACTATGGTGATTCCAATTTCAACTTCCGATTAATTTATTTGATTCCGATTCCACCGACACCATGGTGATTTTGAATGCTTTGACATCAATTGATTAAGATTCCACCCAAACCTCAAATCTCATACTGACCAAATTCAATTCTGGAATTGAAATCAGTCTTTAATTCCAGTTCTGGAATCGGCCCGGGCTTAGTAAAAATTACTTGATCCATTGAATACATACACATTATAATAGATTATAATAGTTTATTTGATTTCTTCAGCGTGCTGACACACCTGTTTCTGAGGACAAAGTTGAGGCGTTCAAAGATCTCGCACAGCGACATACAGGCATCAGGGAAGACGTAGCTCAACGTAGGCTGACGAAACAGGTGCTTTCTTTAGTCGTGTGTACTTTAGTGTACGTCGTTGCACATTTCCTGTTCTCAAAAATAAGCTGCATATAAAATTATGTTTGTGTTTTCATGATGTTGATATATCATATTTTATGGAATGATATATAATTATATTTGAAGTTCATAATATTGATGAGAATTGCACACACACATACACACACTACAGGTGACAGACACACTCAGTAATAGACTATTAAAATTAAACTGTTATTACATGAACATCGAAAACGGATCATACCCACATGCCAATGCTACATACAACTCTATAATGATGCGTGATTAATTTTATTGACATATTTTATCATACGTTTTGAGTTCAGAAAACTCCTCTTCTTTTACAAATGTATAGCTGATTTGGCTTGAATAATTCACACATGTTTAATGTGCTGCATTATTTCTTCTAGACCTTGAGGCTCTACAGGATTGCCTCAGCGGTGGTGTACAGGAGGTCTACATAGTTCGCCAGGACCTGGTCGCTGACATGTTTGAACTTTACAAAGACATGGACGTAGCAGATAAAATATTGTCTGTTGAGTTTTTTGGTGAACCTGGTATAGACGTCGACGGTCTGACACGGGAACTGTTTGCTAGTTTCTGGAGACAAGTAGCAGAGGATCTGTTTCGAGGGGAGGACTGTTTGGTGCCTGACCTGGCGCTGTTTAGGGTCAGGAAGGAATCCTGGAAGTTTGAGTGTCTTGGACGTATTCTTTCCCACACCGTTGCTTTGACCAGTACAATCCCATCGATCTTTGCCAAGTCAACCCTCGTCAAGTTCACCACAAATCCTGACGTTGATGACGACTGTCTTCTCGAGGACTTCCTCTTGTTTGTGACGACTCGAGAGAAGACCTTGTTGACCAAGGCTATGTCTGACTTCAGCGGTTTGACAGAGGCAGAATCTGACAGGCTGCAGAACTTCTTCATGGCCCATGGTTTCAACAACATACCCAGGAGATCCGAAATCAAGGAGCAGATCCTGACTATAGCATATCAGGACTTAGTAGAGAAACCTGGATCGCTGATAGCTAAGATGCATCAGGGTATTCCTGAGAGTCACAAGGCGGCGTTCTGGCAGCGACTGTCTCCTGATGACATCACACATATCCTGCAGACTCAGCGGCCAACACCAGAGAGAGTGGCAGGTGTGATCGTATCTTCTAAGGAGGACATGACAGATGACGAAGACAGGACGCTCTACTTCCTGAAGGAGTTCGTGGCCAGTCTCGACTTTGACACCTTGACTGACTTTCTCATCTTTGTCACTGGGTCTGTCCACCAGCCTGACGAGATCAATGTGACATTCACAACACTCACTGGCTTGGATCGACGGCCTGTCAGTCACATGTGACATTCACAACACTCACTGGCTTGGATCGACGGCCTGTCAGTCACACGTGTTTCAATCATCTGGAAGTTGCAACAACCTACACCAGCATCAAGGAATTCAAGAGGGAGTTCTTGTCTGTGTTAGCGTCTCCTGAAGCCTTCCAGTATTCGGAAATGTAACCACAACGAGAGACCTTAATAGCTGCTGTTGTACACTCTGCAGATATATGATGAATTTAAAATTATCCCGTTTTACTAACATTTGTGTATGCCTTGTGACAACTGTCATGAATATTACATGTATGACAGTCGTTGGCATTGCAAATACGTTTATAATGACGTTTTGTGGCCTTATAAATAGTGTATTTTATTTAGTGTAGCTTATTGTACAATAATGGAATGCCTTTGCCACTTCGTGTTTTGTGAATATTGCTAACATGTGGGAAGAAATGTTAAGGATGCAGCATTCTTAATGTGTTTGAAGATTTCGCGAATATGTGAACACAGTGTACGTTTCTATCAAGTTTTCGGAAGTAGAGTTTGCTAAAACTAACCTGGGTTGATTTCAACTAATCATCTTCATTTCTGGATCACCTGTTTTAGCTCCATCATTCTAATAATATGTTTGCATATTCAACTGATTAATCATCGTTGTCAAAGATGTATCGTCATGATCATTATATATATATATATATTGTTTTATTGTTCTGTGGTAAACATAGATAGTTAATTGCGTTTCTACCACCGATATTTATTATTGTCAACGCATATAATATATCACACAGATGCAGGATACTGTACGTTTTATTATTAAATTAATTCTATATATGTTTCTAATGAATATATATATATATATATATGACATTTGTTGAAACTATGTGTTATGTCTTATATCGGTGAACGTAATTAATTTATTTTGTTGCTACATTGAATTTGTAATTGTTGGTGTCATATTAATTCTACAATGCACTGTCTGCACCATAGGTATGTTAATAAAATAATGCTACTTGGGACCAACATGTCTGACACAATAATTAAATTGGGATATGATAATGAAATAAATTTACAACATCCTATTGTTAGTACTACTAACTAAGTTTACAACATCCTATTATTAATATTACTATTACAGCATAATTTTATGATAGGTTTGCACGGTGTAGGTTGCAACAAACTGATGCAACATTATGTCTGAAGAATAACTTAAAGTTAATTATTAATTATAACTAATGGAGAACTTCATATTATTTGCATCTGTTATATTGTTATTCTTTCAAATGACTACGTATTCGTACAACAATTTAACTCGATTATGTCTGTACTTCGACGTTGATTTACTTTTTTCTAATCAGGTAAATAAATAAATAAACAGTTATATAACAAGGAAATCTCGTTCACATAATTAACTACTAATTTTGCATTTTCACCAGTAATTTAATGAATGTCCAGTAAAACCGATACGATAATTCGTAAAATGGAATAACGAGACACTGCAGCGGCTTTTACAAAACTACATTCACAAATTAGAAGGTATCGGCTGCCATGATGCGGCCGCAAATACCGAGTCATGACTAAATTCGTGTACCGTTGGGGTTAGCGATTAATAACAATAATGTTGTATTTATTAAGCACTAAATTCCGCTTAGCAGATCGATGCACTGTACAGTAAAGTAAACGTATATTAATCAAACATACACAAATAAATTAGTCATTAAATAAATAAATTTAACTACACCATAAAATAAAGACTGGTAAGACAGATAACCTATAAATATGAACTTCAACGTAATGTCTGTAATTTAAACAAATAACTAATTAAACTGTCTAATAAAAAGGTGAATCTTTAATGACTTCCTAAGCATGTTTAGTACGTAATTAAGTCTTTTTATTAGGCATTTAAATCTTTGTTTTGTCGAGTCGCCGATCCACTTCTTCGTGATGCCTTGGTGCAGTGTTGGCAGGGGCGGTGCCAGAGAGGGTATACAGGGGCCACACATCTCCAATGGCACCCCCATAGAGCCTTGACACAAAATCCTGGGGGCCGAACCAAAATTCAAATAATTGATATTGGGTGGGCTGGGCAAGAGTTTCAGCACGACTCCGCCTGTCGCGCTGTCGGACATCGCTATCGAAAGATGGGGGGGGGGGGGGGGGGGGGGGGGGAGGGGTACAGTTGAAAATATTTCGCCGCCGCGATCACTTCAGCTTCTCCGTAACTTCAGCTTTGCCGCTGTCAAGACGTGACATTTTTTTGCGGCGGCGTTCACAATTTCCGAAGGTCTGGAGGGCGCATTCAACAGGTCTACGATGGCATATTCAAATTCAACAGATCTAAGAGACACGCCACTGTAGCGCAGACATGTCGAACCCAAATTCAAAAGGTCTATGGAGGCACGTGTCCCCAGGCCCCTGCCCTGCTAAACGTACTATGGTTTGTATGGTTTATGTATCGCGATAAACACGGTACATACATGATACACAATATCCGTATCGCGATACGCTGCGATGCACGATAGCGGTAAACAATAGGCGCCACATTTGTGAAGCAATAAACGTCCAGCACAAACCACAACTGTATGTTCATCGATAACATATCGAGTTATAACATGTAGTAATGTATATTATCTAACTATAATCTATGTAAAATCTTTACACACTATTCTGTGTTCATTGCACGCGTGCAATGTACTTGCACTACTGATTCGTTTCAACCGTTCACAATAAATAAACGAGTCTTTACTGTTGTTGTACCATTCTAGTCAATATAGTCTGTATCGCGATATGTATCTTATCGCGATGTAGTGTATCGTTCCAGCCGTAATGATAACCGCCGGACGATAGTCGTCGATAGCAGTGTTTGGTCGCCACCATGTTTACTCTTACGAAAATTGCAAGTATTTCACTAAAACCAATTTGTCCATTTGTTTCAGAGTATCTCCAGGATGTCGCCCATCAGTGTGGTGATCAACGTTTGTTGGTGGTTCCAGATTCTCAGTAACCCTTTGGCTTCAGCCTTCTCCTTTCTGTCGCTGGGATTTTCTGGCGCCTTCATCTGTTCCCACACCATAATTCAGGCCCGTATGTTGTTCAGCACAGCATCCACTAGTTGCAGCTCGTGCTGGGCAAACCTGACTTCGTGGTGCCGGGGGAACTGATTGACATTCCCGGCCTGCGCTGACAATATTTCATCCGTCTCGGCATCCGGAAAAATCGTTGGAGTCCCAATAGATTGGATTTCCAGATTCCCAACTCAGGTACGGTGCTGACGACAGACTCGATGGCTAAGTCAGATCGGTGTGCAGCACACCAGAATGTTGCCAAACCTCTCTGCATTTGGTCAGCAAGCAGACGCCATAGTTCACCACATCAAGTAGTCCAGAGGCACCGTTCTTCTCTGGCGAAAGCATGACAACTGCTACTTAGTTTTTTATTTTATTTTACCCCAGTGCAAGTTAAATAAAACACACTAAACCGAATAAAAAGTAAGCCCTACAAGGGGCTGGTTTAGGAGAATGGGGGCACACTGGGGGGGGGGTGTTAGTCTGACTGGGGGGAGGGCAAACGAAAGGGCTTGGGGGCAATGCCCTACCATTTTGTACGTTAAAAAACGCCCTGCCGTCACATAAAACTTACCTTAATATACATGCAGATCCGTCCAATTTGTTTAACATTTGAAATATATTACTATAGTCTACATAGACTCGATAATTTATAGGTCGATATAATTATAATGCTGTGATATCACCAAATGCTAATATATATTCCCGGTTTCACCCATTCAGTCACTGTTCCGTCACCATAACTTTTCTAGTATAATATTTTTCCAAAAGGTCTCAATATATTGGTATATAGACCTACTTCAAATAAGGTATAGTATCAAAACAATTACCCGCATAGTAACGTGACAACCAGTTGAAAGTCAACGAAATCGAACAATCGTTACGCTAAACCCTGGAATGGTGGCGCCGCCTGTTGATGTGGTTATTTACTAGTAAAGAGGAAGTATATCCGACTTTTAGTGTGCGCCCCATCGAAAAGTTGGTGTACGTGGAACCAGAAGACGACTAAGCCTCCTGAGAGAGATTGTAGGTCCTGCAGCTTCTCCGATACAGGAACCAGACGTGAATTAGAGGTAAGTGGCTTTAACCATGGCGTTTGGTTATATAGCCTTGGCTGTATTAATGAGCTCCGATCGGGCAAAATCATAGAACGGGTGACGTTTCACCAGCACGAATAGCACTCGCCAGCATTGACGCGTAGCGCTAAATATAGTACACGACGTGTGGTGCTTTGTGTGTGCGCGAACAAAAACCTAAAAAACCGGGCAATCATTGACCTATCGGCATTGTTTACATGGTGGATCATTGGCGCTATTGTATTGATGTATTCTAGGTCGCGTGTATAACACTGATTGTCCAGCATGGTTAACAAGCATTGCAGTTGAGACTAGCAACAATGGTTCAAGATACGCTCATTGACAGCACCCGCAGGGTGTTTATTTCTCCCGTTTCCTTAAACTTAGCTAAACTTAAAGTAAAGTACGCACACCTCACGACACAACTTGTATCTTTTTAGTTGCAGTTGGTCCGAGGTAAGGCTTCACCAACTTATAACCAATGCCGGGCTCCTGAAGCCTACGAACAATTTATTGACCTTACTGCAGCTAGAGATGTCGATGAAAATGTCATACTGCATATCCATTGTTTTATAGTTGCACATCAAAAATTCGTGCACCATCCAATTCAGTATCCCCTTGGACGTTGTCTCGTTTGACTGCTTCGGTGAAAGTGTATGTTAAACTGGCAGCTACCGTCTTAATAAACCTGTTTGATGTGCCATCATTCAGTGCAAGTTTTAGATTTGATAACAAATTACAATACAGCGTTGCAACGGAATTTCGCGGCACACAAATACATTCGCCCGAGACCAGTGAGGCTGCAGCGTCAATGGGCGCTAATTATAAGTCGTTAAAGTTGCCAAAAAATATGTATTATTCCCGAAATGATCCGTTTGTTGACATCCTTACCACAGCGTGGCCTATTCTATTAATGAGCTAATTTGTTAAACTACGTGTATGCTGTATTGTATTAATGTAATGGCCTACTTGGTTTTAATTTAGTATAGTATGTGTTGCTATCGAATTAATATTGTTGTAGGGGTTGTAAAAGTTACTGTTGACAACAGTAATTATTGTGAACTTTCAATAAAGTTACAGGTTGGTATTGACATCCTTATTATGTATATTTAATTCACAATTGCACATAATACCAGAACTATTGCACCTTTCAACTGAATACGAACAACGTTTATTTGTGTTAATGTTAATTATTTCACAATTAAGCCACCTTTTTAACAATTTGTTTCTATTCAATCGATGACGTAACTAAATCATTAGTTATTTAGAATATTGATTCTTCACACGAAGGTTTCCTCAGATTTGTGTAAAAACAGCATATATTAATGTAATTTAAGAGAGTAAGCCTACACACACACACACACACACACACACACACGCACTCGCACACACACAAACACACTCACACATAATAATAATAATAATAAACTGCTAATTGTATAATGCCGTGTATCCGAATTATAAAAAAACCTGTCCATATTAAAATACATCATTGGTAAAACATAATCACTCATAACAATTTAAGAAAGAATAACAATATAATATGTATTATAAAATATACCTTTGTAAAGAAATAACTTACGTTATGTGAAATAAAGTATCGGACAAATAAGTATATGCAGGTGTACTGACTAAAGTGCGTATTTAACTAGTATAATATATATTTTGTGTTTATGCAACGCCATATCCATTAATGTTCATAATGCTGTACATAAAACTAATAGATAACAAACACATTTTTTTAATTAGTCATTGCTTTAAAATAAATAATAAAAAGACATAATTAAAATGCAAAAACATCACGTCAGTGAGTCACAGTATGTATTATATAAATATCAGGCATATTATCGAAAATACAAATTGCTGGTCATATCGTTGTTGCAAGCATAACCAAACTAGACGACCACTTTTCTGCCAGTTTCAAACAAACTTCGTTCAAAGGAAAGCTGGGATATTGCAGTCACTGTATTAACTATGTATTCGAGTATCTTTCTACATTTGAAGGATACAGTTTCGCCACAGGGATGTCATTTTCTAATAGCTTATTTTCTGGAAAAGGCGCGGTCCAGTTATTTTTACTGTTGTATTTGTTTGCCCGTGCATTCGGCATTGCGGCGCGCGTGCTAAAAATATAATCATGCAGATGTGACGCGTTGCTGCCTCAATGCTGGCCAGTGCAATAAGGACGGGATAAGTTTTAGTGCACACGATTTTATTATTTAATTGGATGTGGGTCAATTTTCAGTGTTTGAAATTTGGGGAGGTGTGGTTTCAGTGCACAATATGTTGTCAACAACCATTGTTTAACCATGTAAACCCTACAAGACAGACGGGCAGGTTTTTATTTACATGATTTTAGGATCATGTGGGTTTCAAATTAATGTGTGTTTCCTAATTCCTCCGGCCAGCACCAGTTATCAGTAATGATCAAGCCATTTCTTTTGGAAGAACCCGTGCACGTACATAAGCGCGCTGCACGCACGGACGTATGCACGCACGCTCACAAATATATTTATTTGTATGTTGTTTGTAATAAGACACTACAGTTACCTAACACTAGTAACAGCGTGTTTGTGTGTGTGTGTGTGTGTGTGTGTGTGTGTGTGTGTGTGTGTGTGTGTGTGTGTGTGTGTGTGTGTGTGTGTGTGTGTGAGCGCGCGCGCGTGCGATGCGTGTTGTTTGTGTATTAAGATGTGTTATGGAAACGGTTAATATGTTTCTTTTTATAAGTGAATTGTCCACTGTCCGGTTTGAAAAAGATCAGTAATAATGTTTTAGATCAAACTAATGTTATATAACTATTTCTGACCTCAGCTTTATTTCAAAAATATTAGAAAAGGTTGTAGCAAGTCGTCTATGGTCTCACATTAGCACAAATATCTTAACTAATGTGTCACAATCAGCATATAGACAGTTTCATTCAACAGAGACTGTCCTCTTAGAGGTTCATGATGACATTAACTTGACTATTAATAATGGTACAGTGACTGCACTTACCTTACTAGATCTCTCAACTGCTTTTGACACGACTGATCACAACATTCTCATTGAACGCTTATTAAAGTGGTACGGCATATCTGGCACAGCTCTAAGCCTGTTTTCTTCATATCTAACTGATCGATACCAAACTATAAAGATTGGGAACTGCTTTTCAGCTGCACTGCCAAGTTTATTTGGTGTTCCCCAGGTTCTGTTCTTGGGCCTTTCCATTTTACTCTTTACAACACACAAAGACATAACTTGGATCATCATCTTTATGCTGATGATACTCAGATCTACATTTCGCTGGCTACCCCGGATACAAATCACTCCCTTAGCCAAATTAGTGCTTGCCTTCAAGATATCTTCCATTGGATGACTGACAGTAAGTTGAAATTAAATGCAAATAAAACTGAATTGATCATTATTGGTAGTCCAATGCGGCGTAGTAAACATGATGGTTTTTTCCCTACGCGTATTTTGAATCAGTATATCACGCCAGCAACCTCGGTGCGGAATCTAGGAGTGACCTTTGATAGTAACTTCAATTTCCGACAACACATCTCAAACGTGTCGCTGCTGTTTTTATCATATCGAGTTGGTCGCTAGGTGGCGTAAGGTGGTACTTGTTTATTTTGTCACTGCGTGATTCAAAATCATTTTTCCAATCTAACGTTTAATTTTGTCTGTGACACTAGTGTAGAATTAGAGTCAACGTATTGCACTGTTTGCTTAAACAAACATTTTATAAATTGTCACCACCAACGCTGCTAAATCTTGTACTTAAATTATCTGGGCGATAATACAGGTCGATTTGATTTTCGCGCTAGCAGGCTTACGTACACAACATACTAAGGCAGGGGCAGTCCCCTTATAAACTATATACTAACAAGTCTTTTCAACAAGACGTTCTTTTATACCCAGAATCGCCCTGGGGGTGAAGACCTCTGACTTTTCTTTGCACGGGCACTAAACGTATTTTTACTTTGCACAGGCCTGCTGAGCGCGAACAATCATACGACCTGTAATATTGCCATTGATTATCGCCAACCCACTCTTTAATAACCTAGAAATTTACATTATTTGTAGTACAATTGTACAGTTTTAGAATATTTTATTATTTTCAATTATTTTTATGAGACATTATCATTTTATTCGTCACCATTTTGAGGAAAGTACACGGTCACCAAGACAATGTCACCAGCATTTTTATTGTGTGTTTTATTTTTATCCTGTTCTGCTGTTTCGAGAGGTCACGATTTTACGCTGTGCAAGCCACTTGGTCAACAACGGTCGGCTGTCATTTTAACAGTTTCTCAGTACACAAAATTCCTTATCACATCTTCACAGTTTGCCATGTCTTAATTTTTGCTTTAATAGAAAGTTACTGCCAATCCCCCGCTCTAAGCCAACATTTAAATTGGCAATTATTTTACTACTAGCAGGAGATGTAAGTCTTAATCCTGGACCTGCTATCAGGCGCAATATTCAAGTAGCCACCACTAACGTTCGATCTATTCGAGACAAAACAGCCTCGCTTACCGATTTATTAACTTCCAAGACAATAGACATCCTTGCAGTCACTGAGACCTGGTTCAGACCACGTGACACAGCTGCATGCATTGTTGACATTTCTCCTTCCAGTTTCACCTTCCATCATCGCCCACGTTCAGTTGGGCGAGGTGGTGGTGTTGGATTTCTCGTCTCAAAACAGTTCAAAGCTAATTTGCATTCAAACCCGGATTACTCCAGCTTTGAGGCCATATGTGTCGAAATTTCCGATTCATCTTTCTCTGCTTATTTGGTGTGCATTTATCGCCCTCCAAGACACCCTGGCCATTTCTTTGAAGAATTCCAGGATCTACTTGAAAATCTGGCAATTATTTATTCAGAATTTTATATACGCGTTGATTTTAATCTTCATCTGGACACACCTTCATCAACAACAAGTACATTTAATGACATTCTGGCATCCTATGACATGATACAACACGTTAGCTTCTCAACACACATACACGGCCACTGGCTCGATCTCTTAATCACCCGTTCAGATTGTAACAATATTCAGACACCTACTGCTTCAGATGGTTTATCAGACCACCACACTGTCATTGCTGATCTCAAAGTTCCTAGAATTCCCGTAGAGTCCAAACACAACATGTTTTACCGACCGATCCATAAGATTGACATTGCTGCATTAATGACAGACATCCTTAAATCCGACCTCATCAGTAACCCCAAAGAACATATGTCAGATCTGTGTCGACAGTACTGTCAAGTACTCAAAGATTTACTTACTAAACATGCACCCCTGAGATCTAAATATGTGTCCCAAAAGCCACATGATCCATGGATGACTCCTGAAATTCACCAATCTAAAAAGCGCCGGCGCTATCTTGAACGTGTATGGCGCAAATCACGTTCGCCTTTGGACAGATATTCTAAACAGTGTCACTACCGCAACAGACAAATGGCCAAAGCTAAATCAAATTATTACACAAACATGGTCTCGAGTTACTCTGATAACCCACGTCAGCTATGGAACTGCGTAAATCATATTTTACACAGACGGCCGCCTCCATCTCTACCTAGTCATGTGTCAGTCAAATCTCTGTGTGACTCGTTTTCTGGTCATTTCAAAGATAAAATAAATCTTTCCATGTCACACATTAAGTACTGCAAATGTGGACTCCCCACAAGTAAATTCTCCACTTGTATTGTTTGAGCCAGCCACAGTTGATGAAATGAGGAAAATAATAATGTGCTCCCCAAATAAGTCATGCGATCTCGATCCATTACCAACTATACTACTAAAAGCATGTCTTGACTCTTTACTTGGTACAATAACAAATATCATAAATTTATCACTGAGTTCGGGTAAATTCCCAGATGATTTTAAACACGCACATGTAAATCCTGTTCTCAAGAAGACTTCTCTGCCAAAAGATGATTTCAAAAATTATAGGCCAATTTCTATAATCTTAGCTTTATTTCTAAGATACTTGAAAGTCGTAACAAGCCGTCTAAGGTGTAATATCAGCTCAACTTGTTTATCCAGTGTGCTACAATCAGCATACAAACAATTTCATTCTACATACACTGCTCTCCTAAAAGTACCAACGATGTTACATTAAACATTGATAAATGCAAAGTAACTGCACTTACCTTGCTTGATCTGTCTGCCGCCTTTGATACCATTGATCACAACACTCTTGTCAACCGTTTATCAATGTGATATTGCATATCTGGCACAGCTCTGACCTGGTTTTCTTCATATCTAACCAATAGACATCAATGTATAAAGATAGATAATTACTTGCCACACTTCATTTGGCAGTCCCCAGGGTTCCGTTCTTGGGACTTTGCTTTTCACTCTCTACACTACGCCACTCTGCTCTGTAATCCAAAGTCATAACTTGGATCATCACCTTTATGCAGATGACACACAGACATGCCCAAGTGTTTCCGTTTCTAGAGCACCACCGTGGGAAAGACAGCACCAGTGAATAGTCAATAACCATCAAGAGCTTCCAAATTTACAACACACAGCAGGAAACATTATAATTATTACTAACGGTCAATGATGTTAAATTATTGTATTTAAATAAAAAGCCCTGAATAAAATATGATAGTTTCCTATTGCAATTACAACAATTGCGATTCTTATTTTATTTTATTCGTTTAAGACATGTTATAATTATATTCATAATCTTAATTAATTTATTCCATAATATAATTTTACACGTGAATTTTATTAATGTGTAGAGGCGCATTAACGACACTGATATTTTCCGAGCTGTAATTGCTGTTGACTGACGGCTGCAGACGTACGCTGTACATGTAATATGTCCACGTGCCACGGCAGTCATCAGCAGGCCGCTGACAGGCGAAGTTGTAACATTGCACACAGCATTGGATGACATCACTGTACTGACTTCGTAGAACTAGCAGGGAACTAAACATGTGTTGATAAATTGTAACAAATGAATGATGACAGTTTCTTCGGGGCATCTGGAGCAGGATTATTGATATATTTAGCAATTCTTTAATGTGTATCATGTTCTTCAGTCGATAATTCTGCGGGATACTCTTTAAGATAATGTAGTTAATTCCGCCAAGCCTGCCATGTAGCAATGCTACGTAACATCGAGGTCACTACTGCAGTAAGGGTTGTCTGGTGATGTCGCGCCTCCTGAATTGGTCGCATCGCAAATTTACCCGCGAAACGTCGTTAAACATGCTTTATCACCCAGCCCTAGACTGCGAGATTCGCAATTTACTAGCCATAATACTGAAGTCCTGACCACAACATGGTGCCAATAAAACATAACAAAACCTTTATAATTAGCACATAGGTTCCCTAAGAGCTCATTTTATGCATACGTGTAGTTTTTCAATTTGTTAGTGAAAAGATGATTGGCGTTGTGACCGGCGTAAACCGCATCGCCGTAAGAATGAAGAGCACTGCGCAAGAATATTTGTTATATACACATATTTCTCAGAACATTGTATCGGTGATGCAAATAAATACATGTAGTGCCTAATAAAACCGTACACCCAAAAACATATAGGGTGGAACTGCCAACATTAAATAAGCGTACATACCCAAATAAGACCGAATAGGCTGGTATTTTTTGGTTAAAATAAATAGCCGTACATATACACTTATTTAGAATGCAATAGTAGGATTGGCTGTGATTGATTATTTGTGGGTAGTAAAGGCGACATAATCACCTGATTGTAATATGTGACAATATATGAGCCACGTAGATTCTGATACGGACTTCGAATAATAGGAAATTGCTGGTAGGTCCAATGTGGCAAATATTTCTCTCTCTCTCTGTCTCTGTCTGTCTCTGTCTGTCTCTCTCTCTTCTCTCTCTCTCTCTCTCTCTCTCTCTCTCTCTCTCTCTCTCTCTCTCTCTCTCTCTCTCCTCTCTCTCTCTCTCTCTCTCTCTCTCTCTCTCTCTCTCTCTCTCTCTCTCTCTCTCTCTCTCTCTCTCTCTCTCTCTCTCTCTCTCTCTCTCTCTCTCTCTCTCTCTCTCTCTCTCTCTCTCTCTCTCTCTCTCTCTCTCTCTCTCTCTCTCTCTCTCTCTCTCTTTCCCTCTGGCTCTCCCTTAGTGTCTCTCTACCTCTCCTCCTCCTCCTCTCTCTCTCTAACGCTCTATCACCCCCTCTCTATCTATCTATATATGTATATATATATAAATACATAGATACATATATATATATATAGATAGATAGATATATACATAAATAGATAGAGAGAGAAATGGAGAGAGGGGGTGATAGAGCGTTAGAGAGAGAATATTTCTCTCTCATTCTCCTCTCTCTCTTTCCCTCTCCCCCTCTCGCTCTCCCTTAGTGTCTCTCTACCTCTCCTCCTCCTCTATCTCTCTCTCTAGAGCGCTCTTTTTCTCTCTAATGCTCTATCACCCCCTCTCTCCGTCTCTCTCTCTATCTATCTATGTATATATATATATATAGATCTCTCTCTATCTATCTATGTATCTATATATATACATAGATAGATAGAGAGAGAGAGACGGAGAGAGGGGGTGATAGAGTGTTAGAGAGAGAGAGAGAGAGGAGGAGGAGAGGTAGAGAGACAGTAAGGGAGAGCCAGAGGGAAAGAGAGAAGGAGAGAGAGAGAGAGATTTGCCACAATTTTCGAAGTCCGTACCAGAATCTACATACATATATATATATGTATCTGTATATACATATATATATATATATAGTGATAGAACGATATATATATTATCGTTCTATCACTCTCTCTCACCCAAATCTTTCCTACTGCACGGAGCCATGATTGCACGGAGACTAGTTGAACAGAAATAGCCAACCCTTATCCACACCGCAGACTAAAAATAATTCCGCTGAAGGGAAAAAAGAGTTCCATTGAAGGTCCGAAGGGGGGTGTAAATTGGAAATACTAACGGGTGTAGTTGCAGTTTTTTATATTTCTCAGTAGGGTGACGTTGTATGTTTTGGGGGTGCAGTTGGAAGTAAGAAAGCCGGCTACATTTGGAGGTCTCGAGGTTGGGTGCATTTGGATTTTTTTTTGGAGCCTACACTCGCAGATTGAACAGTGATCGCTCCGATGAACTGCGCTACGGTAATAATTTATGAAAGTATCGAGTCCTTAGGACTGCTTCAATGGAACACCATATCGACGTCAAGTGGCGCGATAAGTGTATATTCACTTATTGGGTCACTTCCACGTCCACGTGTTGAACAGCACGATTTGGTGTGATGCCTCTCTATATGTACGTTGGACCACGGGGTGTAAAATAGTATTTTAGGCTTATATGACGCAGCATCACACCACGTTGCGAACTATCGATGATGGTTGAGGATCGATTTTCTGTAAATGAGTGTAAGCTGTCATGTTAAACTCGTTCTTAATTAGCTTATATTCTACTACAAGAGTATGTCTGCTCAGTGTTTTCCACAAAAGATGTAAATTCACTGCCAGTACTATTTACTAAATTTGAGGGGGATGAATCAGATCATTCAGGGCAGTTGTTTGTTACTCTTGAAATTATATCAAGTATAATCAAGATGAAACAAAACAAATCACCTGGAGTTGACGGCATACCACCGAAACTGCTTAAGGAAACTGCAGTGCAAATCAGTACACAATTTGCTATATTCTTTTTCTTGTCACTTAAAGAGGAAATAGTTCCACTAGAATGGAAAGAAACAAATAAAACGCCATGATTTAAAAAGGGATCGAGGAGCAAGACAGAGAATTGTAGACCAGTTAGTTTAACATAAGTTTTATACAAATTACTGGAAACGCTTGTAAGAGACCACATGGTGGAATTCCTTGTAGAACACAAATTAATAAATGAATCTCAGCATGGGTTCTTAAAGGAAAACGAAAGGCAAAGTCTTGATGTTAAGCATCTAAAAGATTTAATACATACTAATAATTTCCAACTACAGTCACAGTTTTAACGTCAGTGGTTTACCAGGGAAACATTTTTGAACATACAATTACCGAAGTTCTATGAACCGCGCCATTGTTAGAAGAAAATGACATCACCAAGTCTAGTAAATTTTCTGTGTAGTATTTGTTCACAACTCCGTATGGTGGCGCTATGGTAAGTTTACCAAGTAAACTATGCGCGCATGCGCTGTGACTGCGTAAATAAGATGGCGTGTCGTTACGGGTTTTCCGATTCTTCTTCTGACAACGAAAACCAAATGGATCGAGAAGGAGCTGGTTACCGGCTTGAACCACAAAGACAAAGGCCTATGTTGGAAGATAGGCCAGAGGCGCGTGCTGGTGAGCACGGAAAGGAAGACCCACGGGCAGTGGAAATGTCGAGGCGCATAGCATGCCGAGATGAAATGGACTGGTGTCGCTGTGGAAAGTGCCGTAGCGATTCAGGGTAGGCGGACAACTCGGCCCTCGGACAAGTCGGCCCGAGACAACTCGGCCCCATCCTGAGACAATTCGGCCCCCGTTCTGAGATAACCCGGCCTCCGTTCTAAGACTACTTCTGCGTCCACGGACTTAGCTCATTTTTAAGTAATGAATATATTTCTTTTACAGTCCAGGCTAACATGGTATGCTTATATTAGCCGATTATCCAGTAAATACTTTCATAGACAGAATCGCAGATTAGTTCACGCCATATTTTCGTAATACTAAATTTTCCGTGAGCTTCACAGCGCAGCATATGTCGGTACACGTGTCATATGTTTGCTGCATGTTTCCCCTCTGACTGATATGTTCTGCTTTTCTAGTGATGTTTTTTCCACCTGAGTGGAAACCGGCGAGTTGTACTCTATCGTCATCTGATTATCCGCCATTTGCATTTATGCGAATGACATAGCTGGATTGATTACGTTTTAAAAAATTGGCCTCGCTGGACTTAACTCGTTTTGAGAAATTGGCAAACTTTGATGATCTCATCTGTAGGGACTAAGCTCGGTTTGGGTCAACTGTTTTGGTAGCATAAACATCTATAACTAGAGACCAGGGTCGGTCATTATCTCATATCTTTTGAAAATGGACTTAGCGCATTTTGGAATCCGGCTTTTCAATTAACATATGAAGTATGCGAACCAACATATGTGTGTAAGATGGGGTAGTCATGCGTCTGACGGTATTTATGTAAGTCATGGAGTTAGACAGGGGGTATTTTATCTCCCTATTTGTTCAGTGTTTACATGGATGGTTTATCTACTGTACATAATGGTTGCAATGTAGTAAGCTATGTAGCATATAATTGTTTAAATAATATGATGTATGCTGATGATCGTGTAGTATTTTGTCCGTCCAGCAGGGGATTACAGACCCTTCTCACCGTCTGTGGTCAATGAGGATTATCTCATGACATAAGGTACAATGCCAAAAAGAGTATGGTCATGATAATTAGAAACAAAAGTTGTAAGAATGTTAAATTTCCAAGTTTTATGCTTGGTAACTACACACTATGAGAGGTAGAATCTGTAAAGTAGTTGGGTCGTATCATTTCAAATAGTATGCTAGATGACAATGATATATCTAGACAATGTCGCCAGTTGTATGCACAAGGCAACATGTCAGTGACATGCTTCTTTTTAAAACCAAACTGGTTGTCACTGGTGGTTGTTTGTTTTAAGCACAGCGAACTAAGACACCGGCGAATGGTATATGGTCGATGTGTGAGAGACAAAGCATGGTAACGTCTTAACACAAATTTAATAGGATTCCATCACCACCTCCACACACAATGGTAATATCTTAGCACACAGGCGGCTACAGTCCTCATTTACAGACGGCTCGGAGCATACACATTGCCACAAGACTTGAGCAATTTCGAAGTCGAGATAGATTTCAAACCACTCTGTGTGTCTTCTGGTGTGTGATGGGACACAATGGGTTAAGTGGCCTGCTACTCCGTAATTTTTTCGTTGAGGAGATACTTCTGAAGCTGTCAGAATATATCATGCGACTGATCTTTTCACACTTTCAATAACAACGAAGATGATGCGAACAACTGGAATATATGCTAACAACTTAAATTTGGGGGAAGTGATTATAGTAAGGACATTCACAAGGAGCAATATCAATATATGCGTCAAACACCTATGGTAAGCATTACGATTATGATTGAGTACGAATACGATTATTTGGTATTTTTAAGCAACTTTATTTAGTACGATTGAATACAATGATGAGCAAAAAGGAACGGAACCACGGCCAGTCTCACCCCATGGCGACGGGGATTCATGTGGAGAACAACAACAACAATTACAGTGTTTTTGTCAACAACATCTTTAAAAATCTTCATGATCAAAATAGGTGATTTGTGAGATCCATCAGTCAGTCAAGCTATACGAGTCTTATATTATTCAGGAACAGGAGGCGGTTGAGACTCGAGAATGTACTAGTTGCCATGAACCATATACAGTTAGATGACTGGGAACTAGACCTTCCAACAAACAAGTACGTATATATGTGCATGCGTTGTTACGAGACCACTTAAATGTGTTGTTAAATATTTATTGAAATGTATTAATAATGAACACAATACAACATAATAATGTCACTAGCAATATATAGATAGATAGATAGATAATTTCGTCAGCAATATCATGCCCAAATTATTAGCAATCTTCAAGGGAAATTACTTAGTGGACTAACAATACGTCATCTACCATCCACATGCTAAGCAAATTCACATCATTGAACTGACAACCATTTGAAACTAACATCAAGAAAGATCATGCATTCAAAACTAACAAGTATGCCACACTAATCCGTGATGTAAACAATAACGGAATAAAACCAGAATTAACATGCATTGAAATAGGTTGCAGAGGCTGTGTATATGAATCCAACAAATCTAGACTGACAACCTCCTTAAAATCTCTTGGAATAAAACCACCAACAAAACAACTAATTATATCGTATCCTTGTCTAAACTAGCCCTGCTAATGCCATTCACCCTTTCTAAATGTAAAGACGAGCCACAATGGTTTGACCCTAAACTAATTGAAATATGATGACCATCACCCTAATATGACAATAATTACAAAATACAATTCCCCTCAACAGCAAGTAATTCTATTCATAAATGTGTTCATTTTCAATATGACTTACTTTAACCGTTAGTCATTATTTACCATAGCCTGCTACAATATACTACTATACACAGCTATTTACTGTATTCAAACAGGTACTTGGGTTATCGTTTTACACTTTATTGTATTCTACTGTATGAATAAAGTGATACTCTCTCACTACAGAACAAATTATAATGGTTACACTTATATTATTATATATAAGTTATCAAAACTTGTAGATACAATGCTTGTGGAACCATCATAATTTGTTCTGTAGTGCAAAATTATCAATATTTGCCTCATTCCAGATGAACACATGTTTAATGGTAAACAATTTATATAAAGGAACAGGGTCATTATAGAACCAATTTTTATATGTCACTTATTTACAATGTCATATGTTTATTTGAGCTTAATTTATTTCAGGTCTCTCAGGTGGGCTGCATACAGACAGTTTACCTGGTGGATCCATGGCAAGCTGGGCCGAAGGGTACGGAGAGTTCTACCAGCGTGTGCCAGCCATGAAATAAGTTCATGTTTCCCTGCCCCCGATGGGGAGCAACACGAAGGATACCACTCTGGACTTGAAACCTAAACTATACAACGTACATGTGACCTATGAAGCTGTAGGAGGGTTGTGGCAGTATTTACTGTTTCTTTACAAATCGACTGACTCTTGCTGCCAGCATATCCTCCTTCTCTGGTTTTGGCACATCTGCCCCAGTGACTGTGATCGGATGCAGTGTGATATTATGATATATATATTTAACACATCTGTCACTCGATCCATGAACATTGGTAGGTGAGTACGTTGGTTCACCTGCTGTGGTTTGTTATGCGCAGCACCCATTGCTTGCGTCGTTTGGACCACACGACACCAGTCTCAACAGGTTTGTCTGGGCTGGGACGTGGTCGGTAGTTCCACGCCAGAGCAGACAGCATCAATCTAGCTTTCATTCATACATTGAAGAATCGTGCATGCAGTATTCTAATAAAATGTCTGCAAACAACTGGTATAACACACCAGTCTATATGTTGTTAGTAAGCTGCTGTTATTTACCTTATGACTAGCATTCGGCGAACTTTAAAATGCTTTTCCTGTGTAAAGTGTTGGTTGTTTTGAGTAACAATACAATGGCCAAACATGGTAATCATACCGGTACAGTAGTAAAATGATATTGATCCTTACAAATAAGGCATTCCATCATCACATTCCTTCACATAATTTATTATAACTTGTTTTTTTTTCTTAATTTTTGTATCTACTATATATACAGTCACTGTATTTTAATATCATGTTTTGATTTTATATTTCTTTAAGAAAATTGGTGATAATGACACACATGCTCTTATTTATTTCATTACAGACATTCGGCATTCTGGAATGTAATTATTACACGGAGATGTAATGTATTACACTCAAGTAACTGTACTCATAAATGTACACAGTAGCTGATTACAAGGAGTAGGTAGGGTGATACAGAATGGGCACTATCCATCTGTGGAGTATTCGCTCCCTCACATCTGAGTAACTGAACTACTGAAAAGTTGGTCATCAGGAACTTTGACTACGTAACATTTTTGGTCCCATACATAAGTCGGTGGTCCACATGTTAACACATAACATGTAAAAAGCATTTACAGTATCAGTTTTGGAAATCTGAATAAACATATTTACTGATATAAGGTAGTAGTCATGCTGGCTGGTACTTTTGAGTAGGCATCCTGAAAAAAACGAATTGGATGCGTATGGAATGCAGTAATTTCGAAAACTGATTATAATGTTAGTTATGCATAGGAGCTGTATTTTAGTGTATTTGGGACTTGCAGCAATAATCACTACTTGGGTCGTGGTCCCTACTCATCATCTACTGATTGAAAATCTAAGGGTTACTTGTTGCTTTGGATATGTCTCATGTATAAAATGAATACATATCAAGTTTGGTACTTACTCCAGCAACTGTGCGTCACCGTTGCATGTTGCACAACACCACCATAGATGGTTTGATACATTCTGTATCCAAAGAAGGAGGTCCTCGCATCCCAAATCAAATCAAATCAAATCAATTTATTTTGCAACAACAACAACATAGCAGTATACATACACAAAACAACCGTTTAAAAATAAAGTTGTGTTGCATGGTGGTCACATGGCATGTAATATGCCGTCTTCCTGTGACCCCATAAACATTTATTTCGAACTATATTTACACATACGTATACGATGATTATCACGAGTGTATGATATCTTCTGTATGACAACGGACTGGGGATGCGATGGAGAGAGAAACGAATTATTGTAGGAAATTACTGTTAGAAAACAATGATAAGAAATTTGTGCGGATCCAAAAATTTATATAAAAACTAAACAAATATTTAATTGCACTCCGCACATCTGGGATTTAGGCAGTGCACGTGGCTAAGATAGTTGTCTAGATACTGATTGGATAATAACAATTTCATTTGTTGTCTGGATTTGACGTTTTGTAACTTATAATCGAGATTATTCCATAGTTTTATAAAATGGTGTTTAGGTAATTTATATGAAAAATGTGTTCTGGGCTTCTCTCTATATAAGAGGTTACGTTGTCTAGTAATTCTGGTGTTAGTGGCTAGATTCTTTTTGGTATATAGTTTTTGAAGGATTTAGGCAGTGTATTATGGTGATAATCATACATATATGGTGAGACATGCAACCTGTGAATATCAGTGATTTTAATATATTTTCAGATTTAAAGATAGGATCGGTGTGACTTCTATATCTTTTTTTGTTAATTATTCGTATAGCGCGTTTTTGTAATATTTCTATCTTTCTTATGGTATTTCCATTGCCCCATGCTTGTACACCGTAAGTTAAGTGACTTTGAATCAAGGTATAATATAGAGTTTTTAAAGCACTGCGTGGCAAAACATGTTTCATTCTATTAATTGCAAAAATTGCTCTAGATAATTTAGAACTGACTATGTTGATATGTTTTTTCCATGTTAAATGTTTATCAATATGTATTCCTAAGAACTTCACCGATTCTTCTTTGTCATTCTTTCCAACATGATTAATAATTTCAATGTTTATCTTAATACAGTTATTTACCTGGTATTTGCTATTTGGTGGACTAAATATGCAAAAGTTTGTCTTTTTTATATTTAATGACAATTTATTGGCACAAAGCCAATCGTACAAATGTATTAATTCTTGGTTTACGCTGTCAATTAAAGTAACAATATGAGGACCTGATTGGTATACAGTTGTGTCATCTGCAAAAGATAATAGATTCAGAGACGTAGACGGGCCTTCGCAGTAAACTTGCGGTTGATGTCTTTCCCTGTGTGCCACATCATGTTGGTGATCGAACTGAAATGCAAAATACAATTATTTATATTTTTGATCCAAATTCAAGATATTTTCACAACAGCTTTTACCTGTTTTTGTTATTAGTGTGCAAATAACAAGTTAGTGAAGATGTGTGCACATGGTATGTCATTAAAGATATGTCAACAATATATGATTATTGAGTGATGCCAGTATTTTTTATAATACAAACATGGTGTATCTGGTGAGCTCATTGATAACTATATTTGGATCACATAATTACTCACAGAGATATCTTTCTTCCAAATGGAGAATTTAAATGTTTTTTTTAAAGAAAATGGCCATCAAATAAGGCATTTTATGCTGACATGAAAGTTTCAGAGCAATGGGGAATTGCTGCTTCAAAGGGTAAACCAAATACCAGGGCTAATTAAAATAAGTATCTCATATAAGAACAAACAGCTTATTGTACCACTGTACAAAGCAGTAGTTAGACTTCATTTGGAATATTGCGTACAAGCCTGGAGCCCATATCGTAAGAAAGACATAGATAAGCTAGAAAGAATGCAACTAAGAGCAACTAAGCTGCTTCCTGAACTGAAAGATTTTAGTTATGAAAGACGCGTATTAGAATGCGGGTTGACAACATTAGAGTCTTGAAAACTAAGAGGAGACTAAATAGAAGTTTTTTAAATATTGATTAGTTATGAATATATTGATAGAAATATGTTCTTCAAACTTAAAGAAGGAAGTAGAACCAAAGGGCACAATAGGGCATTAAATCAAAGAACAGTGTAGGTTATATATAAGAAAATACTAATTCTCAGAGGACAATAAATGACTGGAACAAATTATCTGGTGATTTTGTTAATGTTAGAAGTGTGAATATGCTAAAAATATGTTAGGCTCGTTGTGTGGGGTGCGCGTGACTGTTTATGCACATTTCAGCTGGAGCTTCAGCTGCGGTCGGACGTGACTTCGGGAGCCGGAGAGGGTGCTGTTGGAGATTTGACGAATTATCGAAAGGGGATGTTGTTGGAGATTGTTCGTGGTGCCCAGGGTGGTTCTGTTGAAGATTTTTCGTGGCGCCGTTTTAAATTTGTATAGTTTATGTTTTGTATTTAGCTACTTCCCTCGAAGCGGAAATCATTTTCCATAGATGAACAGTTTTGCCTCAGCAGGGGGATTCGTACGGGTGCGTATACCTACCCATCGCGCTACGTGGCTGCATGTGTAGACATAGGATAATTTACGAAAAGAGACAATTGCATGATGAGTTCGTGACAAGAAACCACGCCAAAACTGGATATCCTTTCACCCGGGTTATGAATGCTATTTGTGTTGTAGTGTAATGAATATGCCCTTGTTCAAAGCCAAGCGTATCAGTGTGAACAACCTCCCGGACACGGGTGTGGTCCGTCGGGAGATCGTCTTTGACGGTGAGTGCAAAGCTAGACAGCAGCATAGCTGTGCAGAGAAAGAGTATTGAGTTAGCAACAAGATTGAATTGAATAAGCTTCTAGACTCTAGGCAGTATTGTGTCTGACAGCATTACGTAAGATAAGTATTGTTGCGCTAAACCTGGCACACACTTCTAGATAGTTGTTTCGTATTGATCTGACTTGATAGTGTTCGCCGGGGTTAAGAGGCAGCACAAATGTAGTCTGATGCGCAGTTCACAGGATCTACCCAATATGAAAATCGAATCGCGGCAACACATGTAGTCACAGTCGCGTAGCGCTTGCCTAACAAATAATGTGGACAACGTTCATTATGGCTACTGGCAAATCAGTGCACGTCATTTGTTTTATGAAATCAATAACACGGCAGGATCGCAATGGTACACCTTGTGTTCGTTCAACAAACGTGGCGCAGTATTTGCAGTTCCAGTCTTTGTATTGTGATACAAAACATTTCGTGTTTAGTCGAGCGAATGTCATACAAAAATATAGATCTGGCAATGTATACCTAGCTTTTGACAATTATAAATGCAACATACCAGAGCAGACCCTCCTCACACACAACATTATAACAGAGCAGTGGTATGTTTTCTTTACATTTGCAGTCGATGCATCTAAAGCGGGGAAAGGTAGCCTTGCGATTGAGATCAACGGTAGTTCTGTCGGGTGCCTGATCTTTCCTCTGGGAAATGGTCAATACCGCGCCACATTCACTCCACTGGAAGCCAAGCCACACTTCATCCAACTCAAATTCAATGGTGGAAAGTTGCCAAGTATGACTTTGATTGGTTTGTTTGTCAAGTTGTTATTTTTAAATGTGCTTATTCTAACCAATGGTTTTGGTAAATTTTGTATTTTTAATATACTCTAGCGCTTATTATTCTTTATTAATTAAATCACACATATCAAATATACAAAATGTAACATGTTATTCGTTGCATGCGTTTGACCAAACACCATTTTAAAGTATTTAAAAATAAATAATTGGTTGTTTATATTACAACTATGTCTTACAACTTTATGTTGCTGTGCTTTTAGAGAATCCAATTAAAGTGGAAATTCGTCCTGGAGACAGAGTCATCGTGTCAGGACCGGGTCTGATACGTGTCCCCGTCAATAAGCCTACTTCATTTACAGTCCGTACTGTGAGCCCGAGGAAACTACACGTATCGGCATCTATCACATGTAAGTAGAATCGTTGTGAAATATTATAATATGATAATATAACTATAACAAAGCATTGCTTAACACACGCACGCACGCACGCACACACACACACACACACACACACACACACACACACACACACACATACACACACAGGTATATATAATATATATATATATACTGTATATATATATATATATATATACATATATATATATATATATATATATATATACTGCGTGTCTGTGTCTGGTTATGTGTGTGCGTATTGTGTGTGTGTGCGTGTGCGTGTTCGTGTGTGGTGTGTGTGTGTGTGTGTGTGTGTGAGTGTGTGTGTGTGTGTGTGTGTGTGTGCGAGTATTGCGACCATTGCGACCATTGCGACCATTGCGACCATTTTAGAAGATAACTTAATTCTTAATTATTTTGCTTTTGGGATGGCACTTTCGTAGTTACTGCATTGACATTCTGCCGTGCGCTTGCAGCGCCATCTGGCAATCACATTGAAACCTGTATCATCGACAATGAAGATGGTTCTTCTGTGGTGGAGTACATGCCCACACACGCTGGTAGGTACTTTCAACTTGCTTGTGTTTACGCGTGTGTTTGTGAAGCGGGTTCGTGCATGCATGCGTATGTGCTCAACATAGCGATAGTGTATGCATGAATGTATCCAACACAATATGGTAGGTCTGTGTATTATATTTAATATACATTGTATGTATGTATTATATTTAATATATATATATATATATTTGTGTGTGAATGTCTGTGTGTATATATCCGGATATATATATATATATATATATATAATATTTATAATATATATATATATATCCGGATATACACACACACACACACACACACACACACACACACACACACACACACACACACACACACACACACACACACACACACACACACAAATACATGCATACACATACACACGTTCACAAGTTCATGCATTAAATTCATATGAGTGAAGTGTGTATATTTTATTATCTACTTTTCGAAGCCATATATATATATATATATATATATGTATATATATATATATATATGTATATATATATATGTATATATATATATATATATATATATATATATTATGCGTTTCAGAGCACGTATTTACCTTGAGGTAACTCTCCCTGGAATGTTTTATGTTAGCTGTTTAATGCATCTGTCCTTTATATAACAAAATATATGCTTGGCGGTAGGAAGCTACTCCATCGAAATATTCTGTGAAGGAGGTGCATACAGCGGCAATCCGCTTTTCTCTGAGGCCTTTGACATCTCTGCAGTTACTGTTAAGATGGTGACCAGTTACACCGTGGGGAAAACCGTTGGATTTGAGGGTAAGTGCAATCAGCTGGTTGATTTGCACATTGTGCGATGTTATTTGTGATTATCTAAACTCTTTGCTTTTCAGCATTCTCTAATCACACGTGTGTGGCTCCAATGAGAGCATCTATTATGTTTTGCCTTAACGTGATCTTCTCAGAACTTTATTTGCTAATTGATCCTAATCAATCATCCTTTTTACACACTCGTTCGTTGATATGTACGTGGATCAAACTATGATACGCCTGACTGTATCCTTGTTTCCAGTTGACATGTCCAGGGCCGGTGACGGGATGCTGGGGGTAATAATCTTCAGCGAGACCAACCGTATGGAAGATAGCCGCGTCATTCCACACACTGTGACGGTGTTGGTGAAAGGGTTGCATTTTGTGCAGTTCACCCCTTCCACCCCACATCCCACATACGCCAGCATCTCGTTCAATTCAACGGAACTGCCTCGTGAGTGTCTCCTTCGTCAACGGCCTCTATTCGAGTGTTTTGTTCATTTCATTTCAAATTCATTTTTGCTAAAAGGAAAAATTCTAAATTTAATATCTGACATACCACTTGTACTAATTAATTACTGTTCCTTGTTGTCCCCTTGATAAAGGGGCTTCCTTGCATGCCCGGGGCGCTACTGGTTTCATCAGTCTCAATTCACCCTGGCAGATCACCTTGCGAAATGGTGAAGTAAAGCTCAGCCAATAACATTGCTGCCTATCAGATTCTGCTGTTTGAGGTTTTTGACATTATACAATGTTTGGGAAGTAGAAGTCATTATTTGAAAACAACGCTGCTCAGAATGTTCGAATGGATAATTATATTTGGATTTATTGAAGTTGCTAGTTTTGTCTTTGATATGGAGTGCAGGCATCTGCACTCTTATCACATGAATACAAACTACTTTATTTTGCATATTTATCACATATTATGGTTAATGGGTTAATGGTGGTAGGTAGTTTTGTCTTTGTAAAGTTCTAAGCATATCACTGTAAACGACGTTCTAGAATGAGCCTGGATAAACATGTGTTAGGGATTTTGAATATGGATATCTTACTGAAGAGTTGTCCAGGTTGTTTGTTAAAACAACTTTTATTACAACTGTTACATACAGCGCAGGCCTTGACATTAAGGTTTTACATTCACTTGCACAAGGGGTCAGTAGATTTTAAACGTTACTGGCCCCCCAATAAAAGTCACTGGCCTGAACAACTCACCCCTACATGTGAATTACACGTATATATTATTGACAGGTTCGCCTTCCGCATATTGTGGGGAAAATAGTGTTGGGCAACAAAAACTGTGTGCACCGTGATCGATATTGTCATTGCGATAAAATGGCTTGCATTAAAACATTATTTTCCCATTCTGCTTTCCCCTGGTTTTTAGTTTAATGTTGGTGATTTAAGCATAATTATTCATTCAAATTCAAATATTCCACTGTAAGCGTAAACAAATATGCTGATACTGATATGCCCATCGCTTCACAGAAAGTCCACAAGGGGTCAATAGGAGCGACGTTATGCAGACTTTTGCAAAGCTCTTATTTTTGCATATTTATTTTAGAAATTTAGATAGTGACTACAATAAGTGAGATTGTGAAGTTAAATGAATATTTTTAAGTGTGATGCCACTCTGATATTACTGCAGACTCTGAGGCGCAATGAACAAGCTTCATAAGAACTCCACACGTTGTCGCTAGTAGTGGTGCCACAAGGATTTATTTTCAACTTGCAATACGTGATCCTTCGTAAAATAAGATAGAGATTACAGTTTCAAGCAAAAATGCAAAGACAGATGCAATTTTTTATTTTTTTTTGTAACAGAGGGCAAGTAATAGAAACGATTTACAACATCAGTGGCCAATTGGATTGAAACCAATGGCCCGTCGGGCCAGTAAATATGAAAGGTGATTGCCCAAACTGGTCCGGAAGCTTCAGTAAAGGCGCTGGGCCAGTGTTAATGTTGAGGCTGGCAGCGAAACTAAGCAGCACCCGTATATATTGTTGCATTTGTTGTTTCCTAGAGAGTCCGGTGAGACTTGATCGCCAAACCTCGGAGCAACTCAATATCCCACACTCATCAGCCCAGACTCTGCCAGCAAGTGGATCCAGATCACAGCAATCACATCTGGGTTACTGTGTTATTCGCAACTATGAGACACTTCGTAGAGATGTC
Source organism: Escarpia spicata (assembly GCA_963995525.1). Taxonomy (NCBI): domain Eukaryota; kingdom Metazoa; phylum Annelida; class Polychaeta; order Sabellida; family Siboglinidae; genus Escarpia; species Escarpia spicata. The sequence continues at coordinate 41,497,602 of OZ023207.1, forward strand.
TCTGAGTCAGTGGAGGTCAGTTGTACCATATCCTCACATACCAGTGGTAGTAGTTGATTACATAACCCCTCAGGCGTTTAGCCAGACATATTTTTTCCAGTCTTGAATTAATTGAAAGTGTACCTCTTAGCCCGTGAACGGCTTGCGTGGAAGCCATTCACGTGAATCGCAGCCACTATTAGCCAGTTAGTTTTATCAGTGACAAACCTGCATTATTTAAGCCATTTATGTCTTTAATACAGATTCATTTGATTTGTTTCACTACCAGTTGTGCCAATGATAGTCATTGATGTGGGCTTCTAGACTTGGAAGTGTTAGCTAATCTAGTTTCCAGCTGGCCCCCTCTAAATTCCACCAGTCTTATCAGTTATAGTTACCCCTCTTGACCAGTCATGTATCAGTCTTGAAGACTGGCAGATGGGTCTCTGGATAAGCATATGGCCATGCTACCCTTGGCAAATATCCTCACAAGCCAGGGGTGGTAGTTGACTATTTACCCCTGGCACTATCCCTGGCAGACATCCTCACAAGTCAGGGGTGGTAGTTGACTACACTACCCGTGGCAGACATCATCACAAGCCAGGGTGGTAGTTGACTACACTACTCCAGGCAGACATTCTCACAAGCCATGGGTGGTAGTTGACTACACTACCCCCGGCAGGCATCCTCATAAGCCACGGGTGGTAGCTGACTACCCTTTACAGACATGCTCACAAGGATTTCCACCTGGCCCCCTCTAAATTCCATCAGTTGGTGTTATCAGTTGTAGTTACCCTTCTTAGCCAGTCATGCACCAGTCTTGAAGACTGGCAGATGAGTCTCTTGCTAAGCATATGGCCATGCTACCCCTGACAGACATCGTCTCAAGACAGGGGTGGTAGTTGACTAACTACCCCTGGCAGACATCATCACAAGCCATGGGTGGTAGTTGACTCCACTATCCCTGGCAGACATCCTCATCAACCAGGGGTGGTAGTTGACTACACTAACCCTGACAGACATCCTCACAAATCAGGGGTGGTAGCTGTCTGCACTACCCCAAATTCAAATGATTACTTCTATATCCTGAACAAAATCACAAGCAGCCAAACCTAAGATTATTGGTTCAGCTTACCTTCGGTGTTTTTGCAAGGCAATATGCCAGCAGAGGGTGTTGATGGTGTTGCCACAAACAACACCCATCCCAAGGTGTGATAACACCCCTGGTATGTGAGGATGTACCATTGAGGTGCTGTTGGTGTAACCATTGAGCCCCAGAAATGCAGTCTGGAGTGCTGACCACATCAAGGGTGCAGTACTCTGGCACACTACCGTGGAACATATATATAAGAAATGCGAACACCATAAGGAGCTTTAAAACACTGTTTTTAACACACCTCAGGTGGGATGTTTACAATTGTGAACATTTTCTAGTTGATTTGCTTGAATAACTGTTAGTATTTTAATGGTAAATTGTTTTCAATTATTTAAATTTTTATTATTTTATCTTCTTTCTTCCTATCTATCTATTATTGGTCAATTGATTCATGATTTAGTTTTTTAAATTGTAATGACGTTTTAATAAATTAGTTATTTTGTATAATATATTGTTGTAAGTCGTATATTTTACCTAAAGTTGTACAGACGTGGATGTAGGGGTGTGTGTATGTCGGAGTGACATGTATTGTATAGTGATTCATCTATCATGGTAAATATCGTAAGGTACTGTATCATTAATACCTAATATTTACGCCATTTTTTCAGATTGCCGGTACGTCTGATTATACTGAGATGTACGCAGGCATTTCACGACATGAAGATGGTAAGAATTATGTTTTACCAGGTCATTTCATGAAATATGTTTCCTTTCTGTGTTTTTATTATTATTATTATTATTAATAAGGTACCTTCTTTTAATGCCTGAATGCTCGGAAACCAAGCTCAGAGGCCCATTAACACAAAAGGGTTAGTTAATATAAATATTCTTCTTCAAAATCACTTTTGTTCATAATTGTAAATGAAGTTGAATTATATGCAATTTTTGATAGTTTTGTTTTTATCTGAATTGTGATTTTATATAACGTTGTCATTTTTAAGGTTTTGCCAGCTATTTCCAGTTTCTCAGAATATGTTGAAAGTAGAACACATCAAGACAGAAACACGTGCATGATCATACCACGCATACAAGTGAAGATTTCAGTTTTGAAAATCTTTTAAATATTTGCTTCTTTGCAAAATGGATTTGAAATGAGATATGTGAACAATCACCTTTAAAGGGAAATTGTATGTTTGTTTTTTATCGTACAATCATGGTATGCAATATAAACTATAATTCTATTATAAGATACTGACAGCCCAAATGTAGCGAACCAAGGTATTAAGTCGCACAGATCAATTCTGCTTGTGAGCCAAAAATAGTTGTCTACGTCGCATCCCATAAATGTTGTGATTTTGGCAGAAATACGTACCTTTTATTTTCATCTTTGAATGACTAGTTTATTTTCCCCAACAAATAATCCAAGACTGATAATTACATTATTATAAATCTTATAATGAACCCATAAATTAAAAAACAATAGACCATATGAGTCAAAATTACCTTGTTTCTCGAAACATCTCTTTTTATAAGTTTTTTTAAGTTTGAGCAGTGAATAAAAACCTACTGTAGATATTTCAACAAACAATGTATCACTTTAAAGCTTATGATCTTTCGAATAAAAAAGGTACAAAACTCCCTTTCACAACTGTGCAACTTAAAACTCATTTTGCTGTGGCAAGTCACAAATGTCTTTTAATTATCATTTTTGTTGGTGAAATTTAAATGCTGTGGCTGAAAACAGTTTGTTTACTTGGAAGTACAGTACTTTTAAAGGCCTCAAGTACAACTACTGATGAGATGGATCATGTGCTACATCGTCATGCCTCCGTCGGGTCATGACCTTTCTCAGAATGATCTGAACTCGCTGTTCGGGGATTTGAATGACACCTCGGCTATTTTTGTAAACATTACACTGTTGAATTCTAAAGTTGTTTCAGCTTCCTCAGAACATATTTGCGTGGTGAATAGGTTAGAACACATATGGTCTATACACGATTTTACAATAGAAACAAACGGACAAACTCACTTTAAACATGTTGCCAGAGTTACTGGTAGAGCATTTGACCTCATCCGTGTTATTTGTAGATGGATTCACTGCTGGAGGGGACAGTGATATCCATGATTACACTGAGCCAGAAGGTGGTCCTAGAGACTACGAGAATGTTCAAGAAGAACTTCGAGACTACGAGAATGTGCCAGAAGACCTTCGAAGATTCAGTATCAAAAATCACTGATAATTCAAACTATAATCGACTTAGCGTATGCGTCTTAACGTTTCCCTCTTAGACGGCTTGAACTTCGAGCGCCAAATTTTCAGGAATTAACCAACGAACCCTAGAGTAGGACGTAATACTATATATTTTCAAAATACCTCATATATATATATAAACATCTTAATGGGGTAAATCAATTCGTTCCTTAATGGTTCTGAACTTAAGACATAATGTGAACGTAATAAAAAGCAATGACCGTAGGTAAAACGTACCATAACAATCGCAGGAACCAGGCGCGTGCGGCAAAAACCTTCGCGAAAACGGCCCCTGTATCATAGACTTGGCAACATGGAGTAGACGCAGACACAATAATGCATGCGTCTACCCTTATGCCAATAGCATAGCAATACAAAACATTATTTGACAATTCTACACTATCACGACTAGAGCCTATCAGTATACGTGAACTTCATATTCTCTCCGACTTTCGTCATTTTTAACAAACAACAAGTATCTGAGAATGCGTTATGGTGTTTATGTAGCTATGCTGTGTGTTTTCTCACATTTGACAAATATTATTTTCACGACTATCGTCTACTAACGCATCCCCTCAGGTGACGGGCATTTTTGCTAGTTAGAAAAATAAAGCTTGATTATAAAGATGACTATTTCGAAGAAATTCAGTCTTGCATTATTACTGTTAATCGAACACAGCAAACTTTTAAGCTTGATTACAACGAATGTTCCAAAGAAAACTGACAGTCTTGCATATTTTCATTCATATTTTAAGTATTGCACAAGCTGAATTTATAAATCGCTTTTGTGTATCAAACTTATGCACATAGTTAGTTGTGTTATCTTTAATTTAAAGTTGTGACTTTTTCCTGTGACTTTTCCGGTGACTTTAGTTCCTATGCCTTGTTCTGTGACTTTTCCTACTTTCAGTAGGTGTCCCTATGAATATTTCTGGCTTAAAGCTGCTTCCCCCAACCGTTTCATTTATGTCCAAATATGTAATGTTTGATGCACCTTAAATCCTTGAAATCTCCGCAATGCCCTGGGCTGTGCTGTGTTACGGTGTACTGTGTGTTACACTGTTATGTTATGTACCTATGGATATATGCCACATCAGCTATAATAGGGAAAAGTTCTACCAAGTCCCAGCGTGTTCGTAATATATGTATATATTATATATATATATATATATATATATATATATATATATGTATATATATATACAGTGTATATATTACGTATTAAACAGTATACATATATATAATATAGTATATATATACATATATACATATATATATATATATATATATATATATATATATAGATATATATTAAATATGTATAATATATAATACATAATATATATAATATACATATATAATTTGCTACAATGAGTTGAGCTGAACATCTGGTGTGTTATACTACCCAATGGTTAATTTCATGTCTTATTTTTAAAATTTGTACATACATAGAGGTAAATATATCCTATGTGTAGACATTATTCTGTAGTAACTATTACTATTATTTACTAAATAACAGACAAAAGATTATTTGTTTTCATAATGCACTGCTGGTTTCTGAATAATATAACAAAGTGCATGCAGTAAATACTGAAAATAAACGGTTGTGTTCATGATATTATATTCAGGCTACGTCGTCCTATCCTTCTAATGTACATTTGCATATAATTGCTGAAGTTTGTCTTCCATTGCAACGAGTTAATGTACTAAGTTTGCCACGATAAATGTAGGAAATAGCGGCTATAGGTTCAAGTGGAACCAGCCCTGGGGTGAGGCATGTCAAGCTTACGGTCGACAGTAGCGGGTACATGCTAAGGTGGGACATGTCACGCTTAATAATGGCAATAGCGGCTACATACTAAGGTGGGGCATGTCACGCTGACTATTGGCAGTAGCAGCTACATGTTAAGGGGCCCCAGTATGTCACGCTTAGTGTCGGCAGTAGCGGCTACTTCCTACGGTGTGGCATGCCACGCTTAGTGTCGGCAGTAGCGGCTACTTCCTAAGGTGTGGCATGCCACGCTTAGTGTCGACAGTAGCAGCTACATGTTAAGGTGAGACATGTCACGCTTAGTGTCGGCAGTAGCGGCTACATCCTAAGGTGTGGCATGTAACGGTTAGTGTCGGCAGCAGCTGTTATATGCTAAGGTGGGGTATGTCACATTTGCGGTCGGCAGTAGCGGCTACATGCTAAGGTCGAGCATGTCACATTTGCGGTCGGCAGTAGCTGCTACATGCTAAGTTGGGGCATGCCACTCTTATGGTGGGCCGTAGCAGCGGCATGCCAAAGAGAGGCATGTCACGCTTGCGGTCGGCAGAAGCGGCTACATGCTAGGGCGAGGCATTTCATGCTTGCGGTCGGCAGAAGCGGCTACATGCTAAGGCGAGGCATGTCACGCTTGCGGTCGGCAGTAGCGGCTACACGTTTAACTGTGACGCCAAGGTGGGGCATGTTTCCGGCTGACAGCAGCGTCTACACACTGGTGGGTCATGTCGTAATAACGACCGACAGTACCTACTGCACTGTCCGGTGTGATTGTGGCGGTTATAAGCTATGGGTTAAAGGCTACTCAGTAATGATAGATTTTTGCGACTACACACTCGGGACCAATAGGCGCTGCTACGCGCTAATAGGTGCCATCACGAAAACGAAGACATTCCGCTCTATCACTCGCAGTGGCAACGAACCAGGACAATTTTCCACAACTTGGGAGTTTTACATTATAGTGTCCCAATAACCGGTCATCGAAGAAGAAGAAATTCAACATCAAAACTGCCGTATCAATACCATCGTAGGCTCCTATGCTGCATCGACCTACGACTGAACTCCACATCCGTTTACTGCACGAATCTACTCTTTGGGTATGATACATATGAATGTGTCAGTGATACTCCTATCATTTCACAATGCCCTCAAACACGATAATGTAGGCATCACATTGACGGGGTAGTTTGCCATCACCACGTATCGCGTGGAAAATATATTACTACAATGGGGCCATTTAGAGAGTGAGTCAAGTGTTGATGCAAATTTACGCCGTAAAGTAAAGTTCCACACCAAGTTGGGGCAATTGGGTTGAACCAATACTAAACGCATAACTGTTTTGGACTGCGAACTTATTAGACCATCCGGTAGCGCGTCCACGTGTATACAGACGCCGGACAAACTAGATATTCACGATTGTCTGCGGAAGATGCTTCGCATCGGGTGGGAAGACCCTTGCACATCCAGCATCATCCTAACTAAAGATAGACCATGACTGTCCAGAACAAATGCCCGAATGCCGCCTCTTCTACATAACTGATCCATTTGGACAAATAGTCCGAGGCGACCTCTGGCCTCTAAAGCCAAAGACACTCTGAAGGCCAGTTAAATGTCACTAACAGTACCTAGACACCGGTCACTCACATCGGCGCTGTGGGATCCACCGGCAACAGATTACTTCAATCGAAGCGACAGAAGGCAATGTGCAATGATCTGCAAGCCTCACTTCCACAAGGAACATCCTGCCCCGCTGCCCTAAGAACTGCAAGATCAAGAATTGGACTCGTGGGTCATCCCGTGCAGGACCCACGATGAACCTCGGCATGCAGAGACCCGGGCTGGGACATCTTCGTTCCGCCGATGATGAGTCTGCTTTACACACTTGATCCCATTTCAGTACGTATTTCTGTTTATTTACACGATAATTTGCACTCTAAAAACAAACACAAAATTTCCTGTTCGCCTGCCATGCCACGGCACCGCCTGTATCCTCAGCACGTTGAGGCTAGGCGTGTATTGGAAGAAGAAGAAGACGGGGTCTGCTATTTTAAGCAGGAAGCGTAACCAACGCCGATATCTGTGACGTCAAACAGTGGTATTTATTACGTCAAGCTTTCAGCGTTGATTTCCAAACAGAGGCTCGCTTCCGGTTATGTGGTCGCTCCAGCTCCTACGATGTGATGAATATGTCCCACATGACGCCTTTGCGTTGAGGTGTGGGAAATTATTGAACGCTCTGCTACGTGACATAGTTGCCGCAGATTTATCTTTAAACGTTGGGAGTTAAATCCACCCAACTTCTCTTAAAGAAATACAATAATATGGCATAGGCCTAATAAAAATAGTCTCCTATGTATCACCAGGATTTTGAATTTGGAATCTTACCAAACAAACAAGGGACAACGTGACCTCCATTCCATAGTTATAGTCGTGATATTTACTTTGGGTTTTCATGCGCAGCGCAAAATTAGCTTAATTCTTATAATTGATATTACATTTCACACACTTAATTATTATAATTGAGATAACTTTTCATATGCTTCGTGATCTATACACGTCTATAAAGTGCGGTATAACCAGTGGGGGCTTAATCACCAAACTTCAACTGTAGGTCTACGTATTAAAAACGTACAATTATTGTATCAATAATAGGGGTCTTTAGTACGAAATTTCGCTAAATCTGTTGTAGGCCTATTTCGATTTTCGTAGATCGCGATTTTGTGCATGGGAAACATTGAAATTCTACTCCCCACATCAAAGGTCAATTCCACGAAATACCAATATATTTATTAATACGCTACTGTAAGTGTATCACCAATACCAATCTATTTATTAATACGCTACTGTAAGTGTATCACCAATACCAATCTATTTATTAATACGCTACTGTAAGTGTATCACCAATACCAATCTATTTATTAATACGCTACTGTAAGTGTATCACCAATACCAATCTATTTATTAATACGCTACTGTAAGTGTATCACCTTATTAATACGCTACTGTGAGTGTATCACCTTTGTTTATTTTGTGTATCTCCTTTCGTGCGCTAAGGTCCACTCGTGTCTTTCCATGCTCGTTCGCTTCTGTGTATCTTTACGCATGGGTTCTGATTTACCAACTGGCCATGTAGGGGTTTATTAAAAAAAAGAAAAAAAAAGATAGTTATTTCGAAGTTACATATTTGTTATGCTACTACTAATCTAAATGTCGTTTCTCACAGGCGATCGGGCCCATTCAAAAAGGTCTGGGGGCACACCAATTTCCAAAGGTCTAAGGGTCACGTGCCCCCAGCCCTCCTGGGTCCGGCTATGGTTTCATTGCTCTTCTTTTCAGTCCAAGGCACTCTTGGCATTCTTCCGGTTATGTTTGAACGAGCGCCAATGGGGTATTTAGTTAGACGAGTTTTATGGAGCCTGGGTGTACGTACTTGTTTTGACTCAATTATGGGCAGGGTGAAGTTTGACATGTTTTTGGTCAGCCTCAAGCATGTGCAATAATTTATTGGAGGTTTCTGTTGATGGTTGATAGATGGCTGCGTCTTCCCATTGATAAAATACCAGATCCGCCCCTGCTAGATCCCTACATGTAACATTAGCAACGATGGATCCAACGGTCAAACCCAAATGTATGCCAAACTTGAATGGCAGCGAGATGATTTGATTGAACGCGAGGAAGGCGTAGGCCTAAACGATTTTGAGAACGGTGGAATCAATTATGATTTAGGGTATGGCGTACACATTTATGAGAAAGGGGTTTGCGTGTTAACCGCCCCGCTACGGGCCTCATAGACATTTAAATTATTAACGTTATCATGCATTTGAACAACAGCTATTATGTATACCTGCCTACTTGTTTTAATGTCGGTAGATTAATCAGCGGTTCAGCACAATTCCCGTGTCGCGCTGTCTCGTCGCGCTGTCTCGGATCTTGATATCGGAAGAGTGAGGATGTGCTGTTGGAGAATTCTCGCCGGGACTTCACCGGCTGCGCACGTCGAATGATGACAACGGTAGACGGGAAGGGGGTGCTGTTGGAAATGTTAAGAGGGAGAGTTGCCTGTATACCGGGAGACCAGGATATACACCATCAAATAAAGGAGTCTCCCATAAATGTCGGGAGAGTTGGCAGGTATAACTATGTAAGGCGAGAACGACAGTACAATACACATAACTGTTGCGCCATCTCGTGACTCGTGCTAGTCGAAACTGGTTACACGTTAGTCGCTAGATGGCGAAACCTCCACGAATTATACACGAGACACGGTTCTACCATATATACAGGGCATCCGCCATCTTATATAAGTTTTTGAAAAAGAGACTTCGAGTAAATAAAGACACGTGCGTTTATATATATAGCCATTTCTATGTTAATGTGCCTTTTCTTATGTCAGTTACAAGCACGTTTTGAGACATATATACATTCGTAAGTACCTATACGTTTATACAGTTTGTTGTTTATAGTATTAAGTTGATACAATTTCGTGCGATTTTGTTAAACATTATTTGAAAAAGTTGTTTTTGTTTGGAAAGATTACGACTATGGAATGGTAAATACAATAAATGAAAGGCGCCACCGCCGACAGTTTAAGGCTCACAGCATGGCAAAACGTAACGAAACTGTAATGTATACACATCACAGAGCGTTGTTATATATTGACAGCTTTACAGGTGTTGACTTTTACGAATAGGTTCGTACAGTTTAGCCCGATAACGTGAAATATGTCGAATGTGCTACACCGTCATTAGTTGCCGCTAATATAAATATGTAGCTTTGCATAACATTAATTTAATGTCTTGCAAACATCGTTATGCCTCATTTCCTGTGAAAAGTTCACTTAGTGGGATATTTTACACCTATTCATTGACCAAGATTTACATAGGCCTAATTCCCCAAAAATCGGTGGCACAGTTTATGCCGTATCGTCATTATCGAGTACACGTTTCACTGATTTAAAAACTGCCTAATTCATATTAAGCACAAATAGTACCGAAACTGACAACTTGAAGAGTTTAGAGGGATCTTGCGAATCGCCGATTCCAGGCTTGGGGTTCATGGGGCCGATGGGGGGGGGGGGGTGAAATGAGAATTTGTGTAATGAAGGGGGTCACAGATTTTCATACAGGGCCCAACTAGCTAGAGGATCTTGCCCTAACTGTGACCCGTGTCATGGTCAAATCAAATGGAGAGGTTGTAAAAAAGTACTATTAAATTAAACGGCTTTGCCAAACAGGTGATATCCAACAGCCATCATGCCCAAAGGAGTGTCTCGAGGCAGAAAGAAGTGTAAGAAGGCAACCGCAAACACCAAAGTCAAACCAACACCTGCCACAACACCATTTGCCGGCAATGCCCCATATCTTGATTATGTGACACTTGAATCATTCAGTCTGTGGTCGGAGCCAGCTCTGAAAACCTTTTTGTCGGTGAGAAAGAAGTCAACAGAAGGGAACATTGATGAACTTGTGGCTTGGTGTGTATTATATTACAACAATATATTCTATGTTCCTGCTTACATGACAGTTAATAATGTCTTGCATTTTCTGTATTCATTGTATATAGCCTTCTCTTAATTATGGCTACAGGGCATTCATAACCTGGGAGGACCATGTGACAGTGAACGCATCCGAGAAGCACCTCCTGCGATGTAATCTGTTAGGTATTAATGCTTAGTTATAGATATGCGGTTACGCAGTATTGTATTATTAATTGACAATAAATGTCTGTGTGTCCTTCCGGGCCAGAAGCACATGGTTGTTTGTGGTATTAATAATGTAGTCGTTATAAAGACACGACAAAGTGGCGACGAGGATTCGGATGCGATCTCCACAATGGCAGCGATAGGTCACATTGAACCTTACGAAGAAAACGTAGAGGATTGGACGGGCTACTCAGAACGGGTAAGCCAATATTTTATCGCAAATGCAATCGAAGAAGACAGAAAAGTGGCATGTTTGATTACATTGATGGGCGGCAAGACTTACAGCTTACTGAAAAGTTTGATGACACCACATTTGCCATCAACTAGAACAGTGGCCGAGATAAACAACACTTTATCGAACTACCTGAACCCGAAGCCAGTAGTAGCGGTGGAGCGCGGTCGCTTCAACAGTGCTTATCAGGCCCGTGGAGAAAGCGTTGCCCAGTGGCTTGTGAGACTAAAGAAACTGTCTGTGAATTGCGGTTTTGGTGCCAATTTGGAAGAAGCATTACGGGACAGATTCGTGGTAGGCTTGCAATCGGAGTCAATTCGCAAGAGGCTATATGCAGAGCCTGAAAACCAGTTGACATATGACAGGGCGACTACTCTTGCATTGTCAATGGACATCGCGCAGCGTGATGCTCAAGTCGAATTCGGAATGCACAGAGAAACCATGCCAGTGAATGAAGTGCAATACTGCCATAAAGTATTCACTAGACAAACCTGCTACAGATGCAATGGCAACCACAGTAGTAACATGTGTCGTTTTAAGAGCAGCGAATGTTATTTCTGTGGAAAGAAGGGACACATTCAGAAAGCCTGTAGAAATAAGCGTTCTGGCAAAGAGAAACAAATTCCTCAAAAGTGGAAGAACAAAGGTGGTAAAGCAAACACAGAAAATCATGAGGTGAAGGCAAGTGCACAGAGAACGGTGCATAGTGTTGAACAAGTTTGTGACAACTTGGAAAACTTTGATGTGTTTTGTGTCAACAGCCAAAAGGACGTCAAAGAAGACACTAAAGGTCCTATCACTCTAGATGTGAAAATCAACGAGAAGAAGCTGTCCATGGAACTAGACACAGGTTCAGCAGTCTCAATAATATCGAAGAAAGATTTCGAGAAACTAGGTCTTAAAACGAAGATGCATAATCCAGGAAAGAAGCTTTTCAAGACATACACACACGATACATTTGCCCCAATAGGCATTGTACATGTTGCTGTGAAGTATGGAAATCAGTCGGCAAAGCTACCATTGTACGTGGTACAGCTGGATGGACCACCGCTTCTCGGTAGGGACTAGTTGGGAGTGATTCATTTGGATTGGACTGTTATCAAAGCAGTACGTATGGCGAGCGATCCAAGAAGGAAGCCAGAAGCTGGACTACAAGAGCTGTTAGACAAACATCGCGATTTGTTTAGACCTACACTAGGCACAATGAAGAACATCACTGCGTCTCTTCATGTGACGCCGAACAGCGTACCAGTGTTCATGAAGGCACGCCCTGTTCCATATGCAATGCGTGATCGAGTAGAAGCCGAACTTGATCGACTTGAAACCGACGGTATAATCACAAGGGTGGATTATAGCGAATGGGCGACACCAATTGTACCGGTAGTGAAGGCTGACCAGAACATCAGAATTTGTGGCGACTTCAAGGTCACAGTCAATCCTGTATTACAGATTGACCAGTACCCACTACCTAGAGCAGAAGACATATTTGCTAGCCTAGCAGGAGGAAAAGAATTCAGCAAAATTGATTTAGCCAATGCTTATCAACAAATGCTAGTCACTCCTGAAAGTTGCAAATTTCTGACAATAAACACAAGTAAGGGACTGTACCAGTACAATCGCTTAACGTACGGTATAGCATCTGCTCCTGCACAGTTCCAGCGAGCAATGGAGCAAATTCTGAAAGGCATTGATAATGTGCAGTGTTTCCTCGATGATATCCTGGTGACAGGTAAAACAAGGCAAGAACATTTGGCAACATTCGATGAAGTGTTCCACAGGTTAAGCGACTGTGGATTGCGTGTTCGTGAGTCCAAGTGCGAATTCTTGAAAGACAGTGTAGAGTACTTGGGTCACGTAATTGACAAAGATGGTTTGCACATGTCGTCAAAGAAGGTTGATGCAATAATCAACGCTCCAGTGCCAACCAATGTGAGTCAACTACAAGCGTTCTTGGGACTTGTTAACTACTATGCAAAGTTCATCCAGAATCTGTCACAAATGATCAAGCCGTTGAATGTGCTAACGCAAAAAGATGTCAACTGGAAATGGAGTGCACAGTGCCAGGAAGCATTTCAGCGAGCGAAAGATGCGATTGCGTCAGACAAGGTGTTAACGCACTACGATCCAAAGCTTCCACTGAAGATGGAAGGTGATGCATCCTACTACGGAGTTGGATGTGTTCTGAGTCACGTGATGCCAGATGGTACAGAACGACCTCTAGCGTTTGCATCACGCACTCTGAGCAAAGCGGAACAAAATTACGCACAGTTGGAAAAAGAAGCGTTGAGTTTGATATTTGGTGTGAAAAGATTCCACCAATATCTGTATGGGAGACAGTTCACATTGGTAACTGATCATAAACCACTGACAACAATTCTGCATCCGGCGAAGTCAACTCCAACCATGACTGCAGCACGACTACAAAGATGGGCGATAATTCTGGCAGCATACGATTACATAATCGAGTATCGAAGCACAAGAGAGCATGCGAATGCTGATGGCCTCTCTCGTTTGCCACTGAACGTTGTGCCGGCTGAATGTCATAGCATTACTGATGTAGTAAACGACAGTCAGTTTGAGAATCTTTCAGTGACTAGTGCTCAGATAGAACGTGAAACAAGGAAAGATCCAGTGTTGTCCAAAGTGTACCAGTACACCCAGGGTGGTTGGCCAGACGAGACACCTGATGAGAAACTGTTACCATTCTTCAGGAGGAGAAATGAGATATCACTACACCATGGCTGCCTGATGTGGGGTCTACGAGTAGTGATTCCACTCAAGTTGCAAGCTCGAGTGCTTGAAGAAGTGCATGCAGGACATGTCGGTGTAGTAAAGATGAAAGCCTTGGCTAGAAGCTACATTTGGTGGCCTGGACTTGACAACCAAATTGAACAAACTGCCAAGGAGTGTGCGAGTTGTCAAATAGTGCAAAATAACCCAAAGCTTGCACCACTACATCCATGGATGTATCCGTCGAAGCCGTGGGAAAGAATACACGTCGACTTTGCAGGACCATTTATGAATCACATGTTCCTAGTAGTAGTCGATGCGCATTCCAAATGGCCCGAAATAGTGACAATGCAAAGCACTACAGCAGAGAAGACGATAGATGTACTACGCGAACTGTTTTCACGTTACGGAGTACCTTCAACCTTGGTATCGGATAACGGACCACAATTCGTTGCGGAGAATTTTGAAAATTTTCTCAAGATGAATGGCGTGATGCACATCCGGGCTGCACCATATCATCCATCAACAAATGGTCTGGCAGAACGTTTCGTACAAACACTAAAAAATGGCTTGAAAGCAGCGAAGCAAGACAACAGAAGCTTACAACAGAAGTTAGCCAACTTCCTGTTAGCCTACATGAGAACCCCTCATTCTACTACGGGAATGACACCAGCAATGCTGTTTCTGGGAAGAAATATTCGTAGTCGACTCGATCTGGTTAAACCAGACTTACACAGAAAAGTGCAGTCTGCAGGATATAAGGCCTGTGCTCGAAGTAGTAATGCCAGTGTGAGGCAACTGCAGAATGGTCAGAAAGCACTTGCTCGAAATTACAGGGGAGGAGACAAGTGGATTCCTTGCGAAGTGATTGGGTAGAGCGGACCGTTGTTGTTCGAGGCTATATTTGGCGGAGATTGATCGTAGAAATTGGTGGTGTAAAAAGTGGATAAACAAGTGGAATTACTGATTGATAAGTATTATTTTTGCCTTAATATCATTCATAAAGTTGCAATAAACATATATTGAGTAGCATTTGTGCTTAAAGTTAGTTAGTTAAAGTATTTTAGAACACCTTAGTATAGTGAGTGATAATAGGGTAACTCAGTTAGGCGGCTTAGCCTTCGATAACTTGTAAACAAGATTTAACAAACCTGATTATGTGGTAGAATATATAGGAGATAAAGTAACAACCATCAAACTACTTACACAAGATAATATCTGTGTAAGCCAGTACTTGCTATATATTTTGGTTAGGTAGCATTGTTGTTAAAATTAAGCAAGGGCGATAGTCGGGCGGCGTAACCTAAATAAATAAAGCAGCCTAACATAACGTAATTGATTGTATTTAAATTAGGTCACTACCGGTGATGTTAGCGTTCGTATTAGGATAAATAGTCGGCTGTGTAATTGAAATTTGTAACCTAAAGTGTGCTGTACTACACAGGAAACAGTCTTTATAAAGACTAAGTTAGTTAAGTTATTAAATAAATTCTGATCGGGATATGGCGCCTTGCAAGCGGAAAGTCAAGGCAAAGCGACACTTGGTGTGCGATCACTGCTACAGCTGGGTAGATTTTGCATCGTCCGGGTGTGGAAAGTCATGGGCAGAAACCATGGAGGAAGGATTCACCTTTCAGTGCATTGGATGTTGGAAGGTGGAGTGTTTGCAGAAGGAGATAGTTAGGTTGACAGATATTGTGAAGGGAATGGAGATGGGAATTAGCAAGGAGGCAGTTCGAACGGAGAGAGAAGACAGGGAGAGAGGTGAGGATACTGCAAGACTGAAGGAGAATAGCAGTGGCAAGAAAACTGAGGAAAGGAGATTGAGAGGAGAGAAGGTGATTGGAGGGGAAGAAATTGGAAAATCGACAACAGAAAACGTGACAAGCGTGAAGGTGACAGGGAAGAAAGTGACTGTAGAGAAGGAGGGAGGGAAGATGGAACGGGAGAGGAGAGAGGAAAATGAGACGGGACGAAAGAAGAAGGGACGAAGGGAAGTGAGAGCAAATGTGATAGAAGAGAAGTCGATAAAAGGGACGCTGACAGGAGGAAAGGTGACAAGAGAAAAAGCGACAGGAAAGAATGGATCGGAAGAGAATGTGACAGGAGAGAAGACGGCAGGGGGGAAAGACAACAAACAGACAGATGCAAACCGAAGAAGGAGCTATTCTAAGGCAGTGATTGAGGGGGCAATGAGGAAAGAGAGGGTGTTTATGGGTGACTCCATTATGAGAAAGACGGACAAGACACTGAGCGAGGGGGAGGACATCGTTGTTTGTTTACCGGGGGCTAGGATTGAACATGTAACTGACAGGGTAGAGAAGGTATTGGGACATGGCAAGGGGGGGTCTATACTGGTACATGTAGGAACAAATAATGCAGACAGGGAGGGAACAACTGCGATAGTACAGAAGTATAGACAGTTAGTGAGGAAGCTAAAGAAGACGAGAGTCGAACAGGTTATTTTGTCAGGAATTTTGCCAGTAATGGGAGGAAGGGGGGCAACGTATAGAAACTGCAAGAGGATGGCGATCAATGCACTAGCTGAGCAGATGTGTGAAGAAGAGGGGGTGGGATTCACAGATTTATGGGGATACTTTGTTGGGAGGGAAGATATGTACATGAGAGATGGCCTCCATCTTAGTGGAAAGGGGGCAGCAGTTTTCTCAGAGAATCTGCTGCAATCTGTTGACAGTGGGACAGGTTGCATCTATTTAAACTAGATTCGCAGGGGGGACTCACAGAAAAGCCTGAAAATGGAGGCATAGATAAAGACAGCACAAATAAATCAACAAATAACAGTCTGGAAAACTCTTCTGAAGCTGGATATAAATGTGTTTGTTTAAATGCAAGGAGTATAGTAAACAAAAGAAATGAACTAAACATTATGGTAGAAGATATTGACCCTCATATAATAGGTATAACCGAATCCTGGACCACCACCGATATATCAGATGCTGAATTGGGACTGACAGGATATGTAATGTTTAGAAAAGATAGAATAGGAAGAAAGGGAGGTGGAGTTATTTTATATATTAAAGAATCTATTCAGGCTTATGAAATAAAATTAGAAAGAGAAGCAGATTGCGAAGAAGCTGTTTGGTGTAACATAGTTACAGGAAACTCAACGTTGACGGTTGGGTTGGTTTATCGAAGTCCAAACATAAGCATAGAAGAGAATGAAAAAGTACAAAACGCTATAAGGGAAGTAAGCAAACGGGACTGTATTATTATGGGGGATTTTAACCATGGGCATATACAATGGAAATCTCTACAGAGTATGGGGAGAGAGGACCACAAGTTTTTAGTTTTAGTTCAAGATACATTCCTTTCTCAACATGTGCTAGAACCAACCAGGGGTGAGAATGTGTTAGACATAGTTTTGTCCTCACAGAATGAATTAGTTGACAATGTCAAGATATGTGAGCCACTGGGGAGTAGCGATCACAACCAGATACATTTTACCATCAAAGTAAAATCAGAAAGGAATAGCAAAAAGCAGTATAGGAGAAATTTCCACAAAGGAAGGTATAAGGACATGAGGAAATATTTAGCAAAGATAGACTGGAATAAGACACTGAAAAATAAGACGGCAACAGAATGCTGGAATATATTAAAGAGTGAAATTAAGTGCATAATCGATAAATTTGTACCCTTCAAAAAACAAGGAAAACGGTCCAAAAAGAAACACTTATCGAAAGAAGCCATTAGAAAAATTAAGTATAAACAAATGATGTGGAAGTCATATAGATGTACTGGAAATGATGAAGACTACAACAATTATAAAGAAGCACTTAACCAAGCTACAGCTGAAATTAGAAATTCAAAGAGAAGCTATGAACAACAATTAGCTAGTAATATAAAACATGACAGCAAGAGTTTTTATGCGTATGTTCGAAGCAAACAGAAAGTTCAAGATAAGGTCGGTCCTCTAGAAGATAGTGCTGGAAATATTATATCAGAGGGATTCATAATGGCAGAAGACCTGAATGAGTACTTTAGTTCAGTGTTTACCAGGGAAGATATTAGTTCACTGCCAATACCAGAGGCTAAGTTCAAGGGGGCAGATTCAGACTATTTAGGACAATTAATTGTAACCCCGGAAATGGTAGCTAAGAAAATAAGGGCTATGAAGGAGAATAAATCACCTGGAATGGATGGTATTCCACCCAAACTACTATTGGAAATTGTAGAACAAATTAGCATACCACTTGCAACAGTTTTCAACTTGTCATTAGAAGAGGGAGTGGTTCCTTTAGAATGGAAAGAAGCAAACATTATACCGTTATTCAAAAAAGGTTCGAGAAACAAGTCAGAGAACTATAGACCAGTGAGTTTAACATCAGTGATTTGTAAATTATTAGAAAGACTAATTAAAGATCACATGGTGGATTTTCTTGTTAAACAAAACTTGATAAACCCATCTCAACATGTTTTTTTTAAAGCGAGGTCATGCTTAACAAATATGTAATGTTTTTTGGAAGACATCACTAAGTGGGTAGACGAGGGAACACCAGTAGATATCGTCTACTTAGATTTTCAAAAAGCTTTTGACAAAGTACCACATCAAAGATTACTGCTTAAACTAAAGGCCCATGGCATAGGAAATGGTATAATAAACTGGATAGAACAATGGCTGATTGACAGAAGACAACGTGTAGTAGTTGATGGGGAGGCTTCAAACTGGAAATCGGTATTGAGTGGGGTACCACAGGGATCAGTATTAGGTCCTATGTTATTCTTAATATACATCAACGATTTGGATGATGAAATAACAAGCAAGGTGTTGAAATTTGCGGATGATACAAAAGTGTTTAGAAGGATTAAAAGTGATGGAGATAGACAGCATTTACAAGATGATCTTGACAGGTTGATGAAATGGTCTGAAAAATGGCAAATGATGTTCAATTTTGGGAAATGTAAATGCCTCCACATAGGACATGGGAACGAAGAGGTAGAATATACAATGGGGGGTACTGTACTAAGTACTACTGTAAAAGAAAAGGACTTAGGGTTAACCGTTAGTGCTGATATGAAGATTTCAGAGCAATGCGGAATTGCAGCTTCAAATGGAAATCAAATCCTTGGATTAATTAGGCGAAACATAACGTATAAGGAAAAAGAGCTAATAATACCGCTGTACAAAACAATAGTTAGGCCTCATTTAGAATATTGTATTCAAGCGTGGAGGCCATATCGCAGGAAGGACATAGATATGCTAGAAAGAGTGCAGAGGAGAGCAACTAAAATGATACAAAATCTGAGGGATCTTAGTTATGAAATACGCCTAAAAAAATGCGGTTTAACAACACTAGAGACCAGGAGATTGAGAGAAGATCAGATAGAAGTGTTTAAAATATTGAAGGGTTATGAAAATATTGATAGAAATATGTTTTTCTCAGTTAAGAAAGATAGAAGGACTAGAGGACATGATCTTGCATTAGCAAAGGAGCAGAGTAGATTGGATATAAGAAAGTTTTCATTTTCACAAAGGACTGTAAATGAATGGAACAGATTACCTGCTGATTGTGTGGGTGCTAGTAGCGTGAATATGTTTAAAAATAAAATCGACACATACCTCAGACGGGCGGGATACACATAGATAAAAAGGTCGGACTCTCGAAAAGCCAAAGGGCTTCCTTGTCCACCTGCTACCTAGAGTTAATTCTCTGGGTGGCAATCTTGTTAAATCTTGTTAAAATCTTGTTGTCGTATACGGTACAGATGAGTGATGGTGTCACTTGGCGTCGACATATCGATCAATTGTTGGATCTGAGTGGCGATACAACACCACTACCGCACCCAGTCGAAAAACAAATAAGGGAAATTCCTGTGTTGGATGCTGCAATCGCAGTACCAAGTGTGCCTGAATCTACACAACGTAACGGCACAACACCAACAGCAATTGGTCGAACCGTAACCGATCGAAACGGGTCTCCAGCAAGAAGTGTGAATCAGGGAAGACGTTATCCCTTACGTGAACGCAAGGCGACAAAGATATTTGACTTGTGAAAGTTTGCAGATGCTAAGATTGTCGTGATAGACCTACAGAATCACAGTCTGACATCTTGCATAGGTGCATGGTAGTCTACCCGTGCTACCTAATTAAGTTCATGTTAACTAATTTAGTTATTACAATTTGGTTATATTGAATAATGGAGAGACATTGTGACCATACTTGGAAGTATGAATCGAGACATTTAGTTTGATTGTTAATTGTATTAATAAAGATGTCTTATGTTTAAAATAAAAGTGGAGAAGTGTTAGGTATTAATGCTTAGTTATAGATATGCGGTTACGCAGTATTGTATTATTAATTGACAATAAATGTCTGTGTGTCCTTCCGGGCCAGAAGCACATTGTTGTTTGTGGTATTAATAATGTAGTCGTTATAAAGACACGACATAATCTACAGGAATACAAACCTCGTTTGGTCTTGGGCGAGACGGTACTATCAGATCCATTCACATCGGATGGCTGGGCGAAGGAGAGCTGCAGTGAATGGCCGAGTGTCTAAGATATATCTGCATTCCTCAAAATTACCACAACTACCGAACAACACAAGTGACAAGAGGCTCATGAATGAGAATAAACAAGGAAAAGCTTATGAGTATGAATCATGCAGATATAAATTTATCGTCACTAGTATCCCACAAATCATATACGTATGCTATGATGTATATTCTGAGACAATTTCTCTCTGTTTCCTTCTATTCTGTTCAGCTACAAATAATTATTTGCCCCTGTATTGTCTATCATAGGTATTTCATGTCGCACTGGGTGAAGGAGGTATTCTATCACTCAATCAGCAGCAGTAGCCGTGTATAAACAACTACAAAAGTGTAAATGTTTGTATTGTTAATGGTCACACAAGGCGCCTTAATTCCGTTCCACCGATGCAACGCTCAACGTAATGATGATTCTTCATGTGTAAATAATTATTCGAATCATTCAACTGCTCACCAAATGGTGAATCAGATTGAGGTGTGATACGCGTAACCAACGGCGCAGATCGAAGTGTGTGTTCAACAGACCGTATCGTTCCGATCATGGTTGGCGGCCGTGTTGTGGCTGGTCCATTAATTGAACGCACACATTGTTCCGTGTCAATCTGTCTGTTACATAAAACATACCTTAATATACATGCAGGTCCGTCCAATTTGTTTAACAGTTGAAATTGATTACAATAATCTACATAGACTTGATAATTATAATGCTGTGATATCACGCGAGGTGCACCGAATGCTAATACATATTCACGGTTTCACCTATTCCGCCACTATTCCGTCACCGGTACTTTTCTAGTATAACATTATTCCAAAAGGTCTCAATATATTGATATATAAACCTACTTCAAATAAGGTACAGTATCACAAACAATTACCCACACAGTATCGTGACAAATTAAAAGTAAGCGAAATCGAACAACCTTTACGTTAAGCCCTGGAATGGTGGCGCCGCCTGTTGATGTGGCTGTTTACCAGGAAAAAGGAAGTGTATCGGGGATTTCCTAGTTATAACATTGAGAACAATATATATATATATATATATATATATATATATAATATAATATAATAATGGTCGATTATCACGAAAACTTGGCATATTATCGATTTGGCGACTTTCATATTATCGTTTTCATTTTTAATATGACACAGTAGACATTGACAATTTGAAGGCCATTTTAACCTTAATATGGCTATTTCTGCCAGGGAGAGGGGTTTGAAATTACATGTCCGATTCGTTTGTGTAATACCACGCGAAACACATAGGTCGTCCATCATGCAACATTTCGGGTCTCCATAATATTAGTCATTACGCATTTTTGATGGTCTTCTGGTATTTAGAATACATACACAGTTATAAGAAATATAAATTCATCAGTTGTCAACACATGGTTTACCAGTTTTCTTATTGGTAAAATTGATCATATATTCGTTTGCACTTCTTCCACGTCAACATCATGTCAAATGTTTACTTATGTTGCATGTAAAACACAATATTGATATTTATGACTAAATAGAAATAAACGTTTTTAACGGTATCCAATTTGTTTTAAGGGGTCATTAATTGTATGGTAAATGCGGACTAGCAAAAAATGTGTTTCGCGGGTATCGCTTATACTTGTCATAATCGGGTCTGTCAGTTAGCTAATAATGTATTTATTTTAATTCCATCGCTTTACTGAGAACAGTTCATATCTAGTTTGACAGGGAACACATGGTCAAACATATTTAACAACATATTGTTAGTAACAGTTTTGTTTCTGATTTAGCCAAAACACAATTAACATAACATATTGTTAACAGTCTCACCAGTATACATAGACCCTCTGGTTAAACAAATATTTTGTTAAGTGGTGGGTGTTATAAAACAGTTACAAAAACGGTTGCGTTTCATCTGGTATCGCCTTTCGCGCTGATCCATTTCTAGCAACAGAGTCGGGACCAGTGCATGATGTAAACGTGTAATGAACATAAACAAAATTATTGACTACTTAATGATAACAGTATGCTACACATATCATTATGCTGCAGACGTTGTCAATTTAACACTATTGGCGCCTCTAAGATAACAACACTTATTGTTAAAATGTATCATAATAATCGAGAATTTGGTGATCGTGTTTATGATTTGTTCGTGCAGACATAAACTGCAAAGTACCCAGTTATGTTCGGCACGTACGCCGATAAGTTAAAAACTAATTGCTGCGATTAGTATCGCATCCTTTCAAAAACCGCTGGTGAAATACGCTCTTTCGAAAATTCATATATTGCATATATTTTCAGTGTCTTGCCGTCGTAGATGTAGAAGCTTCCTGCTGGTTCTTGGCGCCGTAATGGTCATTTTTCACAAACGAATCGCCGAAGAGTATACTTCTTTGATGCGAAACAGGCGCAACGAAACTGTCATCAACACCAAACGCGACGATTCCTCTTTGCGGCTAAGGTAATTGTATCTAAGATGTTGACGCAATACTCGGACATGTCTTCCTTAACCAAACTATCTGCTTAGGTTCGCCACTTTATTGTTCTCATTTACAATTGACCTAAAGGAAGGGCACAACATTTTGTATATATATATATGTGTGTGTATGTATATGTGTATATATATACATATAGAGTGGCCAAATTTTACATGGTGAGAATTAAAAAAAAACATGCATATGCGCTAAAATGTGAGGTTGGCTTTGAAAACGACTGTTGTAAATTTTCAGAAAAATCCATTTAGAGGAAGAGACCTCTCAAAGCACCCGAAGTTTTTTGTAAAAGCACGATATAGGGATACATTTATATATATATATATATCAATATCTACTATCTATTTTAATTACATTTTTACTGTGTTCTAATTTCTATTCATAATAACTATGTCAAGACAATAGAACATTCAATTAGGTTATAAGTATAAATCACCTACAATTGTGAAAATTAGAAAAAATGTAAGATTTTGTTCATTTTAGAAAACACAGTAATCCGTCATAATTGACTACATTATGATTGACTACAAGTAGTAGTAATGTAGGTTAAGTAGCGCAGGCAACTTCAGTTCGTTTTCAGGTGCAAGTGCAAGTGCAAAAGTCCCCGGATGTAGGTCAAGGTCAAGTACCCGGATGTAGGTCAAAGTCCCGGATGTAGGTCACGTGGCGCCACCTATCGGATAGGTCATGAACTAAAACAACGCCCCTGGCGAATTTTTTGGAACTAAAATTGAGCGCCCCTGGCGGAATTTTTTGGAACTAAAATTGGGCGATCAAAAGCGCCACCTGGCGGCCTTTTTGTGAACTAATTTTTGAGTACTTCCCAAATTCGTGCGTCTTGATTTGATAATAAGTGCCCCCTGGCGGATTTTTTTCGAACTAAAATTTAGTGACCAGGAGCGCCACCTATCGGATTTCCCATGAACTAAATGTACTAGTTGTGCCATCTGACGGGCAAGTTGTAAACTAAATGTAGTCTAATTTTTTGAGTACTGCCCAAATTCGTGTCTCTTGCACGCTTGCGTGCAATAGAGCCTTCTGACGGATAGATCACGAACTACAAACATCATCCCTGGCGGGGCAAGTGAGCGAACCCCATGTTAAAACATAGGGAATTTTCCCCATGTTAAGAGATAGGGAATTTTCACCATGTTAAGAGATAGGGAATTTTTCACCATGTTAAGAGATAGGGAATTTTCCCCATGTTAAGAGATAGGGATTTTTCCCCGTGTTAAGAGATAGGGAATTTTCACCATGTTAAGAGATAGGGAATTTTCCCCATGTTAAGAGATAGGGAATTTTCACCATGTTAAGAGATAGGGAATTTTCCCCATGTTAAGAGATAGGGAATTTTCCCCATGTTAAGAGGTAGGGAATTTTCACCATGTTAAGAGATTGACGGATACATCACGAACTGCAAACATCACCGAAGGCGCAGCCTTCTCCGGCTATGGGCCCACTCGATCTCTCGACCCTGACAATCAACCCGGACCATCAACCAACGACCAGTTCAACGATCAGTTCGACGACCAGTTCAACGACCAGTTCGACGACCAGTTCAACGACCAGTTCAACGACCAGTCCGATGACAAATTCGACGATCAAATCAATTTCGTCTCTGTCATCAGCGCTGTTAATCAACCCAACCACCAACCTGACGCCATCACCTCCGACGAAGCGTCAGAAGCTTCACGAGACTTCGGATGACACGAGACAAGAGACGAGAGACGAGACTATGACCGTGCAGCTTCACGAGACTTCGGATGACACGAGACAAGAGACGAGACTACGACTGTGCAGCTTCACGAGACTTCGGATGACACGAGACAAGAGACGAGACTACGACCGTGCAGCTTCACGAGACTTCGGATGACACGAGATAAGAGACTCACCCTTCGTATCTGTTCACTCACTCACTCACTCACTCACTCACTCACTCACTCACTCACTCACTCATCCTTCGTGTCTGTTCACTCACTCACTCACTCACTCACTCACTCACTCACTCACTCACTCACTCACTCACTCACTCACTCACTCACTCACTCATCCTTCGTGTCTGTTCACTCACTCACTCACTCACTCACTCACTCATCCTTCGTGTCTGTTCACTCACATACTCACTCACTCACTCACTCACGCCGTCCCTTTGTCGTTTTCTAACAGTTTATCTGTTCAACATGTTACCGTGGTAACATTTTCGTAACTTTCTGACAACTCGACGGGTTATCGCGTGACATCTCACCTCTTTCTGACAACTCGATGGGTTATCGCGTGACATCTCACCTCTTTCTGACAACTCGATGGGTTATCGCGTGACATCTCACCTCTTTCTGACAACTCGACGTGTTATTGAAACACTAAACTTAGCCGAACACGTGACACGAATTGAACACAGACCGACAAGTGGGGTAAACGAAACACTATAGTTTGGCCAACAGAACTTTTTAGTGTCGGTAGGACTTATAACGTTTTAGGGCTGGTAGGACTTATAACTTTTTAGGGTTGGTAGGACTTATAACGTTTTAGTGTCGGTAGGACTCAGAACTTTTTAGGGTTGGTAGGACTTATAACGTTTTAGTGCTGGTAGGACTCAGAACTTTTTAGTGTTGGTAGGACTTATAACGTTTTAGTGCTGGTAGGACTCAGAACTTTTTAGGGTTGGTAGGACTTATAACGTTTTAGGGCTGGTAGGACTTATAACGTTTTAGTACTGGTAGGACTTATAACTTTTTAGTGTTGGTAGGACTTATAACGTTTTAGTGTTGGTAGGACTCAGAACTTTTTAGTGTCGGTAGGACTTATAACGTTTTAGAGCTGGTAGGACTCAGAACTTTTTAGGGTTGGTAGGACTTATAACGTTTTAGTGCTGGTAGGACTTATAACTTTTTAGTGTTGGTAGGACTTATAACGTTTTAGTGTTGGTAGGACTCAGAACTTTTTAGTGTCGGTAGGACTTATAACGTTTTAGAGCTGGTAGGACTCAGAACTTTTTAGGGTTGGTAGGACTTATAACGTTTTAGTGCTGGTAGGACTTATAACTTTTTAGTGTTGGTAGGACTTATAACGTTTTAGTGTTGGTAGGACTCAGAACTTTTTAGTGTCGGTAGGACTTATAACGTTTTAGAGCTGGTAGGACTCAGAACTTTTTAGGGTTGGTAGGACTTATAACGTTTTAGTGCTGGTAGGACTTATAACTTTTTAGTGTTGGTAGGACTTATAACGTTTTAGTGTTGGTAGGACTCAGAACTTTTTAGTGTCGGTAGGACTTATAACGTTTTAGAGCTGGTAGGACTCAGAACTTTTTAGGATTGGTAGGACTTATAACGTTTTAGTGCTGGTAGGACTTATAACTTTTTAGTGTTGGTAGGACTTATAACGTTTTAGTGTTGGTAGGACTCAGAACTTTTTAGTGTCGGTAGGACTTATAACGTTTTAGAGCTGGTAGGACTCAGAACTTTTTAGGGTTGGTAGGACTTATAACGTTTTAGTGCTGGTAGGACTCAGAACTTTTTAATGTTGGTAGGATTTATAACGTTTTAGTGCTGGTAGGACTCAGAACTTTTTAGTGTTAGTAGGACTTATAACGTTTTAGTGCTGGTAGGACTTATAACTTTTTAGTACTGGTAGGACTTATAACTTTTTAGTGTTGGTAGGACTTATAACGTTTTAGTGTTGGTAGGACTCAGAACTTTTTAGTGTTGGTAGGACTTATAACGTTTTAGTGTTGGTAGGACTCAGAACTTTTTAGTGTCGGTAGGACTTATAACGTTTTAGAGCTGGTAGGACTCAGAACTTTTTAGTGTCGGTAGGACTTATAACGTTTTAGAGCTGGTAGGACTCAGAACTTTTTAGGGTTGGTAGGACTTATAACGTTTTAGTGCTGGTAGGACTTATAACTTTTTAGTGTTGGTAGGACTTATAACGTTTTAGTGTTGGTAGGACTCAGAACTTTTTAGGGTCGGTAGGACTTATAACGTTTTAGAGCTGGTAGGACTCAGAACTTTTTAGGGTTGGTAGGACTTATAACGTTTTAGTGCTGGTAGGACTTATAACTTTTTAGTGTTGGTAGGACTTATAACGTTTTAGTGTTGGTAGGACTCAGAACTTTTTAGTGTCGGTAGGACTTATAACGTTTTAGAGCTGGTAGGACTCAGAACTTTTTAGGGTTGGTAGGACTTATAACGTTTTAGTGCTGGTAGGACTTATAACTTTTTAGTGTTGGTAGGACTTATAACGTTTTAGTGTTGGTAGGACTCAGAACTTTTTAGTGTCGGTAGGACTTATAACGTTTTAGAGCTGGTAGGACTCAGAACTTTTTAGGATTGGTAGGACTTATAACGTTTTAGTGCTGGTAGGACTTATAACTTTTTAGTGTTGGTAGGACTTATAACGTTTTAGTGCTGGTAGGACTTATAACTTTTTAGTACTGGTAGGACTTATAACTTTTTAGTGTTGGTAGGACTTATAACGTTTTAGTGCTGGTAGGACTCAGAACTTTTTAGTGTTAGTAGGACTTATAACGTTTTAGTGCTGGTAGGACTTATAACTTTTTAGTACTGGTAGGACTTATAACTTTTTAGTGTTGGTAGGACTTATAACGTTTTAGTGTTGGTAGGACTCAGAACTTTTTAGTGTCGGTAGGACTTATAACGTTTTAGAGCTGGTAGGACTCAGAACTTTTTAGGGTTGGTAGGACTTATAACGTTTTAGTGCTGGTAGGACTCAGAACTTAAGCAAGTCGACGGGTGAGATTTGCTTCAAAAGGAAGCAAAGCAAAGCAAATAGACGTGTTATCGCGTGAGATTTGCTTCAAAAGGAAGCAAAGCAAAGCAAATAGACGTGTTATCGCGTGAGATTTGCTTCAAAAGGAAGCAAAGCAAAGCAAATAGACGTGTTATCGCGTGAGATTTGCTTCAAAAGGAAGCAAAGCAAAGCAAATAGACATGTTATCGCGTGAGATTTGCTTCAAAAGGAAGCAAAGCAAAGCAAATAGACGTGTTATCGCGTGAGATTTGCTTCAAAAGGAAGCAAAGCAAAGCAAATAGACGTGTTATCGCGTGAGATTTGCTTCAAAAGGAAGCAAAGCAAAGCAAATAGACGTGTTATCGCGTGAGATTCCATCAAAAAGATGGAATTCCATCAGAATTGAGGGGTTACCACGTGAGATTCCATCAAAAAGTGGGAAATTTTTTAGTGTCGGTAGTACTCGGGAAATTTTTAGGGTCGGTAGTACTCAGGAAATTGTTTAGTGTCGGTAGTACTCGGAAATTTTTTAGTGTCGGTAAGACTCGGGAAATTTTTAGGGTCGGTAGTACTCGGGAAATTTTTTAGTGTCGGTAGTACTCGAAAAATGTTTAGTGTCGGTAACACTCGGGAAATTTTTTAGTGTCGGTAGTACTCGGAAAATTTTTAGTGTCGGTAGTACTCGGAAAATGTTTAGTGTCGGTAACACTCGGGAAATTGTTTAGTGTCGGTAGTACTCGGAAAATTTTTAGTGTCGGTAGTACTCGGAAAATTTTTAGTGTCGGTAACACTCGGGAAATTTTTTAGTGTCGGTAGTACTCGGAAAATTTTTAGTGTCGGGTAGGACTCGGAACTTTTTAGTATCGGGTAGGACTCGGAACGTTTTAGTGTCGGGTAGGACTCGGAACTTTTTAGTGTCGGGTAGGACTCGGAACTTTTTAGTGTCGGTCAGAACTTCATTCAAAGGGGTGACCATCATCGTTCCCAACGCCACTCAAACGACTATGTCAATAACATGTAAGGACAATCACCTGACAGGACTTCATTCAAAGAGGTGACCATCAGGGGCCCAACGCCATTCAACGGACACCAATGTAATTAGTCAGAGTATTGCCATCTACCGGCCATGATAGTTCTCTATTCGTCGACACACTTCCGGAAATGGTGAAATCGTAGAGGCCGCCATAACAGGTCGTCATGACATTCAAGTAACTTCCGGTATGACATCACATCTGGCATAGCGAGCCCTAGTGGATAATTGGAGTATCACCCCACACGATGGCGAAGTTCAACCACCTGACAGGACTTCATTCAAAGAGGTGACCATCATGGTTACCAACGCCACTCAACGGACACCAATGTAATTAGTCAGAGTATCGCCATCTACTGACCATGACGACCAACGATAGCGGAAGCGTAGAGACCGCCATGACAGGTCGCCATGTCATTCAAATAACTTCCGGTACTACGTTACTTCCGGCGTAGCGTCCCTAGTAGAGGCCGCCATGACAGTCAAGTGACTTCCGGTATGACATCACATCCGGCGTAGCGCCCCCATAGTGGATAATCGGAGTACTACGTCACACGAGGGCGCCATCTAGCGGATAAAAATGTTTAATTAGGTTAGCTAGAGAAAAAAAGTTGGGGTTAACCTCGCGAAAATTTTATGTTTTTGTCCCTCTGGGACAAAAATATAAAATTTTCGGAAAATGTATACAACCACTTTGGTGGTTGTTTAAATTTTCGCGAGGTTAACCCCAACTTTTTTTCTCTAGCAACCTAATTATACATTTTTATCCGCTAGATGGCGCCCTCGTGTGACGTAGTACTCCGATTATCCACTAGGGGGCGCTACGCCGGATGTGATGTCATACCGGAAGTCACTTGACTGTCATGGCGGCCTCTACTAGGGACGCTACGCCGGAAGTAACGTAGTACCGGAAGTTATTTGAATGACATGGCGACCTGTCATGGCGGTCTCTACGCTTCCGCTATCGTTGGTCGTCATGGTCAGTAGATGGCGATACTCTGACTAATTACATTGGTGTCCGTTGAGTGGCGTTGGTAACCATGATGGTCACCTCTTTGAATGAAGTCCTGTCAGGTGGTTGAACTTCGCCATCGTGTGGGGTGATACTCCAATTATCCACTAGGGCTCGCTATGCCAGATGTGATGTCATACCGGAAGTTACTTGAATGTCATGACGACCTGTTATGGCGGCCTCTACGGTTTCACCATTTCCGGAAGTGTGTCGACGAATAGAGAACTATCATGGCCGGTAGATGGCAATACTCTGACTAATTACATTGGTGTCCGTTGAATGGCGTTGGGCCCCTGATGGTCACCTCTTTGAATGAAGTCCTGTCAGGTGATTGTCCTTACATGTTATTGACATAGTCGTTTGAGTGGCGTTGGGAACGATGATGGTCACCCCTTTGAATGAAGTTCTGACCGACACTAAAAAGTTCCGAGTCCTACCCGACACTAAAAAGTTCCGAGTCCTACCCGACACTAAAACGTTCCGAGTCCTACCCGATACTAAAAAGTTCCGAGTCCTACCCGACACTAAAAATTTTCCGAGTACTACCGACACTAAAAAATTTCCCGAGTGTTACCGACACTAAAAATTTTCTGAGTACTACCGACACTAAAAATTTTCCGAGTACTACCGACACTAAACAATTTCCCGAGTGTTACCGACACTAAAAATTTTCCGAGTACTACCGACACTAAAAATTTTCCGAGTACTACCGACACTCAAAAATTTCCCGAGTGTTACCGACACTAAACATTTTCCGAGTACTACCGACACTAAACATGTTCCGAGTACTACCGACACTAAAAAATTTCCCGAGTGTTACCGACACTAAAAATTTTCCGAGTACTACCGACACTAAACATTTTCCGAGTACTACCGACACTAAAAAATTTCCCGAGTGTTACCGACACTAAAAATTTTCCGAGTACTACCGACACTAAAAAATTTCCCGAGTACTACCGACCCTAAAAATTTCCCGAGTCTTACCGACACTAAAAAATTTCCGAGTACTACCGACACTAAAAGTTTTCCAAGTGTTACCGACACTAAAAAATTTCCCGAGTGTTACCGACACTAAAAATTTTCCGAGTGTTACCGACACTAAAAATTTTCCGAGTACTACCGACACTAAACAATTTCCTGAGTACTACCGACCCTAAATATTTCCCGAGTACTACCGACACTAAAAAATTTCCCACTTTTTGATGGAATCTCACGTGGTAACCCCTCAATTCTGATGGAATTCCATCTTTTTGATGGAATCTCACGCGATAACACGTCTATTTGCTTTGCTTTGCTTCCTTTTGAAGCAAATCTCACGCGATAACACGTCTATTTGCTTTGCTTTGCTTCCTTTTGAAGCAAATCTCACGCGATAACACGTCTATTTGCTTTGCTTTGCTTCCTTTTGAAGCAAATCTCACGCGATAACACGTCTATTTGCTTTGCTTTGCTTCCTTTTGAAGCAAATCTCACCCGTCGACTTGCTTAAGTTCTGAATCCTACCAGCACTAAAACGTTATAAGTCCTACCAACCCTAAAAAGTTCTGAGTCCTACCAGCTCTAAAACGTTATAAGTCCTACCAACACTAAAAAGTTCTGAGTCCTACCAACACTAAAACGTTATAAGTCCTACCAACACTAAAAAGTTATAAGTCCTACCAGCACTAAAACGTTATAAGTCCTACCAACCCTAAAAAGTTCTGAGTCCTACCAGCTCTAAAACGTTATAAGTCCTACCGACCCTAAAAAGTTCTGAGTCCTACCAACACTAAAACGTTATAAGTCCTACCAACACTAAAAAGTTATAAGCCCTACCAGCACTAAGACGTTATAAGTCCTACCAACCCTAAAAAGTTCTGAGTCCTACCAGCTCTAAAACGTTATAAGTCCTACCGACACTAAAAAGTTCTGAGTCCTACCAGCTCTAAAACGTTATAAGTCCTACCGACACTAAAAAGTTCTGAGTCCTACCAACACTAAAACGTTATAAGTCCTACCAACACTAAAAAGTTATAAGTCCTACCAGTACTAAAAAGTTATAAGTCCTACCAGCACTAAAACGTTATAAGTCCTACTAACACTAAAAAGTTCTGAGTCCTACCAGCATTAAAACGTTATAAATCCTACCAACACTAAAAAGTTCTGAGTCCTACCAGCACTAAAACGTTATAAGTCCTACCAACCCTAAAAAGTTCTGAGTCCTACCAGCTCTAAAACGTTATAAGTCCTACCGACACTAAAAAGTTCTGAGTCCTACCAACACTAAAACGTTATAAGTCCTACCAACACTAAAAAGTTATAAGTCCTACCAGCACTAAAACGTTATAAGTCCTACCAATCCTAAAAAGTTCTGAGTCCTACCAGCTCTAAAACGTTATAAGTCCTACCGACACTAAAAAGTTCTGAGTCCTACCAACACTAAAACGTTATAAGTCCTACCAACACTAAAAAGTTATAAGTCCTACCAGCACTAAAACGTTATAAGTCCTACCAACCCTAAAAAGTTCTGAGTCCTACCAGCTCTAAAACGTTATAAGTCCTACCGACACTAAAAAGTTCTGAGTCCTACCAACACTAAAACGTTATAAGTCCTACCAACACTAAAAAGTTATAAGTCCTACCAGCACTAAAACGTTATAAGTCCTACCAACCCTAAAAAGTTCTGAGTCCTACCAGCTCTAAAACGTTATAAGTCCTACCGACACTAAAAAGTTCTGAGTCCTACCAACACTAAAACGTTATAAGTCCTACCAACACTAAAAAGTTATAAGTCCTACCAGCACTAAAACGTTATAAGTCCTACCAACCCTAAAAAGTTCTGAGTCCTACCAGCTCTAAAACGTTATAAGTCCTACCGACACTAAAAAGTTCTGAGTCCTACCAACACTAAAACGTTATAAGTCCTACCAACACTAAAAAGTTATAAGCCCTACCAGCACTAAGACGTTATAAGTCCTACCAACCCTAAAAAGTTCTGAGTCCTACCAGCTCTAAAACGTTATAAGTCCTACCGACACTAAAAAGTTCTGAGTCCTACCAGCTCTAAAACGTTATAAGTCCTACCGACACTAAAAAGTTCTGAGTCCTACCAACACTAAAACGTTATAAGTCCTACCAACACTAAAAAGTTATAAGTCCTACCAGTACTAAAAAGTTATAAGTCCTACCAGCACTAAAACGTTATAAGTCCTACTAACACTAAAAAGTTCTGAGTCCTACCAGCATTAAAACGTTATAAATCCTACCAACACTAAAAAGTTCTGAGTCCTACCAGCACTAAAACGTTATAAGTCCTACCAACCCTAAAAAGTTCTGAGTCCTACCAGCTCTAAAACGTTATAAGTCCTACCGACACTAAAAAGTTCTGAGTCCTACCAACACTAAAACGTTATAAGTCCTACCAACACTAAAAAGTTATAAGTCCTACCAGCACTAAAACGTTATAAGTCCTACCAATCCTAAAAAGTTCTGAGTCCTACCAGCTCTAAAACGTTATAAGTCCTACCGACACTAAAAAGTTCTGAGTCCTACCAACACTAAAACGTTATAAGTCCTACCAACACTAAAAAGTTATAAGTCCTACCAGCACTAAAACGTTATAAGTCCTACCAACCCTAAAAAGTTCTGAGTCCTACCAGCTCTAAAACGTTATAAGTCCTACCGACACTAAAAAGTTCTGAGTCCTACCAACACTAAAACGTTATAAGTCCTACCAACACTAAAAAGTTATAAGTCCTACCAGCACTAAAACGTTATAAGTCCTACCAACCCTAAAAAGTTCTGAGTCCTACCAGCTCTAAAACGTTATAAGTCCTACCGACACTAAAAAGTTCTGAGTCCTACCAACACTAAAACGTTATAAGTCCTACCAACACTAAAAAGTTATAAGTCCTACCAGCACTAAAACGTTATAAGTCCTACCAACCCTAAAAAGTTCTGAGTCCTACCAGCTCTAAAACGTTATAAGTCCTACCGACACTAAAAAGTTCTGAGTCCTACCAACACTAAAACGTTATAAGTCCTACCAACACTAAAAAGTTATAAGTCCTACCAGTACTAAAACGTTATAAGTCCTACCAGCCCTAAAACGTTATAAGTCCTACCAACCCTAAAAAGTTCTGAGTCCTACCAGCACTAAAACGTTATAAGTCCTACCAACACTAAAAAGTTCTGAGTCCTACCAGCACTAAAACGTTATAAGTCCTACCAACACTAAAAAGTTCTGAGTCCTACCGACACTAAAACGTTATAAGTCCTACCAACCCTAAAAAGTTATAAGTCGTACCAGCCCTAAAACGTTATAAGTCCTACCGACACTAAAAAGTTCTGTTGGCCAAACTATAGTGTTTCGTTTACCCGACTTGTCGGTCTGTGTTCAATTCGTGTCACGTGTTCGGCTAAGTTTAGTGTTTCAATAACACGTCGAGTTGTCAGAAAGAGGTGAGATGTCACGCGATAACCCATCGAGTTGTCAGAAAGAGGTGAGATGTCACGCGATAACCCATCGAGTTGTCAGAAAGAGGTGAGATGTCACGCGATAACCCGTCGAGTTGTCAGAAAGTTACGAAAATGTTACCACGGTAACATGTTGAACAGATAAACTGTTAGAAAACGACGAAGGGACGGCGTGAGTGAGTGAGTGAGTGAGTGAGTGAGTGAGTGAGTGAACAGACACGAAGGATGAGTGAGTGAGTGAGTGAGTGAGTGAGTGAGTGAGTGAGTGAGTGAGTGAACAGACACGAAGGATGAGTGAGTGAGTGAGTGAGTGAGTGAGTGAGTGAGTGAGTGAGTGAGTGAGTGAGTGAGTGAGTGAGTGAGTGAGTGAGTGAGTGAGTGAGTGAGTGAGTGAACAGACAAGAAGGATGAGTGAGTGAGTGAGTGAGTGAACAGATACGAAGGGTGAGTCTCTTATCTCGTGTCATCCGAAGTCTCGTGAAGCTGCACGGTCGTAGTCTCGTCTCTTGTCTCGTGTCATCCGAAGTCTCGTGAAGCTGCACAGTCGTAGTCTCGTCTCTTGTCTCGTGTCATCCGAAGTCTCGTGAAGCTGCACGGTCATAGTCTCGTCTCTTGTCTCGTGTCATCCGAAGTCTCGTGAAGCTTCTGACGCTTCGTCGGAGGTGATGGCGTCAGGTTGGTGGTTGGGTTGATTAACAGCGCTGATGACAGAGACGAAATTGATTTGATCGTCGAATTTGTCATCGGACTGGTCGTTGAACTGGTCGTTGAACTGGTCGTCGAACTGGTCGTTGAACTGGTCGTCGAACTGATCGTTGAACTGGTCGTTGGTTGATGGTCCGGGTTGATTGTCAGGGTCGAGAGATCGAGTGGGCCCATAGCCGGAGAAGGCTGCGCCTTCGGTGATGTTTGCAGTTCGTGATGTATCCGTCAATCTCTTAACATGGTGAAAATTCCCTATCTCTTAACATGGGGAAAATTCCCTATCTCTTAACATGGGGAAAATTCCCTATCTCTTAACATGGTGAAAATTCCCTATCTCTTAACATGGGGAAAATTCCCTATCTCTTAACATGGTGAAAATTCCCTATCTCTTAACACGGGGAAAAATCCCTATCTCTTAACATGGGGAAAATTCCCTATCTCTTAACATGGTGAAAAATTCCCTATCTCTTAACATGGTGAAAATTCCCTATCTCTTAACATGGGGAAAATTCCCTATGTTTTAACATGGGGTTCGCTCACTTGCCCCGCCAGGGATGATGTTTGTAGTTCGTGATCTATCCGTCAGAAGGCTCTATTGCACGCAAGCGTGCAAGAGACACGAATTTGGGCAGTACTCAAAAAATTAGACTACATTTAGTTTACAACTTGCCCGTCAGATGGCACAACTAGTACATTTAGTTGATGGAAAATTCGATAGGTGGCGCTCCTGGTCAACCAATTTTAGTTCGAAAAAATTCCGCCAGGGGCACTTCTGACCAAATCAAGACGCACGAATTTGGGCAATACTCAAAAATTAGTTCACAAACAATCCGCCAGGTGGTGCATAATTTTAGTTCGAAAAAAGTTGTTTTAGTTCATGACCTATCCGATAGGTGGCGCCACGTGACCTACATCCGGGACTTTGACCTTGACCTACATCCGGGTACTTGACCTTGACCTACATCCGGGGACTTTTGCACTTGCACCTGAAAACGAACTGAAGTTGCCTGCGCTACTTAACCTACATTACTACTACTACATTATATAGATAATTTACATTCATTGTAAATCATGTAATATTTTGTTACATAGCACTTAGGCCATTTGGTATTATGTAGCAAGTTACACACCACAATTTAAGCCGGCAAATTTTTTGTAAGTTAGCTCTGTTTAACGTCGCGTAATCAGTAACTGTTGTCATTCATTGCACTGCTGCTGCTGTAGCCATGTCGGATGCGCCGCTTCGTTCTAGATCTGCAACAAACGTGTGGTTAGTTGGGCAACCGCTTCCTTGTATCGAGAACCTGAACCATCTGCCTACAATTGGTGAAGTTCTGCGGCAAGTTTTCTACGACCCGAATGCTTTCGAGAAGCAGAAGAAATTATATCAGCAGCATGCAAGAACACACACACACAGGCGCAGTAAGAGACAAGCTGAGCTGGAAACTGAGTTTGGCAGTCGATTGCTGGAACTGTTTGATGTGGCACATGCAGAGTGTGATCAGCTGATCCGCATTGCTCGTGATGTAAAGTTTCTGCAAGATCAACGAAGTGAGAGGAGAGGAGGATGATGATGGCTGGGGAGGACAAGCCTTTCAAAGTGAAAGAGCAGAAACGGCAAAAGCAAAAATACGACGAGATGCAGCGACGAGAGTCTGCCTCCAAGGCATCTGATGAGACCGAGCCGACAACCGAGTCACTCACAGAGTCATCACAGGATGAACAGTCGGATTCTGATGGCACACTGGACGTTGATGTGGCTATCTCTATCATGAAATATCACCACAAACATCTAGATGTATCTGGATCATCGCATTCTTCTGAGCGGGGCGAACCAGTTCCCCAAACCAAGAAGGTAGCACGGCGCTGTCTTGTTGATGACCCGTTGTTTGTCGCTAGCTTGGACAGAACACAAACAACATCACGTCATGCGATGCATATTGTGACGCCTGCATTGATGGCTGCTTGTGTTGATGTATGCATCAAAACTCTGTGTAGAACATCACACGACACAGCACGCAGAGATGGCCGCGTCGCCATCGCACAGGCAATTAGAGAGAATTTCTACCCGGATATACCTCTTGTCGCACATTTCGATGGGAAACTATTACCTAACAGGCAAGGTGGAATATCAGATCGCATGCCCATCGTAGTGTCAGGGAAAGGGGTCGAAGAGTTGCTCGGCATTCCACGAATTTCATCTGGCACCGGAGCGAAGATGGGCAACGCTGTCCAGTTTCTGCGGGATTGGGAGGGCGTTGGCGAGCAGGTGGCAGGATTATGCTATGACACAACATCAAGCAACACATGTATCCACACAGGTGCCATCACTGTAATTCAAGGAGCATTTCAAAAACATATCCCTTTTCTCGCATGCCGACACCATATACTGCAGATTATTGCCGCTGCAGTTTTCGATCTAGTCTTTGTGTAGAATGATCCAACTATCCCTCTCTTCAGTCGGTTCAAGGAGAACTGGCCATTCATTGATCAAAGAAAGTACAACCCTCTGGACAGTGAGACAACTAGGTCATCTGGGTGTGCCTTGACTGCACAAGAGAACCAATGGCTGGAGAGGCATAAAGTTACAGCAAGCGAGTTCCTAACAGAACAACTTCGCAATAAGCACACACGACAGGACTACCTCGAGTTCATCCAGCTGGCCATCATCTTGTGGGTGGTGCACGTGACTCGAAACACCAGTTCAGCCCACCAGACGCCTACCACCGTGCTCGCTGGATGGCAAAAGGGATCTACTGCTTGAAGATATTCGCCTTCCGTGAGCAGTTCGAGCTTACTAGCCACGGACTACAGGCTCTACAGCGCATCTGCCTGTTCACGATCACTATCTACATCAGAGCATGGGTAGATGCAGCCAGCAGCAGACGTGCGCCTATCAACGACCTCTGCCTCCTTCATGACCTGGAGAACTTCGGTGAAGTGGATGGTGTGATTGCACAGACAGCAGCAATGAAGATGAGGGGCCATCTCTGGTATCTCAGTGAAGACATAATCTCTATGGCGCTCTTCTCTGACCGTGTCTCTGCAGACGAGAAGACCACAATTGTAGTCGCCTTTGGGAGACCTGCAAAGAAGAATGACCTGCGGCGGGTGGAGGCGAAGAAGATAGTCTCGTTCAATGAATTACACCTTGCAATTTTGCAACGGAACGTTCGCTCAACTTCTTCACTGCTCTCAACATTGAACGCAGCTTTCTCAACAGCAATCCCGAGACGTGGCCCAGCCGTCAATAATATCTTAACGCAGTGAAGACTGTCTCTTCTTTGCGTGTTGTAAACTACTTTTTGGCCTCCCTAATATATATATATATATATATTTGATTTAGTGTAATCGACTATAAATGTAAAGGAAACATATCACGCTGTTATGATGTATTGTGTGTGTGCCCGTGTGTGTGCCCGCGCGAGCGTGTGCTCGTGTGTGTGTGTGTGCGTGTGTGTGCGTGTATGTGTCTTACATAGATAATCGGCGGATAGTAATCATAAATACTAACACGACATTCAGCCATGTATGACATTGCCAGTCGTTGGTAGCTGCTACCACACTTGACGCGTCATTGGAACCTGCACTTGAAGCTGCACAATCCAACTTGATATTTGATCAATGTATAAATAGAGGCAGTTGATCACGTATCTTCAGTGTGGATGTATGGGTGGCTGTGCTTTATTCTTGAATGGTCCACGTAGGAAAAGAGACGATATTCTTTATACACGAAAGTTCGTTATATGTTTGTGCGTGTCCCTCTGCCTACCTGCACGTCCCCCAGTCTGTCTGTATTAAACACAGGTTGCCTATTGTGCAGGAAGCAATATAGGACACCAATGCATTCATATGAAGCAGCCCTGGCATACGTCGGTCATGTCAACAAGTTCGTCGTGTTGTCGTCGGTTGACTCGGGCTACATCGACTTGGCCTTGTATCTCTACACGACGTCCATTGAGCCGTTCAATATCAGCAACTTCTTGCTCGTCTGCTCCGACGCGTGGGCGGCTCGCGTGGCACGTGCACTTAGTATCACCAGCGTTGTGGTAGACCGACATGACAAGAACGGCAACACATCTAGCGTGTACGTTGATTTGCTGTGATGAATGCTTCTTAAAGCGGCTTCCTCGAATAGTTTAAATAACATCAGCATCCGGATTAATAAGGAACGTGCGTACATTTGTTTAAAATGTAATGGTCCAAATAAACTTAATTTGGTCGTTATATCTGATAATTTACCAAAGCTAGTTGCCATTCCGACATCTAACATCTAATCCACTGAATTTTTCGGCGAGTTTTTACGTGAAATTATTGCCATAACATGAAGTAAGTGGTTTAAAATTATAATTAAGTATGGCCATGTTCGGTATAAACAATTGATGCGGAATTTGGGTTATATATTTATAAGTTGACAACTTCGTATATTGTACGCTTGGCTTGATTTTGATTAATGATTTGTTAACTTTTTCGTACGTTCTATACTATTTTTGAAACATTGATCTGAACTCGTTTGTCAAAACTGATTTATCCAGCATCTCCCGCCGCCTCAGCCAAACCTTCTTGACGGGTCTTGTGGCCTGGTTCTGCAGCGCACCCTGGGGACTGCTAGAATGGTGCTGACATGCTTAAATAATATTATTGTTTATTAAAGACTGTCATTATTTTAACCTCTCCTGTCTCTCTCTATCTATCTATCTATCTCTCTCTCTCTCTCTCTCTCTCTCTCTCTCTCTCTCTCTCTCTCTCTCTCTCTCTCTCTCTCTCTCTCTCTCTCTCTCTCTCTCTCTCTCTCTCTCTCTCTCTCTCTCTCTCTCTCTCTCTCTCTCTCTCTCTCTCTCTCTCTCTCTCTCTCTCTCTCTCTCTCTCTCTCTCTCTCTCTCTCTCTCTCTCTCTCTCTCTCTCTCTCTCTCTCTCTCTCTCTCTCTCTCTCTCTCTCTCTCTCTCTCTCTCTCTCTCTCTCTCTCTCTCTCTCTCTCTCTCC
This sequence comes from Escarpia spicata, assembly GCA_963995525.1. Classification (NCBI taxonomy): domain Eukaryota; kingdom Metazoa; phylum Annelida; class Polychaeta; order Sabellida; family Siboglinidae; genus Escarpia; species Escarpia spicata. Next base: position 41,537,268 of record OZ023207.1, read on the forward strand.
ATCCCTCTCTCCCCCCTCCATCCATCCCTCCCTCAACATGGCACAGCTTCCCACACTGAGAGCACAAAAATCCAGAATGTAGTCAGAGTGTTTTTTAAAGATTTTTCGATGGTTCTAGTTTTCCTAGCCTCACGCTATTTGGCTATGTTTCATCGCCTGTTGGGTTCGAATGATTTTGTGCCGTTTAGGGTAATAAACCACCATTTAGTGTTCAGGTCAATGTCACACCTTTTCAAGGTAGCTATGAATACGTCTTTATATCGTTTACGCTGTCCTCCTACATATATCTTCCCTTGACTCAACTCTGAGTAGAAAACTTGCTTGGGTAGTCTCGTGTCAGACATGAGCAGTACATGGCCGGTCCATCTCAGCTGTTGTTGCACGACGATGGATTCAATGCTTGTCATATGAGCCTCATCTAGGACACTGCTATTTGTTCTTCTGTCCTGCCAAACGATATGAAATATCTTTCGTAAGCCGCGTTGATGATATTGCACTAAGGCTTTTATATGTCGTCTGTAAGGTATCCATGTTTCAGCTCCGTAAAGGAATGCGGGAAATACAACAGCTTTGTAGCCCTTTAGTTTTGTGTCTGGTCTAATGCCTCGATTATCAAAGACACGGATTCATAAGCGCCCGAAAGCTGAACTCGCACATTGTAGTCGGTGTTGTATTTCGTCATCAATATCAGCATTCTGAGAGAGGTGACTTCCCAGATATGAGAAATGAGATACATTTTCCAGAACTGCACCACGAATTTTTATCGTGGGCATCGGGCTTGATTGTTTTATCGCTGGTTGGCAGAGTAGTTTCGTTTTCTTGGTGTTCAACGTTAGCCCCATACACTCATATGCTTCTGTGAAGGTGTCTACTATGTTATGTAGGTCTTCTTCCGAGTGAGCACAGACTTGGGCATCATCTGCGTACTGGAGCTCAATTTCACTGGTAGATGTAGTTTTGGGTTTAGCCTTCAGTCTGCTGAGGTTATATAGCTTGCCGTCAGTGCAATAGTTTATTTGCACACCAGCAGGACGTTTTCCAGTCGTAAGTTGCAACATTGCAGCAAGAAAGATGGAGAAGAGTGTTGGTGCTATGACGCATCCCCGTTTAACATTAGGTTGGACTGTGAAAGGATCCGTGGTAGACCCATTGCTTAGTATTCTTATCTGCATATCATCGTGTAGGAGTCGAATTATGTTGGTAAACTTTGCCGGGCAGCCATTCCGTTTATAGAATCAAAAGCTTTGCTTAGATCAAAGAATGCCATGTATAGAGGAATATTCTGTTCTCTACACTTTTCCTGCAGCTGACGCGCAGTGAAGATCATGTCTGTATTACCCCTGGTGTTTCTGAATACACACTGTGATTCTGGGATGACTTCCTCGGCCAGAGGTAGTAGGCGGTTGAGGAGGATCCTCGCTAGGACATTGCCCGCTATTGAGAGCAGGGGCCGGTTTCATGAAGCGGCGTATCTTTACGCACAACTAGAAATTATACTGCTCGTAGTTAAGTGCAACTAGATGGTGTAACTTACGACCGGTTTCATGAGAACAATTTAACACTCGCGTAACTACGTTGACGTAGAATTGACCTAGTTACGTTGCAGTGGGGAATCCCTGTGTCCGCAGTAAAAAGTAAGCACGCAGGAAATAATAATGAGCCATAAAAGTTCGCATGTTGTAATATTGAACGAATGCATATTTTATTGCTAAGTGTGGCTGTGCATAAAAAATGTATATGTAGGTGTACAGCGTGAAATCAGCACGAATAATGCCACATTTGAATAAACTGTGAAAGACGCGAATTACAGCGTCTCGCTTGCCTTTTGCTTTTCTTTAGCTTTGCTAACCCTACACTTACGGCGCTGGAAAAATGTCGAAAGTAACGGTAGCGTTAGAGTCGGAAGTAAAGAGACAGCGTAAAGCTAATTTTTCTGACGGAGAGGTGACAGTGCTGCTGGAGTTATACCAGCAGCACTGTCATTTGTCATAACTCAAAAAAAGAAAACTCGAGTGTGGATAGAAATTGCCACGGCCGTGTCGGCTTGTGGCACGTCTACAAGGACACCCGGAGATGTCCGGAAGAAATGGATGGATATAAAACGGGTAGCACTTCAGGCAAATGCCGCATCGAAGCGGCCAAAGACAGGCGGAGGCCCGCCACCACATCGGCCATGGTTTGTAGACATGGTACTAAACATACTGGGTGACCAGACAAGTCTGATCAACGGCATTGGAGGTAGGCATATACTGCCACGGCACTGGTGTGGGCAATAATCGTGGGTCCAATCGTGTTTTGCCATTTATACAAAAACCTAACCAAATGTTTATGTGCTAAATCTGTAACACATATTCCTTCCAATTTCTGCAAAAAAAATGTTACAAAAGTTGTTTTGAGTGAAGTTCTTACGAAAATATGCCGGCGAAACCCAAATCTCATCGAAGACGCCTGCGTCAAAATTCGTGGGTCCTATCTACGCTGTGTAAATTGTTCGCGTGTCACGTGAATAAGTGCGAGACCACGCAGTGTATTAAATAGGCCAAGAGCGTTAGAACACGATATTTCAGTACCACGAAATTTTCTCTGCCCCGAATATTCCAGACGTGAGTATATGTGATATGAATATAATAGCCATAGTACAGTACAGCAGCTTCCCAATTTCGCCATACATAGTAAAATGCTTAGAAAGCGGCTTAAGCATGCTGCAAAATAGACCAGCGTAACCCCTAACGATGTCTACGACTATGTCCGACTCTACACTGGCGTTGGAACGTGGTGAATATTTGAGGGGGCACACTAAAAACACACATTCACTTTTGATTCAGCCATTTCAGGCTCTCAAAAACCCTCCAGTCTAATTGCACCCCGCAAGGCTGGCCAAAAATCCACCTTCACGCTCTCCAAAAACGTCCATTTGCACCCTGGCCCCTTGAGGCTCTCCAAAAAAACATTCAGACTCATGAACAACAGTATTGCATCTCAAAATCAAACCCAGCCCCTTCCCTAAATATTGGGCCGAATTCACCATGGGTCCAAGTCAACAGCTTGCATATAGTCGCTAGGGGATACGAGCACGAATATGTAACTTTGTAAGTTCTAAGGCTTGTGTTGTTGCGTATACATGCACATTCTGTGTTGCAGTGTTGTGCAATGCAAAATTTATGATTAAGAATATTAAACTATTCCATAACATTCCATGTATATATATATACTTTTTCCTGAATAAAATTGTATTACCAGGTGATATTATTACCATGAATAGTAGAATAACCTGTATACATAATTAAAATAATAATGTCGTTAGTCTGGCATGCATGCAACATATGCACGTAAGCCATTGTACGGTGTGTATATTTGTGAGCATATGTACAGAGAACACTAATAAATTTGCATCCTTTTGGTTTTTTATTATTTCAATTACAATATTACTTTCCAAGGTTTGGTAGCATTTTCTTTATTAATTACAGATAATATCGCGTACAAAATCTATGTTAAATTAGCTGTATTGATATGTAAAGTGTTGTTCAAGTTCTAATATATTGACTAACAATTTGTTATATTTGTATTGTCTGTTTTATATACATTTTTGTTTGTTTATATATATTTCTACCTTATTTTAAATAATTTTTGATTATTTTTTAAATATATATATTTAACATACATTTATTATCTTTATAATTATATTCTTTATCTAAATTGTGATATATTCTCATATATTCCAATTAATTTATTATCATTTACATAACTGACATGTTTGTGTATGTAAATGTATTGTAAACATCACCGAATAGGTTATCCATATTTATAATAAATGTTCTTATATTAGCATTTAATTTCAAAAGTTTGCATAAAACAGTTATACAGTACATAGCACTTAAAACTTATATTGCTGACTACATTCTGTGTTGCAATCAGTGTTTGTGTAAGTGTTGTGATTTGATTTGTGAACTTGTCTCAGTTCTGTGTGTGTATAGCAGGTTCAACCCCTTGTGTTTGGTGTTTGCATATAAACACAACTGGTTGTGTATACATGCACTGAAGCAAGTCATTATACCAATTTTACTATTGGAAAGTTACATTTTTACATTAAGTAGATTGCTTGTAGAACAGTAATTTAAAATTCACAAATACCAGGTATATTAATAATCTTGTGTCTTTCAGAGATATCTTATGAAATGCTTATTATTGAAGAAATGCATGTTTCATATTACGCAATTTTGCATTACTCTCATTTCAGGAGGTGGTGATTCGGGAACGATTCTACATGTTTCTGATTCAGACGACATTACATTTACAGGTAGGTCTAGATACCCAAGTTAATTTCTTTTTGAAGCAGTATCATGTGTCCTTTGGAAAGTATTTTGGGTCGCCATATCCAATGTATAGTATCACCATTTGTCCAACGTAGTGTAAAGGCAGCTTACTGATTAAACTAAATGTTACCTAAATGTCATCACACTCGAATATTTCACTTCAGCTAACGTGGTACCATTTTTGGTGAACCTTCTATTGAGACAAGTCCCAAGGTTGACTTGGGTGAGGTAGTTGAGTGAGGTTCTACTCTATAATATAGTCTCTATTATCATGAGTTCAATATTAATACAAGCGCAATGCACCTTCCATATGTAGGCCTACAGGCAAACATTTATTCCTACTTACAATCAAACACATATATATGTATATGTGAAATTAAGAAATAAATTAACATGAAATTTACATTTTCAAGTAGTAACCTCGAATACAAACTATGGTAAAATATCACACAAAATGTTAACAATTACTGTTCGTTGTCAGCCAAGCATTGCGGATGCTGGTTCTCAGTAGCGACTAGAGAAACAGCCCAACTCTACTGTGCATGTTAAACAAATTGGCATTAACAAATGGTACATTGCAAAAGTGTCAAACATGTGTAACCATCTGTGTAAAAGTTCATTATCAATATTCCACAGAGGAAGAAACTGTGTCATTCGAAGTGGTCGACACACTTGAATGCGACACACTTGAGTTCAGTACAGTCGACGACGAACATCTGTATGCCACGCAGCAGACACTGCCTCCACGTGCTGGAACCTCTTGGAGCGATCCGGCAAGTCAAAATGTCACCCAGCAGGCCTCTACGTCATGTAGAACCACCCTGCAGATCCCAACATCATCGCGAATTCAGGGTTTCAAACGTTCTTCAGACGCATACGACTGTCTTGTGGAAGCGGAGGTGAAGAAGATTCAGCTTGAACAGAAGAAGTTGACACTAGAGTGCAGTGTACTAGAACAAAAGGAAGTAATTGGACAATTAAAAATCGAACTGCTGAAACGAAAATTACAGCTACTTAATGAGCAATGAAAACAATAGTGTGGCACACATCTGTGAAAAAGTGTTTTTGGTTGACCTTATTTGAAGTTGGTGTATGTATGGAAATTATAAACTTTCATATTATTGTAATGCTTGTAATATTCCATCGTTCATTCTCATTCCATGAGAAGTGGGTTTTAAAGTGATTATTTAATGTTATGTCACACGTTTTTTTGGCATGTATTTGAACATCATTTCAATGTACTTTATTTACCATGCATTTAGATGAAGACATCATAAAGAGTCATGTTTGAGGAGCTGTGCCTTGAACTTTAACACCAACTTTCTCCAATATGTGCATAGCTGCTTATGCGAAAGTTTGCAATTGATGTGTACTGCTTGTTTGATAATACATTGACATATTTAATAAAATTCAATTAACAGCTACAAGAGATTTATGCAACCCTCAGGCAACCCAGTACGTTATTAACTTACCGGCTAAAGTAGCGCTGCACAAGTGCATCTCTAGTGGCCCTGCCAGTCAATGACTGTGTTGGATTGTCTCCTTCTCCGTCACCATCGGTGTGGCGGTTGTTATCTGGTAGAACATCATGCGGTAATGGCAAGCGGCGTTCATTTGCAATGTTATGAAGAACAATGCATGCCATGATGCTGTGGCATACATTGGCAGGCGAATAGCTGCAATTACATTAAAACAAGTTATGTAAATAAAAAATCATTATATTGGCATTTCCACATTAATTTTACGAACAGTGTCTCAGGAGGATCAAACTGTGACGACCAATTTAATATTGCATTTCGTTAGAATGACAGATACAATATTTAAATATATATATATATATATATAACATGTTAATGCTGTGAAGGTCAGCAAAATAGAACAATATCCAGTGTTAAAAATACATGTAATTCAACATTGCAGTTGTACAAATGTGTTTTCAAATTCAGCAATTTTTAACAAAAACAACTTTTTAATATTATTTCTATTCAGCAATGTGACAAAATAAATATCAAAACTTTCTTCACATTTTCTTTCTTCAATATAATCAAAAGACTTATTTCGATAACACTTCCTTAAGTAAATAGCACTAAATAAACAGCAACACTTGCTAGAAGCGTTCTTAACGTAACTTATTTATTTATAACATATGTGACAATGCTACACAACGGAACAAATTAAACATATGAACTGAATAGGTTAAATGAAAAAACTAACAAACCGCAGTTCAGTATGCAAGCAGTGCCACCGACGCTTTAACACTCCGTTGCAGCGCTCTATGATGCTGCGCGTGGTGCAGTGGGCGCTATTGTACCGCATCTGTGGTGCTGTCGTTGGGTTTATAAACGGCGTCATCAGCCAGTCAGTTAGCATATAGCCCCCATCTCCGAGGAGTAAATCAGAAATGGGCCTAGTTTGTCTGTCCAGCTCAACAAACATGTCGCTTTCTCTTAATATGCGTGAGTCGTGCACACTCCCTGCAATAATGTTGTAATATTTCATTCAAATTTTGAACACATTTATTTAAATATATAGATGTATAGATCACAGTGGGTACATTTACAGCATTGCATGAATGCAATAAATGGAACCAAATTTTTTTTTCATAATTTACATACATTCCAATATTCAGTCTGAGTGCAGTTTTTTTTTAAACTAAAAGGTACTTAGAAATACATGGAAAGAAAGAGTTTTCCTTGCCCCGGTCTCCCACACCAGCTTCATTTGCAGTACTTGGGCCTATAAAAACAATCTGCATGTGAAAGAAACGTCAACACGAAGTCCAAACATCGTTGGCTGCTTGTAAAAAATGCAGTTGAAACTTTTTCTGAGCACTTTTATCTTCCTTAGTCACCTGTCTAGAAGATCTGTATTTGTTTTCCATTTTGTTCCTGTATTTACTACTAACATTGGAACTAGGCCTTTACTAGTTGCCATGCAGACTATTTAGAATGTGCTCCCTTTTACTGTTAGGCTGAAACAAATTTAAAATTCTGCTGTCACTTTTGAAGACTAACCTTGTTAACCTTACTTACCCTTATCAATTCCACACCCAGGCATATCCATCCTTTTGTTGACATCTTTCATACTGCCTACATAAGTTGAGAATCTACCTTTATTTGCTGGTTGCGAGTCCCCCAGATATTACCAAAGACAGCCATCATTAATATCTGTATTACCCACCCAAGGTGGGGTATCATAGGGAACACACGACTCATTGTTGCTCACTTCAGTAATGGATTTTTTTATGTTTCATGAAAAATGTAAGGCAGTTTCAAATTCTTACTTGTCTGAGAGCAATATATATATATATATATATTATGAATATATATATATATATATATATTTGAAGGTGGACGTATTCAAAGGTTATGCCTAATCAAGGCTTAAATTAAACTTTCAAGCTAGCCTAAATTTATCCCTATCCCTAATGACTATAATGTCTATAAAATTTAATAATAATATGAATACATGGTAATACAATAGTAATTGCTATTCACAAACCTGGCCATTTCACCTCAGCGTTGATGATCTTCATTTGCGCATTGCACACGAGCTGCACGTTGGTGGAATGCGTTCCTTTCCGGTTTATGTATTCATGTTCATTGACGCTTGGACCGAGAATTTTGACATGAATGCAGTCAATGCACCCAATTACTTTTGGAAACCCTGCCATCCGGTAGAACTGCTGGTTCGTTCTCTCGATTTCCACCGCGTTGTCAAATTTCATGTATTGACCAAGCCGTCCACCTACGATATTTGCAACACTGTGCACGATTCGGCACACTGTTGGTTTGGTTATTGCGAATGTATCGGCGACATCAATTTGAAAACCTCCACAAGCGAAAACTCGCAACGCCACCATAAGTTGCATCGTCATCGAGGCCGAGGGCGGCAGTCCTCCTTTTCGGAATTTCGCTCATTCCGGTGTTCGAGCGCACCGCCAAACTCGTCAGTCAGCCACAATATATCATTTCTTCTAAACCTATAACGTTCAACTAGTTCATCGTCGTTTAACGAATCAAGAGGGTTATTTCTATATCTAAACACTCTTTCTCGTCTAATGTGTCTTCTTTGCAGTTCATGCACCAAACGCCAAGCCATTGATAAATGTAAATATTTATGTCTCGTGTGTGCGTCCCGGGAGCATCTTAGAACTTGGGGAGCATCCCGGGAATATGTCAAATAACGTAAGCTTATACCTGCCATATACCAAGCGCAAAGTTACGACCGACTAGCAACGGCTAATCGCACTTAGGAAATTCATGAAACCCAAATAACGTAACTTTACGACGTTCTAAACTTACGACGTCGTAGCGGCCGCTACGACGTCGTAAGTATGCTCATGAAACCGGCTCCTCTGTAGTTGCCACAGTGTCTTGTCTCCTTTCTTGAAGATGGTAACAATTGACGCATCTCTAAAGTCACTTGGGAGTTGTTCTTATTCGCGATGTTAGTTTGTCTCCTACATATTTATTAACTTCTGCTGGGATGTCATCAGGTCCAGTGGCTTTCTCATTTTTCATTTGTTTAATAGCACTCATCGTCACTTCATATGTGGGTAGTTCATCGATTTCAGTTCTGATCTTGTGTTGTGGAATATTTTCGAAAACACACGGATCAACTGTAGAGTTTTGGTTAAAAAGCACCTCCAAGTGTTCTTTCCAGCGAGGGTTAATGCTGTCTTGGTCCTTATGGAGAGTGCTTCCGTCATTGGATCTAAGTGGTGTTGGCCCATTAGCTACTGCGCTCCATGTTGAACACATTGACGTTTCCAAAAAAAAATTTTTTAAACTCCTTAATACATACATACGTATATTCATTCATACCTACATACATGCATACATAGGTGCGTAGGTATGTATTTACATACACACGTTTGTTCATACGTATGTAGGGCATACGTACGTATGTTTGTACTTATATGCATGCTGTACTGACAACATGTTTTGTTTTATAATTTCCCTCCAGGTTCGACACAAGTGAATTTAAACTCAAAACACACGTGAATACCGACTAAATACTGAAAGCTGTGAAACTCGGATACACAGTGCTCTTAGTCGACGTCGATATTGTCTTCTTGAAAAAAACAATCCCGTTTGTTCATGCTCATTGTGGAAACTGTGACAGCTATTCAAATTATATAATTGAGGTAAATATAATCTAATACATATTATTGTATTACAGTTCAGTATAAAGGTAATGGTCAATCTGTGTGTTCATATATTTCTGTAGTGATGTAATTTATATTATTTAGTATACCGGACCGATAGGCGTAGGTCAACAATAGCTTTGTTCAGTATTGTTCTGTTAGTATTGGTAATTGAGTTATTTACTAGTTTACTAATATTGTTGTATTCACGAGCTGTTTTATTTCAATCCATGTTTCCTTTTTAAACATCCATATATGAGGTATATCAAATACAATATACCAGCACACTGCATACTAGGCACAGATACATACTAGACACAGTTGTTTACGTAAATATTTTCATTTCATGATACGTCATGTCTTGTAGATGAACAGTGGATTCTACTTCGTTAAACCAACGAAGAGCGCCATAGTTCTCTTCACACGCGCCCTACAGATGGGCCGTTCCAAGCTGATTTTAAGTGACCAGAACACAATCTCCCACACAATCATGCAGATGAAGAAGAAACGGAACCTACGGGCGGAAATTTTGCCTGATGATGTCTTTCCTAACGGCAAAGTTTATTTCGAGCTGGGTGGTCGAATGTTCGCCGGCGACAACACTTGCAAGGCATGCGTAATTATTCACAACAACTAGTTTGTAGGTCAGCCGGCCAAAAAGTATCGTTTCAAGAAACACCTCCTATGGCAGGTCGACACATATAGGTACTACTCGTGTCCACGCCGGAAGTATATGACTTACGACAACCCTGACGATTTTGGCGCTAAACTGACATTCATAAAGGAGGATACGGCACTTCGGAGTGCCTTCTCCATAGCAAACATCTTCAACCGGACACTTATCTTGCCGCGGTTTCACTGCTACAAACGGTGATGTGATGGTGGCCAGAAGTTACACAGCAACAATTCAAAACCGCACTGCTACGTGGATGTGTAGTATAAAATATCTCAACTCGACCGTGAAATGACATATCGCGAGTCGGTATTCCTTCAACACCCACTTGTACCGAAGTCAGTCAAGGTGTCAATGTCACCAGTCATGGAAATCATCTCCGGAAGTACGAACACAGTGTTGCATAAGGACTTTGCGAATACTTTCGTCACAAAGGACAGCAACGGACCAACAAAGAAGGAGATCGTTGAACTATTCAGATGTTTCTATTCTTCGATTCCGTTCTCTCTATGGTGCATTCACCAGGTTTTACACACTCGCTCAGTTCCAGCGGAAACTGAAAGTCGGACTGAGCATGTCGCATTATCGCCAGTTTGAATGATGTCACCATTGTCTACCACATCGTCAGCATTCCATTAAATCTGAGCGACGTTGACATCGACGTATCCAACATGATGAAGGTTGATGTTATGGAGGTAATTTGGATTTAGACATTATATGTACCCCCTAATTTGTAAAACTTGTTCTGTGATCAAGAAATATCCGAAAAATAAACTAATGGTGGCGGACGATTTTACCCACGTTTCGTTTGGCGTAATGTGTTTGGGTAGTATTTAATTGGTAAGACCGAAATGTGACGTTGCAAGGAATTTTGACGAGACCGGTTTCTAATATGCTGCGATTTAAATTTCTTATAGAAAACAACAACCAAATTATATTTGTTAAATGCGTGTTGTCACATACATGTAGTCTCTTTGACTGTGGGTATACCAATAGCGGTATGATATTTAGTGCATCATTGTTCATGTTTTACATGTATCCCCCCACACACCATACACACACACACGCACACACACACACACACACACACACACACACACACACACACACACACACACACACACACACACACACACACACACACACACACACACACACACACACACACACACACACACACACACACACACACACACACACAGGTGGGCCCTGCACGCTGCACCTAAGGTACTCCAGTCTATATATATATACATATATATATATATATGTATATATATATGTATATATATATTTTTTATACATACATACATATATATATATATATATATCAAGAACTTAACATACACATGACCGATTTTTTTGACATTTCCGTAACTCGTATTAAAAAATACAGACAGGTTCATCAACCAGAAGACCCACATGTCAACGCTACCATACTAGGGTGCTCCACGCTGGTCACAGCGTCTGCTACGCGAAATCGACCAGGTGCAGCAACTGGTGGTGTCGGAGTAGTAATTAAATCTTCACTGCTCCAGAACATTTTATTTATCGCCAAGATAACAGACCGCATCATACTAACTGGGAATCCTAAAACTCATGTTATGCCATGTAATTCCCCATCAAATATTAGCGAGGAAACAGCAGCCGAAGAGTTTTATGAAAGCCTTGGCCAGACAGTACTACGTATTCATATACCAGATAGTTTACTTGTGGTTACGTATATTTCACAACTTAATGGTGATATATTATTTTACCGCCATAATTGTGCTTCTTATCCGTATGTGTTAATTGACTTTCAAATATTAATTTGAAGCCAAATTTCACCGATCGACCACCAATGAGCACATTTGATCCCTTTTAGAACTACCGTAATTTGACGTATAAACGGTTTCTCCCCATCAACTACAAATATTGGACACGCCTTATGGACGGAATGAAACATAAGCAGTGGCATACAAAACAACATCACGAAATAAACTGCAAGTATAAACTAACTTTCCATTAAACTAAACCATGGGAGAATAACGAGTGGGTACAACATGCATAAGAACTGAGAATGTGGAACAACAATATTTACAACTCTGCTAACAATGTTGATTTTTCAAGCGATCATTGCGGAAGTGTAAGTACTATTTCAGAGAAGAACCGATAGTTATTAAAGAGCAAGTCATTAAGATAACATAAGGATTTGGAATGACTCAGATTGGATACGAATGTGGGAGACCAGCAAATGTCTAAACTTAACACATGGAGCAATGCAACTGTTTTAAAGATCAACCCACATAAATAATGCACAAACTATGAAAGAGTGTTAAATAAATCATGTAATACACACTGTTATAGTAAACCACACGAGAAGCCTACACAGCAAACCTTTAACGCAATGGCCGTCTTCACCCTATCAGAGTCCATGCGATTCTCCTGATCTGTGCCAGTCCAGATGTCGAGCGAGGCCAAATCACCGTCCAGCTCCACAGGTCGTTCGGTGCGTCCAGCGTCGTCTTCAGTGCCTTCGCATGTCTGAGCGTCATCTATTTATAATCAAACTTGTGGGTAGGTAAACGTTTTCCTACGCGTTGATTTCCGTCCTGCACGTATAGTCTAGGACTTTTATGGTTTGAGTTGGAACAAATTGCAACATAAGCTATTTCAAGTGTTTTGATTACACTGAAAGTACCTATAAAACATACCAAAAGTATACAACAAAGAAAATTAGATACGTGAGTCAAAACAAGGAATCAATATTTCCCAATTAACCCATGCTAAATACCATTGATACCTAAAATCGTGGCATTTATGCAGACAGGCCAGAAGCCTATGGCAAATTTAGACATTCATGTTTTGATCATCAAGGCCGTTGTGGTTTGAAAGAGAATGAGGTAGTTCTGTGTTTTAGAAAAATGTATATATTTTCGAAGTAGCATATATCTATTCAGTTTCGTGAAGACTGCGACGAGGTACTCATAAAACTATGAATATATCTAAACAATAGACAGACCCTGGCATCTGCCGGCAAACTCTAGACCACATTGTCTACACGCGCCGACCCTATATACTTTTGATATGTTATCTAGGATATATGCCTGCTTTCAAAACTGCAAGCATTGCTTCTGTTACGATTTGCTCCAACATGACCCTATTTTGGCTACAAAAGTTATCGACTAGTAGAGCAACAGGTACGCAGGCAACACCGCTGATATGTTTTCTGTATTGCTTTGCATGAAAAATAAACGCAAAGCTAGGTCGCGTTGAACGATCGGAGTCAAATCACCCGACGAACAGCTTCAATGCGCGCTTATCTAAACATTGATTCAAGCTGTAAAGAAATTAATATTCCAAGTAAATACTAGTGATGTTAATGTGATTGTATTACAATGTAACACAATTTATGACCAATGCGTAAAACGCTAGTTGAAAATGGGGAAAGTCGTAACGGATTCTCGTCCGACTGATTTGGCTACGTCACATCGAAAATTATGTGCGTGACCTCCGTGCATCGGCAAGATCAAATATTTTCGCATGCAAGTGTCTCTTTAAACATGTGGCCTTATGTTTGATCATAAGTTTTGTTTGTTGCCAGAATTTCATCAAAATATACCACAGAATGTCCGATAGGTCAATTTGCCGCAGCTTCTGTTGACATCTCAAGCTTACATACAAATAGTGACCTGACACCCTCGACCTCGTATTTCGAATCGCCTTTGTGGTTTCGATGCTACCCACACGATTGCAGCATTTTTCCATATATTTTTAACTATTTATATCGTTAAAAATAGTCAAAGCACACGATGTAATGTTCCTGTTTGCCCAAATAAACACGAAATTATAAATGCAAGATTTACCAGTGCCGTTGCATTGGCATTGCCATTGCCATTGTCATTGGCATTACTTCCCCTTCGGCCTTGCCTTCCCCTTCGGCCTTGCCTTGGATAATACACGCACGCGCACTCACAAACACAGACACACACTTTGCTACCTGCGTGAATATGCATACACACATAAATGTGTGTGCCTGCCTGCCTGCCTGCCTATTTGTGTACTATATGTCTATCTGTTAGTGTATGTATGCATGTCTGTCTGTTTGTTTGTCTGACTCTCTGTCTCTCAGTCTGCATATCTGACTGTCTGTATATCTGTCTAACTGCCATCTGTCCGTCCGTCTGTGTCCTTTTCTCCGTACAATTCAAGTGGTTGCCTTATTTGTACGATATAACGATAACATTACGATACATACAATATTCCTCGCCAGTTCTCTTACCGGAGTACCATGCGCCTTCCAATCCATCAGCCGAAGTGGGCACTCGTATGTCTCATTCTTCCCGTCTGTGTACTCATCTTCTTATACAACCACTGGACTGACAACGCACACATTATCCCGGCCAAGAGAGAAACAGCACATCTAGAGGGAGATACGCGTATGCAGCTTTGCGTTCCTCTCGTTCCTTACGTTTATTCCGATTACGTAGACTTCCGCATTGTACTGATGGCGTTCAGACGCCCCAAGGCACTGCAGACGACTCTTGACGCACTTAATGACCTGGAGCTGGACGGCGATTCGGCCTCGCTCGAGATCTGAATTGACAGAGATCGAGAGAATCGCGTGGACTATGATACCTTGAAGAAGGCCGACGCGTTCAAGGTTTGTTGTTTCTCTTATGTTTCACTGTCATAATGGGTATTACATTGTTTAATTCATACTCTTTTTGATATGTTTTGCATATGATGCACCGCCTAAATCGTACGACCTAGACCCAACTCCTACGTGGCTATTAGTCTCAGCAACGAATGATTTAGGTTGGACAAAAATGTTAACAAAGCTTTCTCACCTGAAATGGGTTCGTTGGTGGTATGTTTCACCACCAAAAAAACCCACCCGAATCCAGCCATGGCAAAACCTCTTTTTCGGCTCAAATCCAAGATGGCCGACATTATACAGGGTCTATTATTCAAATGGACCTAATTTTGGAACTAAGCAACATAAAAAACACTTTTAAGGTGTCATTTCCAACTAACTTTAGGACGTCCATTCGTTTGGTGACACTTTGGAGGAAGTCATGGGGCAAGGTCATGCGATAAGGTCAAGGCAAAATGTTATAAAATAATCTGGAAATAAGCTAGATTCGGACCAAAATGGCATGCCTTTGCAACGAAGTGAAGTTACAAACACATATTTAGCATCTTCTGGTGGTCTCGAGCCTATAAGAATGTCTCAGCCTGCGGCACCAGAGCGACTCCTCAAGATAATTCGATGCAGTTGCGGTGGTCACTGCGATAAGAAAACGTGCAGCTGCCGTAAGAATGGACTGCAATGCACACCAGCATGTGGCCAGTGCAAGGGCATCACATGCATGAATGTGACACAAGTGGAGAGCCAGGATGACGATGACCAGGATGTTGATCAGGATCAAACAGGATTGTAAATATACAATATGCATACATGCATATTGACATTGAAACGTGACTTTGAACTATAATCACCTGTAAAATGTGATTTAAATGAGTTGGTCCGAATCCAGCTTATTTCCAGATTATTTTATCAAATTTTGCCTTGACCTTATCACATGACCTTGACCCTAACTACCTCCAAAGTGGCACCAAACAAATAGACATCCTAAAGTTAGATGGAAATGACACCTCAAACTTGTTTTTATGTTGCTTAGTTCCAAAATTAGGTCCATTTGAATATTATACCCTGTATATAATGTCGGCCATCTTGGATTTGAGCCGAAAAAGAGGTTTTGCCATGGGTGGTTTCGGGTGGGTTTTTTTGGTGGTGAGACATACCACTAACGAACCCATTTCAGGTGAGAAAGCTTTGTTAACATTTTTGTCCAACCTTCATGGACCGCGATCACTTCGTTGCTGCGACTATATTGAGAGAATCGATCGATGAACTTCTGCCCATTTTTTCGCACATAGTTGTGGCATATCTACAGTCTTCCGTTGTTCCAGATAAATACAAGACTGGCTCCATCTTGCCATTAATAAAGAAGGCTGGAGTAAATGCAGAATCATTGTGCAGAACTATCGACCTCTATCGAATCTGGCATTTCGTGTACTACTCTACTCGGTACACCCCCCCCCCCCTATTCCCGGTGTATCCGTGTTATGTTCATGCAGCCCTTTCTCTGTTTGTACTGAATTAACGCCAACTATTGGGTAGGTTGGTATTGGGCAATCAAATTTATTAACACAGGGATTGCCACTGTGCACATATAATATATACAATAGTCACATCTTGTGCACATCCAGGTACATCCAGATTACAGAGTGATGGACAACACATGTTATGTCCGACACATTTTGTACATTTCGAATAATCATACTAGACATTTACCAAAAAACCCTTGATTGCTGTTATATTAAATTACAGCATACCGACTGTAATATGCTTACAGTATATAAAACACAAGGGAAAAAGATACATGGTATGCAGACTGCACACCTTTCTATAGTACTAGCTACAGTACTTCAGCTTGATATATACAAAAGTGGGGGATAAACCCCCCCTATCATACAACATTCATGTAACATCCGTATTTAGTTATCTTGCATTATGTATGCTAATATGGAAGTAACTAACACACGCTATACGTACAACAGATACAACGGGTGGGTGGGTGGTATTCAAAATTTTGTAGTCAAATCTGAAGTTGTCACGATGGCGAAGCGAATTGAAGTGACGAGAAACCCTGCATCGTCTCCTGCCCACACATTTTTTCCCGCGCCCGCTGCTGGCCAATAGGATGCCGCGTAACTGACACGGGCTGAATGGGTATTTTGGGCCAGCTTATTAAGCGTTGAGGCGATTCAAAAGGGGTGTGCAGACTAGGAGGGGGAACAGGTTGTATAACCACCTAGCTTAACCGCTAGGCGCTCGCTCTGTTGTTACACAACAATTATTTTCATCCTGAAGACCAGAAATTCATTTCGTGTACTACTCTACTCGGTACCCCCCCCCCCCCCCCCCCTATTCCCGGTCTATCCGTGTTATGTTCATGCAGCCCTTTCTCTGTTTGTACTGAATTTACGCCAACTCTTGGGTAGGTTGGTATTGGGCAATCACATTTATTAACACAGGGATTGCCACTGTGCACATATAATATATACAATAGTCACATCTTGTGCACATCCAGGTACATCCAGATTACAGAGTGATGGACCACACATGTTATGTACGACACATTTTGTACATTTAGAATAATCATACTAGACATTTACCAAAAAACCCTTGATTGCTGTTATATTAAATTACAGCATACCGTCTGTAATATGCTTACAGTATATAAAACACAAGGGAAACAGATACCTGGTGTGCAGACTGCACACCTTTCTATAGTACTAGCTACAGTAATTCAGCTTGATATATACAAAAGTGGGGGATAAAAAACCCCTGGCCTCCCATGTTCACATGTGGTGGCCCTCACCCCCACTAAAGGAATCTGGCATTTCTCTCTAAATTAATCGAGCGCGTTGTAGCAAAACAGCTGAATGTCCACATGCAAAAGAACAACTTGCACGACCAGTTTCAATCGGCATATCGACAAGATCACTCAACTGAAACGGCTCTGCTTAAAGTACACAATGACGTTCTGTCTGCAGTAGACCGTGGCTGTGTTGTTGTGTTGGTTATGCTTGACTTGACCGCCGCTTTCGACACCATTGACCACGGCATTCTATTGAGCAGACTCACTCCAAGATTCGGTGTCACTGGTGCTGCGCTTGAGTGGCTCAGATCGTACTTGTCCGGTCGGCATCAAGTCGTTCGTATTGGAAGTGTCAAATCCTCCCCAACTGCTGTGCCGTATGTTGTACCGCAAGGCTGCGTACTCGGGCCATTGCTGTTCACTGCATATATCACACCACTTGGCGTCGTCATCAAGAAATTCGGCTTGGATTATCACCTGTGTATATGCCGACGACATGCAACTTTATGTTTCTCTTTGTCCTGGTGGAGATGGCCAATTGAACTCAATGGATAATCTATGATGTTGCCTAGAAGAAATTGGTGAATGGTCTCGGATCAATTTACTGAAGTTAAATGATCAGAAGACGGATGTCATGGCGTTTAATACTAAACAGAAGTTGCCATTGTTAAAGGAGATTCGCATTTTTGACTCGACTTTGACTTCGTCTTCAAATGCGCGCAACCTGGGCGTTGTTATTGATCAATCCCTCAACATGACTAACCACATAAGTGCCATTTTCCGAACAGCGTATATGCACCTCCACAACATCAGTCGTATCAGGCGATACCTCACAACAGATGCGATTAAATCACTTGTGCAAGCTTTCGTCATATCTAGAGTGGACAACGGGAACGCGCTACTGGCTGGACTACCATGGACCACATTCAC
The DNA here is from genome assembly GCA_963995525.1 of Escarpia spicata. Classification (NCBI taxonomy): domain Eukaryota; kingdom Metazoa; phylum Annelida; class Polychaeta; order Sabellida; family Siboglinidae; genus Escarpia; species Escarpia spicata. Next base: position 41,555,760 of record OZ023207.1, read on the forward strand.
AAACTCCAGCGAATCCAAAACATGGTAGCCAGAAACATCACATTCACACCTCGTCATGACCACATAACCCGTTTCTAAAACAATTACACTGGCTGCCAATCAAATGCCGAATCGAGTATAAAATACTCATTTACGTGTTCAGATGTCTGAACGGGATGGCGCCGCTGTATCTTGCCAACCTGTTAACCAGGCATTGTCCGGGACGCACACCTTCATCTGAACAATTTTTGCTTGAAGTTCCACGAACGAACCTGGTCAGTTTCGGGGACAGGTCCTTTCGTGTGATTGGACCTCGACTATGGAATGCACTGCCCATTGCTATCAAGTGCAGCAGAACTCTGTCGGCGTTCAGAGAGACACAAAAGACGCACATGTTCAAAGCTCAATACTGCTGACATTTTAAATATTTCATTTGAGGACATTTTACTGCATATCTTAATTTTATACATATATATTATGTTGAGTGCATGTATCAGTATTTATTTATGTATGCGTGCGTGTGTGTGGGTATGTATGTATAGGTATGCACATATATAAATAGAGTAATAATAGGTATAGTTTATAATTTATCTAATTTTATTTATTTATAGTCTCTAATTAATGGTTTTAATATAACTAACTTAATGTGTTCTACATTTTATCTGAAGTTTCTTTTTTTGCAGTTTTTATTAGTGTACATGTAATCGCCTGATTGTATTTTATTGTACAGCGCTTTGAGCATATTATGGATATTGCGTTCTATAAATATTAACAAATATTATTATTATTATATATGTGTGTTGGTCTTTAAAACATTTGCATTGCTTCGTATGTTAGGTTTAGCCTGGACATTTGATAGTGTCCCACATTCTTAACCAATCTAATTCATTTCAAATCCTTCGTCATAAAGAAAAGTACATTATGTAATCTTGTTAACTTGTTAAAAGTTCGCATATTTAGTATCCATTGGTTCTTCTCTTAAATAGTACTTCCACTTCTGTAATGATCGCTAGAAAAGTCAACATTGTTAACTAAAATATGATGGTTCCATATTTTTTATTTCGTGACATTATTTTGTATGCCTGTGTTTATGTTCCGTTCCATTCATTAGGTTTGTCCAGTTTGTGTAGTAAATGGGAGAAACCATTTGGCAGATAAGTCAATATACGTCAAATTACGGTTGTCGTAAAAGGAGTAACATTTGTTCATTGGTGTTCGAGAGGTGAAACTTGGCATGAAATGAACATTTGAAAGTAAATTGACAGATCTATTCGGATAAGTGGTACAATTACGGCGGTAAAATAATATGTCACCTTAAATTTGTAAAACATACATGTACTAGTGAAACATAAATGAGTTGTACTTTAATAAATGTGTTTTTGTTTAAAGGAATGTCAAATGTTGTCATTAAATAACCGAACACCAGTTTTACAGAACCTTACAACATTATTTAGTTGTCCGTCGGTCTCATAATAAGTTTCGTCTTTGTAGTGGCAATTAAGGCAGAATATAGTGCACGTGCAAGAGCGCCATGTCGGTATCTATGGACAATGGGTCGACACCTGACGACCAAACCTCGACTCAGATGAACTGGTGCTGCTCCTGGAGGACGATGTCACTCCATCTCGCTACGCCTAGAAGTGGCTGAAGGTACATCGCTGACGTCAAGTATGGGGAATATTTAACGTCATAATAATAATACGTTACACACACGCAAGGACGCACGCACGCACGCACACACACACACACACACACACACACACACACACACACACACACACACACACACACACACACACACACACACACACACACACACACACTACCCAAGACGGGCAGGTGTCACATAGTTGAACAAATGTTGGACTCTCGATAAACCGAAGTATTCGTATCCATGGCGATGGCTCTGGGTGGTTAAATCTTATATTGCTAGCATGGCCAGTTGAAATGGTGATAACAAATGTTGATTATTCCGTGAAACACGCACGTATATATGATACGCATACATGGTACGCAGAAAGAATAACTACATAGGCCTACATATACTTTCATGTAACGACGTTCCTGTTTCTTGGTTTATTAAAATAGTGTGTTAACATTACTCTCAAGAAGCGTGTTTTTTATTTTGAAATATTTGTATTTTATTTAGAAATACTTTTACCAGTGTCACATGACAGTGGTCACGTGCCACGACCACGTATTGCAGCAGCAACAACATATCGTTGACGACGACCGTGGGTCCGAGTCGAACTTTTCGAGATAAACAAAACTAGTTTATTGGGAGGTAATGCTAATATATACCACAAGGATTATTACTCCCGAATCGGTCTCTACAACTACAGCAGACGCGGCTCGACCAACCGATCTTCGACGCCAGGGCGAGATCACAGGATGCCTACTAACGTCAACAAAAGCAGTTCAGGAATACCATGTGTTGACGTTGTATTACGTGCACAGATTATTTCAATCGTTCTCTCGGGTGTTCTTGCATTCAGGCGGCACGTGATCGTTTCCACTCCCAAAGTGACGTCATGGGGTATGCGCTACAAAGCGACGGAGTCGACCGTGCCAAGGGAACTGGGCCAGTCCGGGGACCTGTATCTCACCCCTTCTTTCTTTACCGACTTATCGGATCGTGGGGCTGTGCACCAAAGCCACTTATCTGGCGTCAGTTCCAGGTTTGTGAGATAATAATAATGAGAGTAAGTTCATTTTAAAATCGGCGTTAGTATAGACAAAATCCACTGAGAGGGTCAAGAAATACGTGCTAAAAATACACTACACGGGTCGGTGGTTCAGGGTGAACATGGAATTGTAATCGCGGAATTTAATATTTTATATCACCGTAAAGAAAATAATCTTACCTACCAATTTGTCGCTGGATGTACGTAGGAATTGTCTTTACTTTTTGAGTTACTGCTGTTTGTGCATCGCGAATTTGTTATGTATCGGCGGCTGTTTGACAGCTACGCGGCAATCAAACAGCTGGCCGCGTATATATTGCAGGATTAAGCTATCGCGATGTTCAAACGGCAATAACACAGAAACTAAATCATGTGTTCATCCAGCGGCATATTTGTAGACAGGATTATCATATTTTAAATCATGTTAACAAATTGTAATTCGATTATTGCAATTTCATTTACAACGGCTTTACACGAAATTGCAATAGTGGAATTTAATATGTCGCAATGTTCAAACGGCAATAGATCCACACTAAAACATATAGTAAATTCCTGTGTATACCCACCGACAGATTTGTAGGTAAGATTATTGTCCTTACGGTGATATAAAAAAATAATTCCGCTACTGTACACACACCAACCCACACACCACTGTAAAGGATAGGACGTGGTCAGCGATCCTTTCTTAGGTGACGTCACCGACGGTTGTCAGGTGTCGCAACAAACAGCAGAACATAAAATGAAAAGCGCGACTAAAAGGCAGCCTTGAAAAGGTTGACGAAGACGGTTAAAATATTATTTGAATATCAGGACACTAATTTAATGTTGAGAGTATATTTAGTTCAGATTGGGAATAAAAAAGTTAATTTCACTAAATTTTGAATAAAATCTTACGAAATTGCCTATCGCAAAAGCTACGAATGTGCATGAGTAATGTTTTTATTCGCCTTGTAGATAGATCACACACACACACGCGCGCACTCACACACACACACACACACACACACACACACACACACACACACACACACACACACACACACACACACACACACACACACACACACACACACATAACACACTCACACACGCCACACACACCCACTTACACACGCACACACCACACACACAAGCACAACTAAGACACGTGTTTCCCACCCGTAGGACTGGTTCCACGAGAAACGGCAACAATTATCGTTCAAACCGTATGTACCGGGTCACGTGATGACCGAGTGGTATAAGACTTTTGAGCAACGTGGAATAGCGGACTCCATGTGGTTTATATACTACACAAACAGCAAAAATCTATATTGTTTCTACAATAATCTGCCAGCGAAGCTACAACGATCTGATGTGTGCATTGGAGTCCACAGACGGGAACACGGTTTACATTTCAAAGGGACAGGTCTCAATAACTCACGCTTGCTACTGAAGACGTGGGACAAATCGTACGTGACGTTCTCCAAAGTCGTAGCCAAGATCGAGTTTGATGGCAAAATCTTGCTAATAGACACAACACAATAATACAAAAAAGTCGTGCGTACATGCGTATGTTCTACTGTGTGCACAGCATGGCAATAGGGCACGGAAGTGTTTCCGTTGTTTTGCGAAAGTTGACGAGATGCGCATTCGGTGGTCTAGTTATTGATCTCCCACTCGTTCAGCTTTTACTTGCTGTTTCTTAGACTTTTACATTACCGATTTGTTCTGCCAGAAAGGATAATTATTATCGTTAGTGTATGTGTGTGTGTGTGTGTGTGTGTGTGTGTGCGTGTGCGTGTGCGTGTGCGTGTGCGTGTGCGTGTGCGTGTGCGTGTGCGTGTGTGCGTGCGTGTGCGTGTAAATGTAACATATCACACCAATACCGACATACCCACCCCTAAATGGATGAATATGATAAAAACAGCAGCGACATGTTTGAGATATATGTTGTCGGAAATTGAAGTTACTATCAAAGCTCACTCCTAGATTCCGCACCGAGGTTGCTGGCGTGATATACTGATTCAAAATACGCGTAGGGAAAAAACCATCCAGTTTACAACGCTGCATTGGAGTACCAATAATGATCAATTCAGTTTTATTTGCATTTAATTTCAACTTGCTGTCAGTCATCCAATGGAAGATATCTTGAAGGCAATCACTAAGTTGGTTAAGGGAGCGATTTGTATCCGGGGTAGCCAACGAAATGTAGATCTGAGTATCATCAGCATAAAGATGATGATCTAAGTTATGTCTTTGTATAACAGAGCTTAGTGGCGTGGTGTAAAGAGTAAAAAGCAAAGGCCCAAGAACAGAACCCTGGGGAACACCAAATAAAGCCGGCAGTGCAGCTGAAAAGCAGTTCCCAATCTTTATAGTTTGGTATCTATCAGTTAGATACGAAGAAAACCAGCTTAGAGCCGTACCACTTTAATAGGCGTCCAATGAGAATGCTGTGATCAATCGTGTCAAACGCGGCAGAGAGATCTAGTAAGGTAAGTGCAGTCACTTTACCATTATTAATGTTCAAGTTAATGTCATTATGAACCTTTAAGAGGGCAGTCTCTGTTGAATGAAACTGCCTGTATACTGATTGTGACACATTAGTTAAGACATTTGTATACAACTTGATTACTATTATTTATATATACTAGCATACAAAACAATACTTATCTGGCGTTTTGCATGCGTGTTTTGTCACAGTGCTGTTAATATAAATAATTATAAAATTAATGTTAATAATAATGTCACAGTTTCTCCTTTATGGTAAAATACCCCAAAATACATATCTGGAACTGTCCTTGTGCCTTGTGCCTTGTGCTTATATATCCAAGTAAGTCATTGATAACCATTAGACAGGTTGATCAAGCATGCATTGGAAAACTCACGTGTGGGTGTGAAGGTCCGAAGCATTTTGTTAGGGACAGTCACGACGAAAATGACACTGTTGAACCAGTTCGACAAGTGGAGTGTTGCAGTGGCTTTGTTTTATCCGTTAGTCAACACTCGCTTGTTCTGTAGATCCGGGTTACAACATCATCCTTGGCACGTACTCCGGTTTTAAACGTGCTACAAAAAATATGTGTTTGAGAGTCTGGATGGCATAACAAATGGATCTTGTGAACAACATAGGTGTAACAACCGGGGTTGGTGTCAAGTACAGCCGTACTTGAAATTGGGCGTGTGTATTTGTACTGGATCAAAATTAATGTTCTTGACCCCCAACATTGATAACAACATGAGTAAACATGTACATTATTGAGAGAGTTGCAAGTTGTTAATGATGCGTTAGATATTAATGCGATTTTATCTGTATTGTACGTGTGTCTCATTGAGAAGAAATATACCCGCTATCAATTCCGCTATTTTTCTTTGAGGCTAGAATTACACTTATTTTTAAACAATTCATAGGTATGTTTACGATGTGAATACAATGAATGCAATGTTCTTGTCTGAACATTTTTAGGTGGCTTATCTAGATTTCGTAGTAAACATGTTTACACCATGTTCACTTTATGTTGAAAGATAGCGTTCATACAAAATACTAACACTCATCTTAATTTTTTTGAAGCCCACGTTTATTACGGTAACACATGAACATAAAAAATAAATGAATATCATTCATCATATTTATAGATGCACAAGAAATTAAAATTTTAACGGCTTCATCACAAACGTTGAACTAACAGTTACAATAATGTATATTACGTCTGTACATATGTACCGCTAAAAATAATAGTGTCGTTATTCAAACAACTCAGTCAAATGATAGATTACACGAAGGGTACATCACTGGATGTTGTAATAAGCATAGTGGATGTCGCAGTAAACACAGTGTATGATGTAGTAACCACATATCATCTTTTTTTTTAAACTAGTTCTTCTTATTATGATAAGTTACAATACAATACAACACAACGTTAGTCATCCCTGTAAGGGCAATTATATTGTCGTTTGGGCGGGCACAGGGTATACAAATATATATATATATATATATATATATATATATACATATATATATATATATATTTATATATATATATATATATATATAGATATTAAAATATAACATAGGTAACAGCGTATTACATGGTCACAAAAAGAATATTTATCACATGAACAAATGGAGTGCATTTCTTCACACTGTAACCATTAAATATGTAGAATAAACACACACACTACATTCATTTCACATCGTTAAAAAGACTGATTGCAACAGGAATAAAATATAATTTTTTACGGTTTGTTTTGCACGAGCGGCACCTAAAACGGCGGCCCGACGGCAGAGTCTCAAACATGGGATATAGAGCATGACTATCATTGACTAAAATAGAACGTGCCTTCCTAAGTATCTGTTGTTCACAAAACTGAGTGATGTCTTTCTATGTCACTGCAATTATTTTGGAGCAGATACGTACACACTTCTGAAAAATGTTCTTGTTTTCATACTCAGGTTGAAATACCAGCAGATAAACAAAAAACAAAGAACAGTCTCAATAAAAGACTCATAAAACAGGTTTAAAATTGTTTTTTCAACAGAAAAGTAGTTAAGTTTTCTAAGAAAGTACAGGAGCTGCTGACATTTCTTGTCGATTATTTCAGTGTTGGCATACCATCTAAGTTTGTTACCAAACACTGTACCTAAGTATTTGTACTTGGTGACAATTTCAATCTCTTGATCATGAATGGTGGATTTTTCAGGACTTTGACTGTGTTTTTTGAAATCTGTTACTAACTCCTTGGTCTTAATGTACATTTTGAGAACAAGCCCGTTTGTAGCTTACAATGTGGTTATACACTCGGATGTGAACAAGAATTAGTCATTGATTTAATTAGGAAACATGTCCACTACCTGACAATATGCTTTGGTAGCTGACAGTCGTGACAGTAATATTTACCAAATGTTGGAAAACACAGAGCATCGTTACATAAACACCACAACGCGCTCGCAGATGTTCGTTGTTTGTTCAAAATGACGAAGGCTGGAGAGAATGTGAAGTTCACGTCCATCGATAGGCCCTAGTCGTGATTGTTTAGAATGGTAAAATAATATTCATATTGCTATGCTATTGGCGTGAGGATAGACATGTATAAGCATGTTTTAGCGTCTGTACTTCATGTTGTCAAGTTCATGACGCAGGGGCCGTTTTCCCGAAGTATCGTGCGATTGTTAAGTTACGTAATACGTAGTACGCGCACATTACGTTTTACGTTCTGAACAACCTATTTACCGCATACAAGGCGAAAATCTTTACATATTATTGAAAAGATAGAGGATTTTTATCTTATCCATGGGGTCGTAGATAAATCCCTGAAAGGTTAAATTGGCGATCGAGATTCAAGTCTTTTAAGAACCGTATATAAACAACTAAGACGTCTATTTATGTCGTGTCCACACAAACAGAAAACCTTAAGAGACTATTACTTTAAACCGGTTTAAGATGTGCAATTGTTTAAGAAGTTAAGCCACTTAGCCACTTTATTTTACGCAGCGTAAGTCGTTCATTGTTCAGGTCGGCCAGTAGTAATACGCGTGGTGTACCGCGCGCAACTGGATTCGGATGGGAGCAAGATGTAGGTCAAGGTCAAGGTCCCGGATGTAGGTCAAGGTCAAAGGTCAAGGTCCCGGGTGTAGGTCACGTGGCGCCGGTGGCGCCACCCAGCGGATATGTTATGAACTAAAACACCGACACCTAGCGGATATGTGACGAACTAAAATAGCGCCCCCTGGCGAAACTTTTTGGAACTAAAATGGGGTTGCCCAGTACCCCCCACTACCGGAATTTTTTGGAACTAAAATTGGTTGACCAGTAGCGCCACCTATAGGTCTAGCGGATTTTTTTGGAACTAAAATTGGTTGACTAACTATACAAGTGGTGCCACCTGACGGACAAGTTGTACATTAAATGTTGGAGTACTGCCCAAATTCGTGCCTCTTGGTTTGACCAGTAGCGCCACCTAGCGGAATTTTTAGAACTAAAATCGTTGACCCCGTAGCGCAACCTATCGGATTTTCGATGAACTAACTGTACCCGTGGTGCCACCTGACGGCCGAGTTGCGAAGTAAATGTGGGAGTACTGCCCAAATTCGTGTCTCTTGCACGCTTGCGTGCAATAGAGCCTCCTGACGGATACATCATGAACTACAAACATCATCCCTGGCGGGACAAGTGAGCGAACCCCATGTTAAAGCATACAGGTTTTTACCATGTTAAAGCATAGGGAATTTTTACAATGTTAAAGCATAGGGATTTTCACCATGATAAGAGATCGGAAATTTTTGTCATGTTAAAGCATAGGGATTTCACCATCAACTGAAAGCACCCCTGTTAGATAAGTGGTGAACTAAATAACTACTCTGCAGTCCGCGTGCAGTCCGCACTTGTGTACATTCTACTCAGCAGTCCGTACTTTTGAATGTTCTACAATCTGTGAACTTTCGGCACGCCCACGTGACTTTTCGGCACATTTTCTAACACTATAAGGGCGGTGTTTTGCCAATCGAACCATCATTCGTTCCACGACGACGCCATGGCTAACATCTCGCAATGCAGCCTTCAGCGACAGCGACGTAGACGAACCGTGTTGCCGACCGTTCGTGGCATCTGGCACCCGACCGCAGTCACCGGATGTCAACCGACCACCATCACCGTTGTACCACGATAGTGCCAACCTCAAAACACCCAACTACCATGCACCTGCAGCCTTCAGCGACAGCGACGTAGACGAACCAACTAGCCGACCGTTCGAAGCATCTATCAGCCGTCCGCAGTCACTTGATGTCAATCAACCAGGCATACCGTCAAGCCTCTACGCACCGGAACCTGAACCTCGACCCGAACCAGAGGTCGCTGTGAAACCGAAACGAGTTGAATTTTCAGGGGCCGACTCTCCCTTGTCAAACCTTTACCCATGCAGGGTCGAAGCATTCGGTCGGGTCTTTAATTCGGTCGAGCATGCCTACCAATACAGGAAGGCATTGTATCACGGCGACGTCGAATGCGCAGAGCGCATCAAAGCTGCGAAGCATGGACACTTGGCAAAACGAAAAAGCAAACAGATTGGAGAGACGAGATCTGGTTGGAACGAGGTCCGTGTTCACTGGATGCATCATTTGCTCCTCGCAAAGTTCGCTGCGTCAAAGGATTTGCGAACCGTATTGTTGGCAACCGGAAATGCTGAACTGGTGGAGCGTGTACCATCGAAAGAGGGCTTTTGTGGACTTGGTCGTGGCTGCAAAAATGGTCGAAACACTCTGGGAAAACTATTGTGTGATGTCCGCGACAATTACTTGTAGACACTGCGTTGTGTAATATCGATAGTTCATTGCAAGACTCTGTGTCATAGCAATGACAAAACAATGTTCATTATCTGGTTCTTGCATTTATGGAGCGCGACCTGTAAATACGTTTGTGTTATAATAAAATGTTCAAACCTTATATTGTGTAATTTTGTTGAAGTATAAGTAGTATAAGTACCGTGCATCCCAGTTCCTTTCATCAGTTGCGTAAAGTATGGACACGAGGTTAGTTCATCCTTTTACTTGTATCGTTGCTGGGCCGACGGGCTGTGGTAAAACGACGTTTGTTGTCTCTTTACTACGTCATTCTGCCACACTCGTAAACTCACCGCCCGAAAAGATCACGTGGTGTTACGGTGAATGGCAGGCGTTGTATTTCACGCTCTCTACGATACATCCGAACATAGAATTTGTCGAGGGTCTTCCCGATGTGTCGTCTTTCGATCCTAAAACGAGAAACTTGGTAGTTATCGACGATCTCATGTCGGAAACGGACGAGAGGGTCACCAAACTGTTTACGAAGAAGAGTCATCATTGCAACACGTCCGTAATATATTTAGTGCAAAATGTATTTCCCAAAGGGAAAGAGAGTCGCACTATAAGTATAAACGCACAGTACATGGTACTTTTCAAGAATCCTCGCGACAATACGCAAGTGGTCAACTTGGCCAAACAGATGTATCCGGGACGAATAAAGTACATGCAAGATGCTTTCAGAGACGCAACGTCCGTACCACACGGGTATTTGTTCGTCGACCTCAAACAGGCCACACCGGAACACCTGCGCCTGCGTACTAATATCGTTAAGGAACCAAACACATTTCAGTACGCCTACCTTCCGAAGATATAAATAGAAACACGCCGTGACACTCGTCATTCGTCATATCGGCGCGAGTAAAGAGAAACGCGTTGTGCCTTTGTTTCCTCGCTAAAGCGGATCCTGCTTTAGCCAGAGCCATCATCGACAAGGGAAAACCAGATCTGGTACACAGTCTGTGCGAGTGTGCACAGAACATATTAGAAGGGAACGTATCACTAGAGAAAGGTCACAAGACTAAACTGCGTCGGTACTAGAAGGACCTCAGAACCTTGGTCGTCAAGAAAACCGGTCTTCATAAGAAGAAACGTATTCTACAGAAAGGTGGTTTCCTTGCGGCCCTACTAGCTCCCTTTGCTACGTCCCTTCTAGCCCCGTTGGTGACGACGTTGTTGCAGTCGTAACTACACGACTATGGACCACACAAAGAAGATGGCGCTGGTCGATCCACGTATTTTGGATAACGTTCAACTGCAACCTCCTTCTCCTGCTAATCCTATAGGGAGTGTTTTGCATCGACTGGATGACGAAATGCGTTACATATTAGAACAAAGCGATATGGACGAGAGGGAAAAGGTCGTAGGGAGCCGTATTAATAGTCTTGCACGACACGACACCAGCATTATTACGGCATGTCTCCTCGCGTAGGTAAGAAGACGAAGCGTTCACACGATGCATTGAAAAGTATTTACTACGACACGAAACTAACCGGAAGTTACGGAGGCATTGATGCCCTGTATCGTGCTTCACGTGCTTCACACGCTTCACGTGCTTCACGTGCATCGTCGAAAGAGGTGAAACGGTGGTTGTCGGAACAAGACACTTACACACTACACAAACCGGTGACATATCGTTCCAGACGTCGACGTGTCGTAGTGGGTGGTATAAATCAACAATGGCAGGCCGATCTGTTAGACATGTCACGTTTGAAAAGGTACAACGACGGTCACACTTTCATTTTGACAGTGATAGACGTGTTCTCCAAGAAAGCGTGGTCTGTTCCTTTGAAGAACAAATCGGGGCCGTCACTCACGACGGCGTTTCGTCGGTTGTTAAAGGACAATGATGGCCCACTGTCATTGCAAACGGATAAAGGAAAAGAGTTTTTGAATAGGCAACTGCAAGAGTTTCTGAAAGAGAAAGGTATCCACCATTTTACGACACACAACGAAGAGACCAAGGCGTGTATCGTGGAACGTTTCAATCGTACTCTGAAGACACGTATGTGGAGATATTTCACGAAAAACCAGACGTTAAAGTACCTGGACGTATTACACCACCTAGTCGATTCGTACAACGACAGTTATCATAGAAGTATTGGAATGGCGCCGTCTGAAGTGAACGTGATCAATCAAGAAGAGGTTTGGCAAAGGTTGTACGGAAATGAAGGACACGGAAAAGTCAAACCGGTTTTAAAAGTGGGCGATCACGTGCGTATCAGCAAAGTCAAGAGACAATTCAAAAAAGGTTACTTTCCCAACTGGAGTGACGAGATATTTACCGTCAAATCAGTTCATCGTTCCGATCCGCCTGTTTATCGTTTGATCGATGATGAAGACTCGCCGATAGAGGGAACATTTTACGAACAAGAACTACAGAAAGTGGTTGTGGCCAAGGATAAACTCTATCGTATCGAGAAAGTGTTGCAGCAGCGCAAGCGAGGAAAAAAGACACAGGTCCTGGTCAAGTGGGTAGGGTATCCCGACTCGTTTAACAGCTGGTTGGATAAGGCGTCACTCGTCGCGTATAAAGGTTAGTACACACCAGTCGAGCCGTCATTCGTGTCATGGAAGATACGACGGACGTTCGATTCGAAAACACAGAGCTCGAAGATACCGGAAGTAACAGCAGACGTTGGGTGTTGTTTGGAAATACGTGTCCGAAATCGGAAATCGTCTTCTTCTGCCAAATCGTCATACTGTACACCGTTATATTGGTTAGTATCTACAACCTGACTAAAGTAGACGGAAACTCTAATCTGTGGACGGCTTTGTTAAGCAGTTCCCTGGGATACCTGTTACCTAATCCGACGTTGCGACAACAACATGTCGTCTGATTTTTACCTGACATTACCCAGCAACGCGTCTATGGAGTTAAATCCCGACAACACGTTGATCCACTATGTCACGGCTTTGCCGCAACGCATCAGTTTAGTCGGTCAGTGGGAGTGCGGGCTGGTTGAGATTCAATACCCGCACAGTTGGTACAACGTAGGAAAGGAGGACGCTTACTTTTACTTGACTTGTCCGACGGGGGAGCGAGGGATTTACACCACCGGTGACGACGGTAGTACTCAGATTTACCGGGAAGGCACCATCCCTCACGGCTTTTACAACACCGCTCACGAGTTGATGCACAAAATCAACGAGGCGCTGGGGAAACTGAGCACCGATAAAGTCAAGGCCCGCCTGAAGTTCAGCCCCATCTCTAACCGGATGAAGTTGCAGCTATCACCTGGTGTTGAATTTAACATACCCCTTCAGAGCCATCTGAAGACCGTACTAGGCTTCGATTCGACCGTGATCGTGAGCCCACCCAGCTTGACGGTCGACAACGACACCGCCGTCGTCAACAGCACCGATCCCGTCGCGTATACCTACGAGTACGAGGGTCGGTATACGGTGGACATGAATCGGGGAGTCGACACCCTGTACGTGTACACGGACCTCGTGGAACCGCGTGTGGTCGGGGATGCTGTCGTCCCTCTGTTGAGGGCTGTACCCATAGAAGGGAAACACGGAGACGTGGTGTCAAAAAGTTTTGACAATGTACAATACGTTTCCGTCTTGCACAAAAAATTTACGACCATCGAGATCGATATAAGAGACGACACGGGACGTCGCGTATCATTCGAGCGAGGTAGAGTGACGGCAACACTTCACTTTCGACGACGCAAACCATCATTTTTTGAAACATGAGTCGTAATCGTTCTTACGAAGACTACTACGTCAGACAAGTCGGCGACGGATTGCCCGTGTTTGTTGGGGCAAGAGTGCAACGAGGTCACGGTCTAGGTAGTTTGTTCGGTGGCCTCATTCGAAGTGCTATGCCACTCATAAAAAGAGGCGCACTCGCTTTGGGAAAAGGAGCGTTAAAGACAGGTTTGGGTGTGGCCGGTGACGTGTTGTCTGGACAGAACATTAAAGAATCTGAAAAGAGACGTGCGAAAGAAACCGGAAAGGACATGATCAGTAGAGTGTTGGGAAGCAGTGGGCCTCCGGGCATACGCAACGCTCCTATAAAACGCAAGCCGACGAGCACTCTAGCCAGTGTTGCCAAGAGACGCAGACGACAGAAGACGCGTCGAGACGACATATTCGACTAGACATGGCTTTTGTCCACCAATTGTCGTGTGAGGGAGTCAAAAGCGAATTGGACCTATTTAGTTTACCGACGACACAAACAAGTATCGAACACGCACAATGGATCGAGCATCGACCTGTCGCCTCGATAGGTTCGGGTGGTCCTATCGAATTCTTATTGCCCGGATCGGGAGACGATTACCTGGTGTGTGTGTGTATGTGTGTGTGTGTGTCGGTGTTTGTGTGTGTGTGTGTGTGTGTGTGTGTGCGTGTGTGTGTATGTGTGTGAGTGTCGGTGTGTGTTTGTATGTGTGTGTCTGTGTGTCGGTGTGTGTTTGTATGTGTGTGTCTGTGTGTGTGTGTGTGTGCGTGTGTGTGTGTGTGTGTGTGTGCGTGTCGGTGTGTGTTTGTGTGGGTGTGTGTGTGTGTGTGTGTCTGTGTCTGTGTGTTTGTGTGTATGTGTGTATGTCGGTGTGTGTTTGTGTGTGTGTGTGTCGGTGTGTGTGTGTGTGTGTGTGTGTGTGTGTGTGTGTGTGTGTGTGTGTGTGTGTGTGTGTGTGTGTGTGAGTGTCGGTGTGTGTTTGTGTGTGTATGTGTGTATGTCGGTGTGTGTTTGTGTGTGTGTGTGTCGGTGTGTGTGTGTGTGTGAATGTGTGTGTCGGTGTGTGTGTGTGTGCGCGCGCGGGTGTGTGTGTGTCGGTGTGTGTTTGTGTGTGTGTGTGTGTGTGTGTGTGTGTGTGTGTGTGTGTGTGTGTGTGGTGTGTGACTGTCGGTGTGTGTTTGTGTGTGTGTGTGTGTGTGTGTGTGTGTGTGTGTGTGTGTGTGTATGTCTGTGTGTCGGTGTGTGTTTGTATGTGTGTGTTTGTGTGTGTGTGTGTGTGTGTGTGTGTGTGTGTGTGTGTGTGTGTGTGTGTGTGTAGGACGTCTGTGGGAAAGCACAGGTGTTCAATATACTACGTAATTATTTGCGCATGTTTCGCATACACATTTCAATATTATTACTTCTATGTAAAATATGTGTACAAAGCGTACTTTAACTGGATGTTCGACATATATTAAACACGCGCACCACACACACACATGCACACACGCACGCACGCACGCACACACACACACACACACACACACACACACACACACACACACACACACACACACACACACACACACACACCATAGTTCCACTTGTCTGTTGTGGAATCATTGCATCGTGTTCAGATTAACTGCATGTACGCAGATGGTGTACTTACCCCTGAATATTTCCACTTTTCTCTATATTCCACACACTGTGTAGAATGTAGTAATTGGCCGCACGAGTACCGGCGAACGCTGTGATCTGGCAATGTAAAATCTGCACATGTCAACAAGCCCTAGACAGGAGAAAAACTATTGTAGACACAAACGGACGACCTTTAACATTAAAGCTAAACTGGTCCGTTAGTTCTGACACGTCACAGACAGAGGATGACGTCAAACAACTACACATGTTAAAGGGACGTGGTCTGTTCGTCTATCCGGAATTACCGGGCGTAGTAATTTCTAAGTGGAAGTCTGCTGTGTTTACAGTGGGAAGGTGAGCATCGTTAAACATTAAAGGATATAGCAATTAACGCAGCCCGACTCGGTCATAATGTCAATGAAGCTTATTTTGAAACTGAATGTTTTGTTTATTATTTGAACATGCACCCGTAGTCATGCCTTCGTGCATTTGCGATCGTTGTTATGGGCTTACTGAACACAATTTTGCGGGCAGTATAATTTCAACGTAGTTAGTATATCAAATGGTGACAAAGTGTCAACAGAAAGGGTACACAGTACTCTGGCTAAATCAGAAGAGAACGAAACATATATGAACATAACAGGGGAGATCACCGAGCCGAGGAACACTGGCGAATGTTGAGAGTGAGCTCGACACAGCACAATTATTATAGCGCACTACTGGTTTGTGGGTTCACATGAATATTGACAAATTTATTCATCATGGTGTGTGGCTGAATAGTGTTGAAAGCCGAGGCAAAATCAATAAAGCTACCATTTCCGGGATTACAATTACCTGTCTTAATATTCTGATTCAGCTTCCTTAAAATTAGCCTATGGTATTGGCGGTGAACTAATATATTCCGTGATAAACACCGAACTACAATACTCATTCGGGTCTTCTGCCATTAAGAATCCCTCTGATGTTATATTTCCAGCTCTATCCTCGAGAGTGTCGTCCTAATCCTGAACTTTCTGTTTGATCCGAACGTATGCATACAAACTATTATTGTATTGTTTTGTATAACAGGTAAATGTTTGTTCATAGCTTATTTTTTGAATTTATAATTTAAACTGTAGCTCGGTTAAGCGCTTCTTTATGCATTTTGTTGTCTTCATCATTTACAATACGTCTATATGACTTCCACATCATTTGTTTATAGTTAATTTTTCTAATGGCTTCTTTCGATAAATGTTTCTTTCCTGACTGTTTCCCTTGGTTTTTTTTAAGGGAGCACATTTATCGACGATGCACACAATTTCACTCATTAAGATATTCCAACATGCTGTCTTATTATTCAGTTTGTGTTTTCCTGTCTATCTTTGCTAAATAGTTCATAATATACTGATAACTTCCCACGTGGAAATTTATCCTGTGCTGCATTTTATTATTCCTTTATCATTTTACTTTGATGGTAAAATGTATTTGCTTATTTGCATTTATTGCTTACTCCTGTAAGAAAATCTATCCAGCTTCGATCATCTAGTTCTGAGCTACTTTTTGTTCCTAGAGTCAACACTAACATTGGAACTAGGGCTTTTTCTGTTGCTGCACCAACTCTTTGGAATATGCTTCCTCTTAGTGTTAGATCAGTTGAAAATATTACAAAATTCCGTCGTCATTGAAAAACGTATCTTTACAACCTTGCTTATCCACCGTAGCTCCCTAGCGCCCTGACCTATCTGTTGACAACTGAAAAACTACTTATGGATTTTGAGATTGACCAACCCTTTTGTTTTGATGCGCTTCTGAGCTTGGTTTCCAAGGATTTAGGCGCAATAGAAGTTATCTTGTTATTATTATTATTATTATCAATACTCGCCAGTGGTTCACAGATCTTGAAATTGTCAACTAATTCGTTTTTGAGTACAAAGCTATGTCAAACACATTCTCACCCCTGTTTGGTTCTATCACATGTTAAGGAAGGAAACTCTTGAAATAAAACTAAAAATGTGTGGTTCCAGTACTCTGTTGAGATTTCCATTGTATATATGAACATGGTTAAAATCCTCCATAATAATACAATCCCGCTTGCTCACTTCCACATAGCGTTTTGTACTTTATCATTCTCTTCTATGCTTATGTTTGGATTTTTATAGACTAATACAATCGTTAACGTTGGGTTGAGTTTACTGTATGTACACGGACATACACGGAAACACAAATTTACATACATGTATTCTTACTTTCATATATACATGCATTCATGCATACATACATACATACATACATACATACATATATACATGCAAGCATACATGCATACATGCATGCTTGCCATAATATTGGCTTTAATGTTCGAACAAACGCTTCTAGTACAAAGTATCCCCGTAAACCTATGGATCTCACCCCCTCTTCTTCACGCATCTGCTCAATTATTGTCTTGATTGCCATCCTCTCGCAGTTTTTGTATGTTTACCCCCTTCCTCCCCTTCCATTACTGGCAACATTCCTGGGAGAACAAGTTGTTCTACCCTTGTCTACTTTAACTTCCTGACTAACTCTCTGTATTTCTGGACTATTCCGGTTGTCCCCTCCCTCCTTCTCTGCATTATTTGTCCCTACATTTACAAGAATGGTCCCTCCCTTCCTAGGACCCATCACTTTATCTACGCTTTCTGTTATATGCTCTATACAGGCCCCTGGTAAGCAAACTACTGTGTATCCTCGCTCATTAAGCGTCTTGTCTGTATTTCTAATTAACGAGTCAGTCATGAATATTCTCGGTTTTATCCTCACCCCTTCTAAATCTGCCCCAGAGTACTTCCATCGTTGGTTTCCGTCCGTCTCGTTGAAGTCATCTCCCCCTGCCACCTTCATTTCCACCTTAATTCCTGTCTTCTTTCCCCATGTTGTCACTTTTCCTCTTGTCAACTTCTTCTGTATGCCTTTTCCTTCTGTCACCTTCTTCTTTGTTCCTTTTCCTTCTGTCTCCTTCCGTCCTGCCAATGCGTCTTCCCCCTTTAACAACCTCCTCGGCTTCTCTCTCCTTGCCACCAGCCACCTTGTCTCTGGTCACACTGATCTGTCACCATCTCGGTCGATCTAACCTCTTATAGCCTCGACACTCAAAGTTAAAACTCTCCATATGCATCTCCTTCCATGAATTCCCACACCCCGACATTGCAAAATCTACCCAATTATCGGCGCCATGGTTTTGTATAGTTTTACGATTGATCCAAGGTAGAAATTAATATATTAAAACTACGATATTCTTTAGAAAGACTGTTTCCGGTGTACTACATCACACTTTATGTTTCAACAGATTGTTATAAAAGAGCTTACTATGTACCCTATCACGTACGTTAATGTTGCCTGTAGTGAACTAATTTAAGTGCAATCAATTAATTACTTTATGGTAGACTGAGATTTCCGCACCAGTATCAACAATAATCCGAACTTGATTAATTTTAACAGCAATCCTACCTAATCAAAACATATATCAGGTATTGGCTTACTTAGATATTATCTTATGTAAGTAGTCTTGAGTTTGATACTTTATCTCCTATATATTCTACGACATAATCAGGTTGGTTAAATCGCGTGTATAAATTTATCGAAGCCTAAGTTATTTCCGGACGTTGCAGCCTTGATGGATTGTCTATAGACAGCTCTTTCGTTTGCCGATCTCCCCACTCGCCAGACGTCGGCTCCCATCCATTCCTCTATGTCCTTTCCTCATTGTCTCCTAGGTCTTCCTCTGCTTCTGCTGCCTTCCTCTTTTCCTTCCATTATTAGTCTCTCTAGAGACTGATGCCGTTTCACTTGGCCGAAATAACTTAGTTTCTGTTTCTTTACAAAGTTCAATAAAGTCCCGGGTATAACACCAAGCTCATGTGCGATGGATTCGTTAGTTCTGCGTTCAGTCCACGAAACTGGTAATATATTTCTATAACACTTGTTTTCAAATGCATGTGTATGTTTAGTAATGTTCTTATTAAGAGTCCAGGTTTCGCATCCATGTGTAGCCGTTGGAAATATGCAGACTCGGATAATTCGTAGTTACATATCTTTGTTCGTTGTTTTCCACTGCTTCTTCATCTCCGTCAACTTTTTACTCGCCCTTGCCAACCTCCGCTTGATCTCTTTCGTCCCATCTCCATCCGCTTCTATCAGTGACACCATATATTCAAAACTTTCCACTCGTTCTATTTCCTCGCCATCTACTGTGACTTCTGATGGTTCTCGACATCCCTTCACATCCGTAATCTTAGTCTTCTTTACGTTTAGTTTCAATCCTTTCATCTCGCTGTGCTTTTTAACAGTAGTTATCAGTTTATCCAATCTCTCTTTTGTATCGGATATTAACGCTGTGTCATCGGCATATCTCAATTCGTATATCTCCTGTCCATTCACTTTCAGTCCATTAAAAACTAACTTCTCGTGTCAGTCTCGACTTCTCTCATGATATTATCTGTGTATAGACTGAAGGTGGGGGGGACAAAATGTACCCCTGTCTCACCCCCTTGCCGACTGGTACCACACTCTAATCTCACTGCAGACTGCTGTCCAACATAAATTTTGGATAAGTGATGTAATTTTCTGGTCAAATCCCATGCGTATCAAGGTTTTCCAGAGTTGGTGATGACTAACATTATCAAAAGCTTTTGAATAATCTACGAAACAGATCCTAAGGTCATGGTTGAATTCTCTGCATTTCTGAATTAACATCTTCAGGTTGAAAATGTGATCTCTTGTTCCTCTTCCATTCCGGAAACCAGCTTGTGTTTTGTTGAATTCGCATTCTAATTTTGTTGTGATTCTCTTCATTATGATTTTTAGCATAATTTGGCTCGCATGGCTGATGAGGGATATAGTCCTGTGGTTTGAGCATTCTTGTATGTCACCTTTTTTCGGTATTGGTATAAGGATGGCCCGTTTCCAGTCCATGGGCCATTTTCCACTTCTCCATATTTTCTTGCATAATGTGTGGTAGATGTCCACGCCTGCTTCTCCACTTGTTCTTATTAGCTCTGCAGTGATGTTATCAGTGCCAGGTAATTTTCCGTCTTTTATACTTTTTATTGCCCACTCCACCTTTGAACGCAAAGGCTCAAGTTCATCTTCTGGTTCTGTCCTCTCTCTGTCTTCATCCATGTCTACCTCTTCTGTTTCTTCTTTTTTAAACATGCTCTCACAATATTGCTTCCATGTTTCAAGTATGTCACTATCTCTTTCCCTCTCTTCATCTTTCTTAATTTTATCGCAATCTTGGCGCTTAGCAATTCATGGTCAGAGCCACAATCGGCTCCCGGTAATGTCTTTGCATTAAACACAGACGTCCTCCATCGTTTTGGTATCAGTATAAAGTCGATTTGATTTCTGTTCCGACCATCTGGTGTTGTCCAAGTGTACAGTCTTCTTTGATGTTGTTTGAAGAAAGTATTAGTGATCATCAGTTAATTCTCTATGATAAACTCAACAAGTCTATCTCCTCTCCCATTTCTCTCGCCTAGTCCATATTTCCCGATATTTCCATTTTCTTCTTCGTTTTGAGAACTGCCAACTTTTGCATTGAAATCGCCCATCAGTACTACCATGTCTCTCCTGTTTACCTCGTCAACTGTTCGTTGCAGTGTATCATAAAACGTTTCTATTACATCGTCGTCTGCAGTGCTCGTTGGTGCATAAATTTCAATACATGTTATATTCGTGGGTTTTGCTCGTATTCGTATGGTAATAATTCTGTCACTGACCGGATTGTATCCTAATAGTGCATTTTCAGTTTTCTTTGACAGATAGAACGCAACACCACTCATCCCTTAGTTGCTCCTGAGTATATAAACTTTCCTACTGAATCTGGGCGAAAGTGTCCTTGTCCGGCCAACCTGTGTTCCTCAATCCCTAATATATCTACCCCATTTCTTTCTGCTTCCGAAGTTACAATTTGTAGTGTTCCATGACTCGTTTTTTGATGTTCCATGTTGCCACACGGATTTTCCCTTTTAGCTTTTTGTTGCTGGTTTTACCTCCCGCACAGTCGGGCATACTATCGTCATCAGCTCTGGCGTTACTTCCAACATCTCCAAGCTCTTCCCCAGTATGTGTCGTCCTATCCAGCCTGGGGGCTCACCACTAGGACCTCTCTTACTGTCTGTATTCTCCATCAAAGTTTCTTGGGCTAATACAGCGGTAGTTGCCCATTGCTTTCCGCTGGTTTGTGTATGGTTAACTCCATTATTCCTTGACTAAAAAGTCTTGCACCGCAGGACAGCGGGTCACCAGTCCTTCCACATGCGTCTTGGTAGGTACCTTGCAGCCTGGTGAAAGGCTGTTGCTGTTTCGCATTTGTAGCCGGGGGTGTAGCCAATCGGCTGGCCGCCTACTCCCCCGAGACAGTCTTTGTGTACTGAGCCTGAGGGCAGACGTCCCTCGACTCAATAGGCATTAGCCTACAAGCCTTACTCATGTAGTTTTGCTGGTCAGCCGAGACCATTGCCCGGGGTGTGGCCACTGCCTACACTAGCAGTTCCTAGGAGCCATACATGAGCTAGATAGACTGTGGGAACCAGTAGTTAGAGCCTCCACAGAAGTGGAGCGGCTGTCCATCATCAAAAGGACTATCCCTCCAGGTTCTACCCTACGCACGAAGCTAGGCATGTCTTTAATACATTTCAACAAAATTACAATGAACGCCTTTTTTGCCAGCTGTGATATATTTTTATACTTAATCTTAAACAGCATTTTATAATTCCTTTAATGTCCTTGTGTCCAACAATCTATCCGACTTCGATTTTCTTGTTCTGATTTCCTTTTTTGTTCCTTAGGTCAAACCAATACCGGAATTAGGAATATATAAGTTACAGCGCCTCCCTCTTGGTGACATATCAGTTGAAAATAGTCCTCAATT